>VXBR01004080.1:0-55123 GCA_013400215.1 Cisticola juncidis | reverse complement strand
CCACTGGTCGATCTTGGCCTCCCGCTCGGCGGCCCGGGCCGCCTCCTCCTCCTTGGCCGCCCTGGCTTCATGCTTCCTCCGCTGCAGGCGCAGCCTCCTCTTCCTCGCCCTCTCGGCCTTCCTGCGCAGCGCCTCGCCGTAGCCGGGCTCCCGCAGGGGCCGCACAAGTTCCCGCAGCTCCTGAAGCTCTGCCTCCGCCTCCTCCCGCGCCCGGGCCCAGCCCGGCTCGTCGCCCTCNCTGCCGCTGCACCGCCTCCTCCTCGGCCGCTGTCCGCGGAGGGGCCGCCGCTAAGTACGGGACGCCCGGCGGGAAGCGCGGTCCCGCCTCACCCGCAGGCGGCGGCAAGAAGAAAGGCGGGGGTGCTACCGGCCCTACCGCGAAGGGCCCTGGGCGGACGGCGGGGCCGGGGAAGGGCGGCGGGAAGGCGCGGAAGNCTGCGCCATGATCCCACCACATCCTTCAGCTCCCGGCACAGCCCTCAGTGCGCCGCCATGACCCCGCCTCAGCTCCCGCCTCAGCCCTCAGCGCCACAGCGCCCCCTGGCGGCCTGGAGGACCAGCCCCGCCCACCTCTCTCTCCCCTTGAAAAATTCTATTTCGAAAACTACTCTTAAAACTTAAAACATGTGGGGATGGCGTCAGGGATGACAACTCTCCACTGCTTGAATATTCGCTTTTATTCAAACGCCAGAGGTGAAGTACAAACTGTAGTTACACGGCATTTTTGTTTCCTTAAAAACAGTTCTTGGTTACAGAATTCCAAACAACTTTCAAAACTAAGTTGTTGAACAGTTTCACCTAAAATGTGGTGGTTTTTTTCTATCTGTTTAAAAAAGGATTTGAATTAAAGGATTCAGAGTTAAAAGCTGTTATATTTTTTCACTCTACAAAAAGGAAAGTGAGGATGCAGTTACAGATAGTTCACCACAGATTCTCATTCCGAGGGGACCAAGTTTCTAGAAATATCCTTAACTCCAAACGCAGCTTTTTCTGAACCATCAGTGGGTCATTTAACTTGGAAAAAATCTGAAATCCCACGGGAAGTATCTGTCGCACCTGGCTACAAACTGCATGTCACACTGTTGCTAGGGGAAGAACACAAGCATTACATAAAATTTACATGACAAAAACTAATGACAAAAATAGGGTCAATAGATTTTCAGTATACTTTCCTGTCCTAAAACATCCACTAAACTGAAAAGAAGGATGAAAGTTTTATTTAAATAGGGTGAATTAAAGTTTTAAGGAAACTCAAGTCCACATTTTCACCGAAGGACAAAACAAATTGTAAGCGATAATTTTAATTCCCGAAACAAATCAAAAACATACAGGTCCTTTAGTGTTTTTACAAAGACTTTCCTAAAGGATTGGATTAATTTTGGTGGAGAACAGAAGAGGGAGGATTGCTTGCTGTGAGACTAAAAATCAAAGACAAACCCACAAGATGCAATACTAGCATTTGAGAATATAACTTAAAAAGCACTGTCATGTGAACAATCACTACTGATTACAGCAAAAATATTATACATTTACTTCTTTCATCTCTTAACATTATAAGATAGGTTGGGCAAATACTTGGCACCAAAAAATTGATGCATGATAGTTCCAATACGTTAAACAAAATGTACTATATTAGAACATTAATATTTAAAAATTTATGGCGACTTCTCATCCAAATTTAGATGGTTTTACTGCTTCCTAGGAATCTTGTTTTTCCCTCTGGAAAACCAGCAAATGACTGACTTCACCTTCTTTCACAGTATCCAAGGTGTCTAAAGCTTCCAATGGAGACCTGAAGGGTATTATTCGATATTTAAATTACCGTAACAAACCAGTGTCACATTTTAGCAGAATCTCCCCGCAGTGTCACAAAGTGTGTCCCAGTTTTTCCAAAAGGCTTCCTTCCTCCCCCACCAATGTAACAAATCACTCCAGTGCCCGCTGGGTTTCACACGCCAGCAGGACTAACACTGACCTGAACAAAACCCCCTGTGAGCCGTACCAGGAGCTAAGTTTACTCACCCTCTACTAATTATTAAATTTAATTTCCCGTTTGCAGAGTAACATTATTGTTAAATCTAACTATTGGCAGCACCTGTGCTGCTGGTTTAGTTTCTGGCAAGGGCAGTGCAGGTGCTGCTGCATTTGCTATACATTTTAATTGAACAAGTGTAATATACAATTCATATTTGAACATTATATGCCATCCCAGTCCACACTCTGTCCATCAAATCAATGTGATGCTGCAATGAAATACACTGATTTAGCTAATGAAATTCCTCATCACACATCGTATCCGAGACAGATTCGGTGCTTTAGGATCAGGCTGGAGCCAGAGGCAATCGTAAGGAAAGAACCGAGTGAGCTTTTTGCAGGTGAGAGTTCTGACAGTGTTTAATGGTTTGCAGCATCTGCCTGTCGAGGCCAGCCCTCCTCCTCCACTCCAGAGTCATACTCCTCTTCTGATGAATCCTTGGTGGGAGCCCTAGGATTGAGAGGAATGATCAGATACCTTAGACATAGAGGGGAAAAAAACACGAGACACTTTCCATGGCTCCTGACAAACAAGTCACATGCACAGTGCCCCGTGACTGAACTTCTGACCTTCTGATCTGGAAATGCTGCTGTGCACATCACAGGCTCATTAACTGAATTCAACTAGCCTTCTGATTTCCAGTAAGTTGTTTGATTTAATCAATAAATTTAGTATTTCTGGTGCTATACAAAATCACTTCAAGTAACCATCAGTGTAATACTTTTCACTCCCTCCAACAACTCACAGACAAGATGCTGAAATGAGTAAATGTACCTTAGTGGAGAATGCTACTCAAACAACATTATAGAGACAGTTGTGATAGAGATCACTGACAGTGATAGAGACAAGACACAGTTCCTAAATTTCAGACCTGAAATTTGGGAACTAATTTTTAAACCATTTTAACCTGACCCATTCTCTTGCAATTCCATCCTTCATTCACTGAAATTGCCTCTTTTTTTTAATGCATATTTGTCCAGTGTTTTCAACATTCCACAATATTACCATACTCTTCACAACATTAAACTGATTATTTTAACAATAGTTCAGCAAATCAACAGATGTGCTTTGTGGCTCTCCACTGCTGAAAGAGTAATGTAGAACCTGTTGCAGACTGGAGCTTGTATCAAAAACCCCATATCAGTGGTAAAAAGTAAGAAGGAAGAAACTTTAATTTCAGAGATTTCAGCAGAGTCACAAATGAATTTCAAATTCTACTGTTAAAATTTACTTCCATTCCTACAGGTATACATACACAAAAGTAACTTCACATATATTTATTTTAAAGTTTCTGTTTAAAAATTAAGCAACACCAATTCAAAGTCTCTAGGACAGAATAGGCATGAATTAGCTGTGTACAATATACAAAGTATTTAATCTTTTTTAGGTTGTGTGCATGGATTTGTGTTTATTCCATCAGAATACCTGTCTAGTTGTATTACTGGTCTGTTCTGCTACTTCTGTTACGGTTTTACCTAATGTATCCTGGCTCTTTTTTGCCTTCTACAACATCTTTGTCAACTTCCACACATACGATGTCAGAATTGGGCACTTCAAACATGGGCTCCAGCAGCAGCTTTTCCTACAAGAAAATGGAGGAAAAAATATTTCTGTATGCCCTCTGCTATGTAAAAGGTGATTTTCAGAGCTAGACAGTCTTCTTGGAAGAACTCTTGAATACTCACAGCATTAGAAAGATTTATTTTGTCCATACAAGGGCCAGAACTAAGAGTGGTTTTCACTGGAAACGGTCACAATTAGGTCCATACACACAAATACAGGAAGCTTCATTTATTGTTTACAAGACTTAATTTACTCACCATTATAGATCGAAGACCTCTGGCACCAGTTTTTCTGTCCAGGGCCAGTCTGGCTATAGCCTTCAATGCATCTTCAGTCACATTTAATTCACACTACACAGAGAAAAATGGGAAGTTCAGTTAATAACTTCATGTATAACTCAGCGTGCTGAATGCAATCATTACTGAAAACAGCACTGTATTTATAAACATGAGTCATCAAATAAAACCTCAAACCTTATCCATGCTGAACAGTGCCTGGTACTGAGGAACCACAGCATTCCGTGGCTCTGTAAGAATCCGTACAAGGGTTTTCTCATCCAGGCTGTGCAGAGGAACCACAACAGGCAAGCGTCCCACAAATTCAGGAATCATGCCGAACTCGATGAGGTCCCTGGCCTCCACGTGGCGCAGCAGGCGATCCTTCTCCTCAATATCCTCCTGTGGGTCAGACTCCCCGCTGATATTGGCGAGATCAGCTGCTGCTGCAGCCCTTCTGCCCTTCCCCATGTTAGACGGTGTCCCAAATCCCAGGTACTGCAAAGCAAACACGTTCTGCTTAGAGAACTGTAATAACTGAGTTTTCACTTTCCATGAGTATTAAAAAATCTGCAGTGACTAATTATGTCATTATGTACTAATTCGAGCTCAAGAAACTAGAGTAAAATTAGACTCCTTGCATACAATCAGTTTCTTATAAAACTGAATTTCCTCAGTGAAGGATTAATGTATCAGTACAAGAGCAATTTTTTCTTAAAATAAAGAAGGCTATCAACATGTTGTGGTCATTTTACAAGTACCAGTGACACTCATAAGTGAAGCAAATGCAGGCAGGTTTGCTTATATGGATTACACAAACAATAACTTGAATTTCAGTCACTCCTTTCGTGCTACAGACAGGGAGCACATTTTGTCAGAATGCTACAGCCAGAACCCTGTCCCCAGACACTCATCTACAAGACAGTGACCTGCAGGACCAAGTATTTTAAGATGATGATGGCTTTTAGCACCATTTCCAGAAATAAAGAAATTTAGAGTGTTTACAAATAGAGCAAGACTTGTAAAACTCAGTATTGCAAACAGTAATCAAGATGATTTTTCAGCCCTGATGCACTCACTTTTTCATTTTTCCTCCTGCTGATAATTCTGTCAAGACCATTAAAAGCACCAGAAGCTACAAACAGAATGTTTGTTGTGTCAACCTGCACCGTTTCTCCGCGTAGTTTCCGAGAATTCTTTTCTGGAACGTTTACTATTGTGCCTTCAAGTAATTTTAACAAGCCCTAAGAAGGAAAGAAGAAATAAGCAATAAAACATTTCCATTGTGTAGCATCACGTAAAAGGGAACACCACGATATGTTCACTTTCACAAATATACTTGTTTGTTTTGCTCCCTTATGCCCTTTTAGTAACAGTAAGTGTCCAAAAAAGTCAGTTTTCCCTATAAGACAATCCTACTCACAGACAAAAATGTTCCTTTGATGTGGCTCCCATGCACATTATGTATATAATAATTATCTGCTTTAAGAGTTTTGTTTAAATGGGAATTGTTACCTGCCCTTGCCTGCATTATGAAATGCCTGTCTGAATGCTGCTAAGACATTTTTAACTAAAATGTCTCCATAAGGATGCCTCAAAATGCTTTTGAGATTATGTTTTTTAATGAAGTCAAGAGGAAAGATGTGTCTTTTGAAGGTGAATAATTAAGAAACTGAAGAACTCCATACATGCCCACTCAGGAAATAAAATCACTCCATGGAAGTATTTACCTGTTGAACACCTTCTCCCCCAACGTCCCGTAGCTGATGGATACCAGGAACACTGCCAATCTTATCTACTTCATCCAGAAAAACAATTCCTGCAGTTACAGAAAATGGGTTTAAAGAAGATTCAACTTTTAAAGAGAAGCAAGAATTTACAGAGAATAGTAAGATTTGAGAGAGCAGCAGTCTGTTCAGCTTCCCAAGAGCAAAAACATGTGTAATCTTGCCCAGTTATGGACAAAACCAAAACTACAAGATACACCTTGAGCTCTTTTCAGATTTATTCTATCTGACTTAGACTTTGGGTACATGCAGCAGGAACACTAATTTCAGGAATACTAGTGGTCTCAAAAGCTTAGAGCACCTCAACAAAATTAACAGTCTCTGAAACACACATTAAAAGTTTACCTTGCTGTGCTTTTTCTACGTTGTAGTTGGCATCTTGCAGGAGTTTTGCAATGACAGATTCGATGTCTTCCCCAACATAGCCAGCTTGAGTCAAGGTGGTGCAATCACAGATAGCAAAAGGGACATCCAGGCATTTAGCCAGAGTCTGAGCCAGCAAGGTTTTACCTGGTAGAATAAAAGCTGCATGTTAGAACTGCCACACATTTCTCTTAGAGCACACAAATCCAACTACTTGAACAGGGACTTTTAACAAGGGTGTGTAGGGAAAGGACAAGGGGGAATGGCTTTAAATTCAAAGAGGGTGGGTTTAGATGAGATTTTGGGAAGAAATCTTTTTTTCTGTGAGGTGGGGAGGCCCTGACACAGGGTGCCCAGAGAAGCTGTGGCTGCCCCATCCCTGGAATTGTCAAAAGCCAGGTTGGACAGGGCTTGGAGCAACCTTGAATAGTGGAAGGTGTCCCTGCCCATGGCAGGGGTGGAATGAGGGGAGCTTTAAGGTACCCTCCAAACCAAACCACTCACCACAGGATCATCATTACTCTTATTAGACATTCTGAATTATACCAGCATCTTAATATAAGGATATTTTCCAAGGGAGACAGCTTTCATAAGCAGTGATTTTTACATTGGCAGGCTGCATTTCTGGTTTTAGTTTAATATACGTATTTAAGGCAGCTTGAAATGCGTACAGTATCACAAAATGTCACACAATATAAAAACCATAATACATGTACTTGCAGAGTTTAAAGATTAAATAAATCAGTAGTCCTTTGCAGACACTCAGGGTGCAGTGCAAAGTCCAATTGCTCCTGCTTTGAAGTTGGGAAGAAACAGAATTAAAATATTGTTTAGTGAGTGTTCTCCCAAAAAGTCTGCAAAATGTCATCACTTCAGCACAAACACTCCCAAGTCTTATGAACATATAAAATAATCTCTCTTTCCAACCCCCTGCAACTAATCTGTCCCAGAGGTGAAACAGCACTACCTGCAGCATCTCAGCTTGCCAGCTAAAGCAGAGAAACTATAAATGTATTTTATTTCAGCTTAGTCCAAGTGGCATCTTTTATTCAGTCAGTAAATATAGGCATTTAAAAAAGAAAAAAAGAAAACTACACAACTATATATAGCTCATTCCTTTTTAAGGCCACTAGTTCAGCATGTTAAGATGGCATGAAAGCACTGCAATGCCAATTTGAAATTCACAGTTTAGTTTTTTTAATAAACCAAATCTCAATAATCACAGAAGAGGAAAATCACTCATTAACAACAAATTCCATGAAAAATAGGACACCTATGGAAGCATGCAGCTGTATACCTGATCCCGTTGGTCCAAGCAGCAAAATATTACTTTTTTCAAGTTTAATGTCATCATTGGATGAATCTAGTACTTCTCCTCCCCGTTTTTCCTGAGGTATCTGCTGGTTCATTTGTTGCTGCATTGATGCTCCCAAAGCATTTCCGTGTGGACTGATTCCAGCAATCTGGAGGAGTTCTAAGGAGAACAATAACAGCACTGTTTGAGCACCAACAAGGTCTGTCACTACCTTAAACACACAATAACTGCTTGGTTCTTCTGCAAACCTGGAATTCTCTCTGTACTGAAGCTTACAGAGAAGAAAGCAACAGAAATAATAATACAATTATTACACAAACTGGAGTACCAATCATACTTTTGCAGAGGCATATAGGAAAAGAATTTCCAGTGGCACAGTGGACTACCTAAAAGTATTCCTCTGCTTTAAAAAGCAAAAGGATTTTTCAGTCTTTACAAGTTTACTCATTTTAACTGTAATTTCCTATTTTTTTTTTTTCATATGAGAAGAAATAAACCCAAGCTGTTGATTTCCATGATGAAAAAGTACAAGCACTGGACTTCACCCAACATTTAAAACTAGCAGTCACTAAAGACTGTTCTCCATGTCATTAAAAGAGGTATTGCAGAGGAGGACATGAGGAGAGGGTTCACTTACTTGTAAATCTGTACTCATCCTCCCGTCTTCTGATTTCTAATTCTAAGAGAGAGGATGAAAACAGTCATAAAGTAAGTTTATAAAAGCTTATAAATTCTCCACCTCTTGCCCTCTTCTGAATACATCTCACCACTGTCTATGAATGTATTTCTAACAAGAAATCCCCACAAGAGCTATTTTTTATTGCTGTCAAAATTAACCCAAATCCCAAATTGCATGTTTTTAAAATGCCAGCAAGCTATCTACTTCTAAAAACAACAACCACCACCTATTACCTGGAATTAGATTTTCACTGTAAGACCAATTATGGAAGGGGAAAAAAATACAATAACAATTTTGGTTTGAAGAGGCTTCCTCAAACTCTCCCTGAGTGTTTCAATGTGAGACTTTGTTCTAAGACAGCACTCTGAAATATGTAAACATTCACTGTCAGTCTCTCTGAGTATGGACCCTGGTATCTCCCTGTGGAGGGTCAGGAATTTCCTGGTGCCAGGTACACAACTGCCCTCTTACCACTATCACAACAGTGCTACTAATGTTTCCTCCTCATTTAAAAGACTTCTTTATGTTCATTCAAAAAACAAAGAAGATTTCTGTGGTTCTGCAAGACAGAACAAAACACCTTAAAAAAAAAACCCCAAGGTACACTTTGAGTCTGAGATGGTAACTTAATCCCACTTCTAAAAATAAATGAGATCAACATAGCTACACACTTACTCAGCAGCAAAAGCACTGCTAGGAGTAACTCCACCTACACCTGCTAGATATGGAACAATACTGTGGTGACCAGCAGATGCTGCCAGCAGGAGCAAGGGAAGTCAGAAATCCACAGACTCATCAATTTGCAACACCTATGCAAAATATCACCTTCCTGATCTGCATTGTTGCTTGCAGATTAAGCAGCAGATTGACCATTAAGTAGCAAATGAGATTAGAAAGAAAAGATTAGGAGACTCGCTTTAGAAAGTTAAAGGAGAATATCCCATAATATGTATCAGTGAAAAGAGCTAAGCATTAATATGGTAAGCACCATAAACTTTCTGATTACCATTTAAATAAATCACAGAAGTCCACAGTGAAAATTGTATTTAGTAGGAATTAGTATAGATCATTTCAGTTAGAGAACATCTACTGTCAGGGTAAAACCCTTCTTAGATTTCTCATGTTAGGCCCCTGAAAGGTAATTTATTTGACCAGAAAAATACCAAATATCATACAAACCTCTTGGTGTTAAAGAAGTCTGTTTCTCAACTTCTGCTTGCTGTCTCAGGTTAGATGGGATATTATTGTAGATTCTTTTGTAATGATTATACACAGCAACTGAAAGCACCTTCTTTGCAAAACACTGACCAACAACGTATTTGTCGAGGTAGTTGTAAATCTGAAAAATAGCTTCATCTTAGTAATACTTCTAAATCATCTGGCAGGAGAAAAGGAAAAACAGTATATTGTGCCAAAGATGGACTTTGGCCTGAATTGTCACAGACTGGAGAAATAGAAACTAACATCTAAAAGACAGAACATATTCCTGTTGATAAGTTTACCTAAAAAACATGGTGCTCACACACTCATACTGTGTCTGTCAGTTCTGCCCTACTAATATGTAAGCCTACTGCCATTTTCACCCAAAAATTTAAGAGGAACAGAAATTTTAAGAACATTTATTTCCTTAAAGAAGGCATATCAAGGAGCTGTGTGCAGGTTCAGAAACCATGACAGTCCACCAGGAACTGAGAAACATAAAAGGCTTCCTCATTCATCTCCAGAGGGAAACCAAATGACTTCAGAAGGACCATGGCCACATGTTAATCAGCTACAGCTCTCACCCAAACCCACATCAAATAAAAGGCTCTGCAGCTACAGAAAGCTGCCAAAATAAGGAATGCAAGGCCACAGTGAGAAAGAAAAGTTACTATGGCTGGTGAGGGCTGAGGTCAGCCTCAAGGTCAGAGGAGAAAATGAAGTCACAAGACAAAGATAGAGGAAAACAAGCTCCAATACCTTTATTGGATCTACTTGTTCCCTTTATCAGTGCTCTGCTGGGTCACACAGCTCACAAAGGTTTAATCTTGAGCTAATCATCTTTATTGTTTGTTGCTTTGTCCCAGCAGCCCATTACACACCTGATGCAGAGTAAGGGAAGCTGCACCACACAGGCACTCTGGGACAATTCAGAAGGTAAACCTTCTTAAAAGGTATACCTTAAAAAAACATACCTTTTTCGGTGGAGGTGGTGGCTTCTGCTGGAATGCCAATTTCACAGCTTCTGCTGCTGACTCAGGCTCTTTAATGATGCTCTTTTTTGTGTCTGCCTCTGACAGGACAACAAAAAAGTGGTGACACTTTTCACACTTCACAAAACGGGTGGAAGCTGCAGAAAAAGTCAAACAAAACAGTAAGAGGAATTGCTTCTGTCCAAGTTCATCACACAGGACATGCACTTGTAAGACAGCACAGCCACTCTGTGTTTACACAACACTTGTCCCTCACTCACCTTAGAACATTTAAAAGCTACTATTGGCCTATGAAATTTGACACAGAGGGAACACAATCTTCCCCCAAAAATCAGAATGCTGGGCAGCAACCAGACAATGGATTAAACACAAAACTCTTTTTGATACTTATCCAGTAGCACCACACTCAGGAGAGGACACTTTACACTTCTGAGAGAGACAAAATTAACGAGCAGACTTTAGCTATGCAGGCAATGTTCCCAGCTCTCAAACTGACAGCAAAATAATATTGTGGTTAGGCACAGACTAAAGTGCAGGAAAGCATCTAGAATATCAAAGACAGCACTACAGGAGGGCTGTGGCAGCTGCTGCTCCCTGCATCCCACTGGCTTTGGAACACTGTGCCTCAGGCCCAAGCCACCTAAGACCAGGACACCGAGCACAGGGGTCACCCAAAGGGCTCATCCCTGCAAGAGGCAGCTGTGGTATGCACCACACCATCAGGACTTTGATGTTCTGCAAGATCTTCTGCTTATTTGTTTTTACTGTCAAGACTAGAACAAATTTCTTTCAAATTCCAAAAGCTAAACCCTCCTACCACTGACTTTGTGAACTATGTCTCAAGAAATCTGCAAAGGTTGGTTTCATAAGCCTGAAAATGAGAACCTGCATTGCTTTTCTTTTCCTTCGGCAAAGCAAAGCTGAAATAATAAAAACAGACAGTAGAGAAGAATAATAAAAGTAATTCAGAATAGATCCTTTCTACCCATATTATTATGCTACTAGTGATAGGATAGATTTAAAGGAAATACACTAGAAAATATATTTATTTAAAAGTGAAGTAAATGTAGAAAAACAATGCCATGAAAACTTCCATGTCAGAACTTCTGAAATCATAAGAAGTTTTTAGAAAATGGTTTCAACACGGTAGAACCAGCTGACTGTAACAACACCCTCTAGCAATAAACAACTGCTTATTTATAACTTGTTGTCTCCCATAGGACTGGCATCAGCAGAAGAGGAGTGGGTGGGGCTTTTCTAACCATTAATCCCACCTTATACCTGGATAAGCAAGACCAACAGATTACTGTAAGAATGTAGCAACTAATACAGTGACCAAGACAGCTTTATTAACTTTGCTTCAAAGAAATTCTCTGTAACACCCTGAAAGTTTTCCTGGCAACCTTCCAAATTCCTGTTATCTGCCACATGGGAATGTGATGGAAATCCACTTGCACAAACCCATTCCTCTTACGTAACTGTTATTTAGCAACAATTATTGTAGGGAAAAAAGCAACCCAGCCTTTCTACCAGGGCTCACTCAAATCAGCTCTGATATTCATGATGACTATAGTGCCATGAGGCTGTTCTGCTTCCTTATACAAGGCTTGTTTAGGATAGAATAGCCATGAGAATGGTTGTTCCCTTTAGAGATCCGCATGAATGATTAAAAAATCCCAGAAAATAAGGACTGGGTTGTAAGAGTAGTATGGGACATCTTTAAAACTTCACTGAAAGAAAAATGAGTACACAACTGAGTTGCAGGCAACTTTGCTAATCCTAAATACTGGCACGTTTTCATATGTTCTTTTAGCAAACGCATAAATGCACAACATAAAGAATATCCATGTCAAATTATCTCCCTGTCATTAAGATGTCTGCAAATATTTACAGTGTGCCAAAATTCAAGTCAAGTGTTGTTTTTAATCAGACAACATTGCCACAGAGGCTGCTTTGGCAAGGGCATTCCAAAAGTAGGTGTGAGCTGATCTTGCCAAAAAGAAATTCCAGGTTTTTACAAAACATAGAGGAAACAGAAACAACCAGAGGATTAAACTCAAAAAGAATTGTGGGATTGAGATGACAGGCTACTATCAAACTGCTTTAAGGTAAAAAAAAAACAACAAAAAAACCAAAAAAAAAACCAACAAAGCAGGAAAAAGAAAGCAGGGAAGCTTCTGAATATGTGCAGTAGTAGGGAAGTGCTGCTTTGGAGGATGAAGTAACCTGATGGCATCAGGTGGAGACAGTAAAAGCAGCATCCAGAAAAGGCTTCTTATGTCAATCAGCTTTACAGCTATTGGATTTCACTCTACATCTGAGGATCAAGTCTTACTTCATTGATCACAAACTCTCCTTACAGACTTTCACAACCCAAAACAATACAGGAACTGCTGAGAAAGGAGGTCAAAGCAAAATGACTTTTTGTTTGCCTCATATTTTTCTTTCATTGTTAATTACTGGAAAACCATTTGCCAAGCAAATCTTTCTGCAAGATCTGCAGATACAAAGTGAAGCTCCATCAAAAACAAACTCCACTAGAAAACCAGACTCTCACACTGCCACTCAGCAATTAATTTTCTAATGAATGTGGCTTTTAGTCAGTATTTTGTTTCCCTACTTCTCTCAAAATAACTGAAAATCTAATATTTAAATTAAAACAAATACTAATTGCATGTTTTCCTTTGGTTTTAGGTACTTATGTAAGGCTCTGCAGTTTGGCAATTCAAACTGGAACTGTGCAAATTCATTTTTCCTGACTAAGCAACAACAAAAGCTTACTCCCCAAAAAAAAAATCAAGTTACAGTAGGCTTAATACAACTTGCAACCCATTCATTTTGGGCAGAATGAAACAGATTTCTTTTTCTTAGTTTTTGTTTTCTTTTTTCAAGTAAATTTTAAGATAATTACAAGTTCTGTTGTGATTGGGAAGCAGTGTGCTCAAATTAACAGACTAAACCAGAATAACACAGCTCCAGAAAAAAACAGCACCAGGACTCGCAGGAACCAAAAAAAGTTGGTTTCCAGTCCCAAACTGTTTACAGAACCTGTGTTATTCTCATGCTGCAACTCAAGTGGGTTCACTACTTGGGAATTTTAGATTGCATCTATTAAGATACATTCTTCCATAGTGTTGGTATGAATAAATCATGTTCCCAAGGAAGTTTCCAGGCATGCTTAACTGTTCCCAGCAACACTGACAAAACACTAAATCACATCTCTGCTTTCCAGGGATGGTTCTGGGACAATGCTTGAATGGTATTTCCAGATAAAAGCACAAACTGCAGTACCAAGGAAAACACAACAGTGAAGTGAGAGAGTTTCAAAAACATCTCTGCCTGCTCATGAATCATAAGAAGGTAAATGAGATTAAAAATCCTTCTACTGTTTCCAACCACACCTAGTCCAGGGAGAGACCACACTGAACACCAGACAGGATAATATTTCTAGTTCCATGAACTAGTGCCAGGTTTTGCAGAATACCTTGTTGCCCATAGTTTCAAACAAACTGGAAAAACAGCCTTACTTCTGCAGGGAAAAAGCAACTGAAAACTGATCCTTTCTCTGACATAAAGAAATATACTCTTATTATTATAAAACTGTCTTGTGATTCATGACATTTCATAATTTAAAATACTATTTTATATGAGTATCAGCAAATAACAGCACATCCACTCATTATTTTTGCCAGCTGCTGTATTAACAACTGCTGAACACGTTTATGCTGACCTTGTCTTAAGCCTCTAGTGGACGAGTCTGATTATGACTTGTTACTTCCTCCTTGAGCCCCAACAACTAACAATGAGTATTTGCTTTCTGACAGAAGTGTTTGTTTTCTAAGCTGGTCTCATTAGTGCTGAAATAAGGTATGGAATGTCTTCAAGTCTGACAGAACCTAAAGAATAAATGGCATTAATTTGGATTATACTTTAAAAAAAAAAAAAAGTAGCATTTGCTGCTGGAGAACAGGATTTTCTAGTTGAACTTTACTATTTGGAATGTATTAGAGCTCTGACTTTGCCATGGAAGACTGTTCTAGTAAGCCATCTGTCAGATACTAATTCCTCTGCTGGATAAGCACTTTGGTTATAGTACATGTAGGATTAAAGTTTTATTATTTAGGAAAGAAAGGACAGACATTACAAATGCACATATATACAGTATATACTTATATAACAGAGATATTAAAATATCTGTAGCTAAAATGGTATTAAGTATAAAAGGCCATGAATGATTTAAAAATGCATATTCACAGATGCAATGTGAATTCCACTACCACATTCCCATCCATCATGGGAATTACACAAATGTACCCATGGAGACAATAAATGGGTACAGCAACAAAGCCAAACTAAGCATAACAAAATGTCTGGCATCATATAATTTGGTAGGCTAACACTTAGCCATCAGAACTATGCTAAATCACAAAGTCCCATCTGTAACTGTTTTTAAACAAGGAAGTTTTAAGGAAAACTTACACACAAAGGTCTCCACGTGTGTGCACAAGTCCCCACACTTTGGGCAGCGCAGTTGGTTCCCTCCTTTCCCAGAGCTTCCAGAGCTTGACTTTTTACCACCACCCTCACCAACAGATTTCTAAAAGAGATTTCCAGACAATTAGCCCCAAACAATGAAGCTGGTACCGTAAGCATCTAACAGTGTGCTTATGGAATCAAATTGTTTGAATTTTGCAATAGCTGAATGACAAAACAGCTATTGTCAGGATTTTTTAAAGGCTTTGGAAACTTAGAAGAATGTGACACAAACAGTTGGAAGTGTTTTACATTTACAAATTATTTACAAATGCATCTGCATTTCCCAGGTCTGCCCAGGTAAGAGGTATCCCATACCTGCATTAGAGCTGCTTGACTGCCATTAGAACAATAACAAGTGTTACTGTTATTTCTAACTGTGTCAAGAGTGTTTTGATAGTGCATTTTGATGTTTTAATGCCATACAAGAAAACAAATCATATTTAGAGAGTATTTTATTATCTCAACTGTGTGGGTTCTAAGAATTTCCGAAGCCACAGCTCCTCTCACTTCCCTGGCAGCTGTAGCAATCTGTGCTGAAACATGCATTCCAGGGTGCTTGGAAATACTGCATTTTTTACTTGCATCTGTATCTATGCCTTTATACTCTCATTAATACAAGGCATTGTATTTTAGGAAACAGCAAAAATCTCTCTTCCCTTTTCTAAGGCAGTTCTTCATTTTTTAAACCCATCTTGACTATTGATTTCTCCTCACAACACTTTCGAAGGAAAAAAACCAAACTTTTTTTTAAATCTTTTTTTTTTAAGTTTAATTGCACCCTCAAAACAGACCTGTGTCCCCTGAACAATTCCTCAGGTTCACAACACAGCACGCTGAGGCAAAGTTATTGCCTGTGAACTCTCAAAATGCTATTTGCTGACTAAAGAGCACTTTTATTCTCAGGTAATCATTTATCTGAAGAAGCTGTTTATTAACTATAATTATAGAGAATGACTAGGATATAAATAGACTACTACTGACTAACAAAAGGTGAGCTCATGTCCTCACTGACTTGTCTTTACTTAAGACAAACCAGTTCTAAGCCCAGAAACATTTAAAATGTACTTTTTTAAAGTCTACCTGGGAGCACCAGGCTTTTGAAGGAGAATAGCTCTGATTACTACTCTTTCCTAACATCCTGAAACTTCTTCCTATGACATCCAATAAAGTTTTCAAGTTCACACTGGGCAAAAAATTTATAAAACTGGGAAAAGCATTGTGGGATGTTTACAAGGTTTATCTCCTAACAAATTCACAATACATTTTTTTTCCTTCACTGCAAGTTGCAGCAATTTGAAGGATTAGAAATGTCAGGAGTTGGCCAAAATTTCGAGATTAATTTTAAGTAAAAAATGCAAAAAAATAAAAGTAAGGAACATTTTACATAAACTATTGAAACCCCCAGATTGTGGAGATTACCTTGCTTCCATCTCCAGAACCATCCTTGCTTGCACCATCCTTTGAAGCAAAATATGCTGGTGTTTCTGAGAAGTTTCTAAGAGGAATTCGTTTTAAGGAACAAGTTTCAAAAGTCCCAAGTTTTCCTAAAACAGGGATGCGTGTGCGACCACAAGTAATACCTAAAAAAAAAACAAAAAAGGGGGAAAAAAGAATAAAAGTACGTTAAATACTGAAAATACTCCCATTTTAATTCCATTGTCACCAAATCTCAAAACTGATTTACTTCAAGTGGGGCTTAAACATTTTGGCAACACAATTCAGCTCTGAACAACCATATTTCAGTCATTCAAAGTAAATGATCTTTACCACTTTAATGTTCATCTCATTAAAAGTTGACTGGGTTTTCCAAAAAAGACCCCAAAGTTATTCCAGGTCCTCTAACATCAGACAAGTGAGAGTCCTATGGTGGCATGAAATAGGGAACATCCCAGTTATGAAACTGATCCTGAAGATGATAAACATCATCAACTCACAGCTTTTACTGTGAAATTATTCAAACCCCCCAAGAGAAACCTTTGAAGAGTCTCTTTATTATGCAAATTCAGGTGTTTCAGACCCAATGACTGCATGTCTGGATTTGGCTTTCGCTTGGGAACTCGACTAAAAATCAGTTTCCAGGAATTTGAGGCACCTCTTGGCAACAAAAATTGTGCTGAGGAAAACTGAGACGCCGTGTCCTATTTGGCACTCACCGAGGGGCCGGCACCGGCAAACTCAGCGTAATCTTAACTTTGCTGAAATACCTCACTGCCAACATGAAAAAAAAACCTGACAGAGAAACTAAACAGCCTTTTCCTTCTCTTGCAACACGGTCAGGATTGCATTTCATGGCTGGGTATGACGTGAGCCAACATATGTTGTGCTTGTGATTTCAACATCAACAACAGCCTGGAATCGATATCTCATCTCTCGCATTTTAAGTGGTGAATTTCTCACTTGCTCCCTGGTTTTGATAAGGAGTCTGTGCCTCACATACAGCAGAGCTGTACAGCAACATGGCAATTACAAACTTGCTGACAATACAGAGTTTTACCGTTACAGGGAGGAAAGAATCCTATGAAAAACTCCAAAAACTCTTCAAAAAAATAAGAAAAAGTAAGAATGGCAAGAGAAGCACAGCTCATCTGCTCTGAAAGAGGAAACAACAGCATCCAAGAGCTGGGAACTTAACTGAAAGAGGATATTCTGAAAATTCACCTTGTTACTATAACAAGAAGAGAGAAAAATAAAGAAGAGGAACCTGAATTTGCCAGGAAAACTCTTACAGGCCTCTGCAAAGTCACAGCCGCAGATTACAGTGTCAAATGAGATTTGAAGCTGGTTTATTAACTTACATGCTGCTTAAAGATTCCCGAACCTGAAGATGACTTGTTGCTATTTTTAGCATGACTAAAAATTAATCTTTTAAAAATCTCTTAACAGCATTGCTCCTGTCTGTAAATGTGAGGGAGGAATAACAATCAATGAGCTTCCCCATTTTAAATTCTGCTGAGTGCCACTGCAACACATTTTAGATTACACAGGGTAAGCTATGAAAACATCACAGAAAACTTGAAAACACTGGCTGGCTCTCAGAAACAGCTGTGTCTTTTAACTGAATGTGCAGAGAACTCTGTGACTCCGTGTGCCAAGTGCACTTGTCAGTAAAAAATAAGTTTTGGTGAGTGTTTACAATGTAATAGCTGTTCTGAGCAGCTCCCTGTCTTGGAGGCTCATTCCTCAGAGATGGTTCCTTCACTGATGTTTGGTTTAGAAACTGAGAAAAGACCCCTTAATATAAAACAACGACCGCCTCGCCTCCCTTGAACAAAACCTGAAGTCACACAGCTTTCCTTGTAACACAGGGAGATTTGGCGTGTGGAGAAAGGCTGAAGCACTAACACAAAAGCTCAAACATTTCAGTCCTCATTTTAATTCAGAGCGCTCTTGTGAGACAGAAAATGCACTGAGAACTGTATGTGATGAACTATGAAACCTTACACAGCACAGAGCACTGAGTACTGTGAAGAGTAAACCAGAGGGGAAAAAATACTGCTACATCAGCTTGTGGCTAAGCCTC
Source organism: Cisticola juncidis (assembly GCA_013400215.1). NCBI lineage: Eukaryota > Metazoa > Chordata > Aves > Passeriformes > Cisticolidae > Cisticola > Cisticola juncidis. The sequence goes on along the minus strand of VXBR01004080.1, from coordinate 36,858 downwards.
ATGTGCTTATCGTGAGGCCTGAGTGGTGGTTTTTTTACAAAATATCATTGTATAATTACACACTGAAGCAGCAAGAAAGTTATCATCACTACTTCCTCATGTCAATAAGCCCAGGGGGAGATTTTCAGAGGAAATCAACATTCCAGCCCAATGCCTGCCAGCTGCCACTAGCCCATGCAGACTCTGATAAATGCTCCAATTTGTAAGAGCTGGCAGGATTTGCTCACACACCTGGCACGGTGGCTCAGGTGATGTTTTTTTTTCTGGAGCACTAAATTCAAAGGACGTGTCCCTAACGCTGGCAGCAATGGAACCAATCCAGCGTGCTGGGATCTGTGTGTTAAGAAAGGAGGAGAAGCTCCTTAACACCTTATTAACCTTTAATTGATACTTGATGAAATAAATACTGACTTTTGGGCCAAGCCTGGGGGATCTTGGAGGCATCTATTGCTCAGGAAAGTGACAGGGAGACTGCAACAAACTGTAACTGTCCCACATAACACTCGATTGATTACATTGATTTGTACACTCTGCTCTCTCAAGTTTGCACCAACCAGCAACAGCAAACAAAGCACCTGGCAGAAGACCCAATTTAATATAAAAGATATACAAAAATAAGATACATTTATTTTTAAACAACTTTAATTGAAAGCTGATGGATAAATAATTGCATTGCTCTATCTGCATTTTATTCTCCTTTGCTTTTTTACATGCTCCTTTTGAATTTTAGTTCTGACCAAAACCCCCATGAATTTTTAAAAAGGTAATTTTGTAATGAATTCCAAATAGTACTTGCTTTAAAGTTGATTTGTTTCACAGGGGTTGCATATGGCCAGACAGGCTAGACTTGAAAGTACAGGTTTGAACCTTGCAGCACAGGTGATATTTGAGATATAAATGTAAAGTCACCTACAAAGAGTTAACTCACCTCTCCATGGCAGTAAATGATCTCTGACTCATCAGACTATTGCTGAGGGTAGAGTAATTGAAAATATTGTTGCAAAGGTGGCAACAGAGAGATTTTTTCAGCACAATTTGGGGGTGCTCTACCCTTCACTCAAAGCAGCATATGGTTTGTCTGCTCTCAGTACCCCCAAGAATACCATGAAAAGGATAAACAAGGGGAAAAAATAAAAAAGAAACAGCCTCGTACAGCCCTCAACTTCCAGTGAGTAGCTAGCTCAGTCTCGTCCTTCTATCAAGTTGGAAATAATTAATTTTATTAACTAAGCCCATCTTTGTGAGAAATAGTTCAAGTTTAGGCGACCACAAAGGTAAGCTTTTAATTAATTAAGGTAATTAAGCCACTTTTAAGCCAATTAAATACATTTAGACGCACTGCAGGGTAACACACACTGGCCGACAGCTGCTCAGCATCCCTTCTGTTGAAATAAACTCTATTCTCGCATTACATTTCCCCACAGCGAGGGCAAATTCTCCAATACTTCACAGCACGTAACGATGCCCTTACCGCCACNNTCCGGCCCCGCCCGCCCCGGTAACGCCCCCGTGACGGCGCGCGCGTCACCGCGGGACTGCAGATCCCAGCGGGCACCGCGCCGCGCCGCGCCCCGCATGAACGCAGCCGCCACGCGGGGCGTTATGGGAAGTGTAGTCCCAGCAGCGAATGGTTGTGTGGGGGCCGCGTGGTCTTGAGGGAAATACAGAGCGGCAGCGCCCCTGGACACTTTCGGTCTGTCCCGGGCACACCGTCCAGGTGTGTGTATCCCCGGTGAATCCGCCCTTTAATTCCTCTCTCAAAATACGATATGACGGGAAGATATCCCTTTGATCACAGATTTTTTTTAAAGCCTTTCGTGAAAAGATCAGGTTGAGATGGGAGCAGAAAAACTTCAGGCAAACTGAAAGGATTTTGGGAGCGAATAGAAAATGATGGCGCGAGTTGTGGGGTGGTCTTCAAGTAGGGAAGAGCAGTGTATAAATATGTATTATCTAATGAAGTGTATCCTTTAGCCGTGCCTTATGGAAAACACACCTATAACTGCAGGTAACTAGGTCTGCTTCTTTCAGCTCACCTTCAACTCCTATTTATTACATACCAATTAGACGGGGCTCATTAACTCCCCCTGTTCATTAGAGGAATGATTCAGTATGACTTGTCGCTCTCCTCAATTAACCTGAGCTGCCTCGCAGCGAACAAGTTGCCCAAGAAGCTGCCGCCCGTCCCTGGAAGTGTTCAAGGCCAGGTTAGACGGGGCTTGGAGCAACATGTTCTAGTAGTCCGTGACCGTGGGGGGGTTGGAACAAAAGGAGTCGTAAAAAGTCCCTTCCAACACAAATTATTACATGAATTAGCACCGGGGGCACGTGACTTCCGCCTCGGTAGCGATGGCGCCGTAGCTCACTTCCGCCTCGGTAGCGATGGCGGCGCAGCTGTTTCCGCCCCGCCCACGCCCCGCCCGGGGTCACGTGGGCGGCGCGGCGCAGCACCCNGGGACAGCGGCGGCGGCCCCGGAGCTCCCGGTCCTGCTGCTCCCGGTCCTGCTGCTCGTCCCCGGGCCCTGCCAGCGGGTGAGCGCCCATCCCAGCGATGGGAAAGGCGGCGGTCGTCGCTGTGGAGACGGGCCTGCCCCTGTTCTCAGCGCCCCGCGTCGAGGAGGGAGCTGTGAGGGGCCGGGTGGGCGCTGAGGCGAGCGGAGCGGTCTCCGCTCCTTGGGTACAGTGCCAGCCCTGGAAAAGCTGCGGCGGAGCGGGCGGGGGACTGTGCGGGACCAGGGCTGTCCTTCGGGCTCTGGAGCGGAGTCGTTGCCACCCCTGGGGGAGGAAAGGGCGAGGGTCGGGACGCGGCCCCGCAGGGAGCCCAAGGCCCCCTTGGGGCTCCATTTACCGGGGGTCTCTCAGGGGAAGGGGCTGCCTCAGCCTGTGCTACAGAGGGGGAAGCCTGAGCTGAGGGATTGGGCTTTTGTCCCCTTCTCCCTGCAAAACTGTGGAGCTAAATGCGGCTGGGGAGGGGGAAGGAGCAGGAGCTGGGGGCGGTGAGCAGCCTGGGGCAGGCTTGGGGGGAGCAGAGCTCGGGGAGAGGGGAAGGTGCTGCTGCCATATCCCAGCTACCCATAAATCTTCTTTCTCATTGTCTTTTTAAATTAGTAATGAATGGAGTGTGTCATTAGTGTAGTGGAAGAGCTCACAAGGAGACTATTACCAAGTGCTCTGAGCACATCCAGAGGTGATTCTTCTTTCATGGGAATTGTTTTTAAGACGTTAAGGTTCTTCAGGTCGTTTGGTTTTACTAAAAACGAAACTTGGGTGTTAAGAGGCTGATCGTGACCAGCACTAGGCTCTTTATGATCTGAGTTACCTTCAGTAGCTGAATCCCTGTTTTCAGTTCAGCTTCAGCTTCTCTGCGGCTGGAAAGCACAGGTAGTTGTTGTTAATGTGAGTATTTGTGTGTACAAATTTAATGCTGCGTTTCTGTGCAAAGGAGGAAAAAAACCCAAACATTTCAGGAACAGGACATTCTCTAATCCAAGTTCCCTCTTGCCTGGAAAGAAAGGCAGCCCTTAGGAGTGGTGATCACAGATGCTCCTTTAGAAGGAAGCTGGTGGGAATCAGCCCAGGTGTTAGTGGCCAATGGCTCAGTTCCATGAATGGGAGCAGGTGAACTGGGAAGTCCAAAATTTGGGTTTCAGGTGGACTCTAAGCTCGCTGTGGTACCAGACAAGGTACAGGGACAGCACAGAGTCCACCTGCGTGGTACCTTTTCCTTCCCAATTGTAAGGACACAGCTCTGTGCTCCCAGCAATCAGCTTAAGGGTGCTGCAAGACAGAGGTGGCAGAAGCAGTGAGGTGATCTCAGCAGGAAGAGGTTGCCAACCCTCTCTGGCAACGAGTGAACAGGAAAAATCTCCCTCTCTGGCGCCTCGGTGTCCGTGTGGGGCCCTGACTGTGACTTTTGCTTCTTGGCCCTGCCAATGTAACAGCCTAAGATAATGTGTGTTTGAAGGCATTTCCTGTAATTTATCTGCCACGCTTCTGTCACACTGTCGTTTGCTGAAGAGCTTTTAGAAAGCCATTGATGTGTGGTTATGGAAAGGAACCACGGTTTCCTCACTCCAGTGACTGCTGTCCCGCAGCCCAGGAAAGCATCCTTGCACCTGCTCTGCTTTGCAGGTTGTTGGAATAGATATTTTTTTACCCTTGCTGTGGTTTTACCTGCTGCCAGATTTTGATAGAGAGCACAACAGCTGGTGCAAGTACCCATGTGAAACCACACGAATTTGAAACAACAGCCACACAGCTGAAAATCCCACCTTTGAACGTGTGAGAGGTGTAGCACATGCTCTATGGAGGGTGTGTGTTTCTCGTGCAATTTAGAAAGTACTTCCCCTTTTTAAATGTAAATTATCTGCACTTGGAAGACAGCAAATGAAGACTGAAAGATGAGGAAACTGTAATTAACTGTTAATCCAGCTGTAACCCCATAGATTGGTTAAGCTGCCCACTGGCAGCTCTCCTGCAGGGACAAATGAATTGGAGTGACTCAGAGAACACAACGAGGTCTTATTTTATGCAGAACCAAGAAGCAAAACCTATTGATTTAGACTTAGCAACTGTTAAGTAACAAGAGCAAAAGTTTCTTTGTTTTTCTGTGCTAGGTGCTGTGTGTGAATGCAAGAAAATAATCTCCCAAGGCAGCTGGCTTTCAGGGTGAAGCTATTGAGTCTGCAAACTTCAGAAGTGTTTGATGCTGTTTGTTGTATAAATGGAAGCTAATGGTCTCTTGCTGCTTAAAAAATACCCCAAACAGTTAAATCTTGGAGCTACCTCAGTGTTTATTACTAATTAATGGAGTATTATAAGATACTCATTATGTATGCTTGGACATTCTGGCTGGGAAGTGAATTAGTGGCATTCCTATGTGGACCCAACTCAAAATCAATTTGTGCTGTATTAACTGGTGTGCTTCAAGGATTTCTTCATTGGTAACTCCTGACAAGAACCTGCTTCTGTGTGGATAGAATTAAAATTTCAAGGATTTTCTGTAAATTAAGCCTTGGGTCAGGTGATGTTCCTGATGTGCTTTGGGACTCGTTTGGGTCAGTTATACTCAGATGGAAAAACGTGACCTAAATACTGAGTAGGTTCCTGAAATAATGCCTGTGGTGTGAATTCCTGAGTGAATTGTATAAATATTTATTAGCTGTAAACTTGGAGTGCCTTATCAGTTTAAAAGAAACCAAGAACATGCTTTAGGTTTTAAAGCCACTTACAGCCTGCAACACAATTGACTTTCTCTGCAGCTGTCACACGGGAATGCTGCTACAGAAGCATCATCATTTCCTAATTAGGTTGGTGCAGGAAGGCAGTCAGGTGACTGCCTCTTGGGAGAATAATTGCATGGTTTGATGAAAACTGAGCAAAAGTGAACTTGGTGTGAGTCAGAGGTGGTGCCATCAAGTGATGAGAGCAAATCACCCTGCACTGCTTTATTTACATAGCACAGCTTTCGAGAGCTGCCCACGGTGAAACTGCTATTGATTTCTCATTCTCTCTCTTTTCCAGGCTGACTCAAACTGAGATTTTTCTAAACATCATGGGAGAGATTAAAGTCTCTCCTGACTATAACTGGTTCAGAAGCACAGTTCCTCTTAAAAAGGTATGTACATCTTGTGGGTGAAATATCTCCTCTTTTTTTTTAGGGGGAAAGACTCAGTGTGGGTAATGCAGGGCAGTTGTGGCTGGGCTGCTGAGCTGCTTTATCTCCCGAGCTGTTGTCCCACACATCATGTGAGTGCATGAAAGCACACCCTGCATCTTCACATGTTTCTTGGAGTCACTTCTGCCTGTGGTGGGGCAGTACCTGCCATCCTGGAGCCAGCTGTGCCTGAGGAGGGGCTCCAGGGCAGTGGTGTATGCTGGGCATCGTGTGTGGCCTCCCAGAGCTACCTGGGTGTGCTGGGCTGAGCTGCCAGAGCCACCTGCACTGTTCCTGCCCATGGTCCTCAGGCCAAAGAGTGTCCAAAGGCACCTTCCCAGCAGTCAGGCTGCACGCAGGGTCCTGAGAGTGGGAATATCTTTAACCAAGGGGGAAAACCCCCACACAGTTTCTTCTGCTTAATCAGACTGCCCAATCACTTTCTCCTGTTGCTTGGATTTCCCCACTCCCTTTCACTGAGCCACAGCAGAATGTTTGAGGTGTGCAGGGCTCCAGCTCTGCTCTCTGTGTGCCAAGTGGCAGAGGGCATGCAGGGCAGTAACTCCTGACCCAGTGAAGCACTCATGTACCTTCTGCAGGTCATGTTTGCTGTGGTTACAGAGTGACCTGCAGCAGCCCAGATGCTGCCAGACAGAGACAGCCCTGCTTTCACACCCTGCTGCTGCAAGCACAGGCACTGCTGTGTCCTGTCTAGCCTGAGGTGTGGTGTTGTTTGATTTTGGGCTAAGCTGACTTCAGTGTGGTTCCCTTATCTGGATGACTGTGGCCTGCAGAAGCACCTTTAGAGAAGGGCTGTAGGATTCTCATTCATTTTTGCCAGTGTGTCTTCTGTAGATAAGAAAGGTGCATTGCTGTTGACCCCACGTGCTCTGTTGTTACCTTCAGGCTGTGCCTCACTGGTCACCAAAGCCAGGGGCCAGTTTTTCAGCACAAAGATGTGTGGGTGCTCTGAGGCTCTTTGTGGGATGCAAGGTGGTGAATGGAAGGAGCTGGAGGTTCTGGCTCCAAGGGAGTGTGGTCCTGCTGCCTTCAGCTGCTGCCAGTCCTCAGGGTTTCATAACTGGGGACGTGTGTAAGCTGAAGCTGAGGGTGACCTAGTGACCTTCAGACTCAGGAATGCCTCACCCTCTTGAGTGCTTCTGTCTCCTCAAAAGGCAAATGATGCCCCAGTGGTGAATGTGGGGTATGAAGAAATAAACTAGTTCTGGTTACTGGAGAAAGAATTTTTTAAAAAGACCAATTTGAAAATGTAATTAATCTCTGAAGCAGTTTTTGGGAGTACATTTGCCTGCATTATCCCTCCCAGAAGTGCAAAACATGTGCAGTACAGAGGAGGGAATGACCAGCCTTGGTAATTGCTGTCAGATCTAAGGAAGCAGAGCTGGAGCAGTTTGAGAATGTGCTGAAATGTTTCTCCTGACAGGCACAGGAAATGCACAGCTCCGTCCTCCTTCCTGCCCTGGTCAGATATAGGAAGTACAGCACAGAAAATAATACTTTTTAACTGAATCTCCTGCTTTGCCTGTGTGCCTCCATTTTGCATACACCACTCACTCTCATATCTGAGTCCTTCCTAAAAGTTTTCATCAAGGGACACCCTGGTCCTGCTAAGTTCTGCTCTTTGTTTTGAGGCAGTGCAGGTTTTACCTTCTGTGTGAACTGTAGCTGATATTGATCGATCAACCAGAACAAGAAAATGGTTAGTGACCTCCCAAGGCAGGAGTTAACCACACTGCTGCCTACACAGCTCAGGGGCTGGAGTTAAACTGTCCAGCATGTGGCTAGAAATCAACCAGAACAAGTGCTTAAACCATTGATTCACTGTCTGGGCTTGAGGAAAGAAACCTTATCTCTCACCCTCAGCTCTCTTGGCATGAACTAACCTTGGTGTTGTTATTTCAAAGACTACAGTCTGCCCTTGGAAATACTCCTAAAGGTAAACGTGGTGGTAGCCACCCTGAATGGATCCAACATTGCTGATGGAATGACAGCTGAGAACAGCAAGGCCTGGAGCCAAGGGTTGTGTGCAAGGAGCTGTGGTGGGGATTGGGAGAGTTTTGTACAAGGTTTGTGTTTAAATGGTTTCAGTGGTCTGGAAGCTCTGGTATGCAATCTGTCTTTTTTTATAGAGACTTCAAGAAACAAACATTATCATGTGATTCCTCACATGCTCCCAGAGCCTGAAATACTGGCTTCATTAGGAGCAGATTTGTTAGTCAAGCAAATCTGATTTGTGATACACTGTTCTCCTCTGATTGCTGAGAAGCTTAACTGCTGGGTTGGAAAAGCAAATTTTGCTTGTATATTACCGTTCAAAAAGCTATAAAATCTTGATACAGAGGAGATGCATTCTGGCTGCTTGACTGAGGCTTTCCCCAGAGGTTTGTGCTTTTTGATCTGGTACAAGATGCAGCTTCTGCTGGGTTGTGGAGTTGAAAGAACATCTGGAATATAGAAAGCAGTTTCTGGTAGAACTTGTCAAAACAGGTCAGGCTTTGGTGCTGCTAGAAAAGAAGACACAATTCTCAACACTTCTGAAGATACTAATTATGCCAGGACTTGTGGTACTTTGTGAGGAGCTGCTCATTAAGGATGGCACCTCACGTGTTGTGAGTGATCTCCCTCAGCCATCCCTGTGTCCTGGGCAATCCAGATGCTCCTGAGATGCTTCCAGATGACAGAAGCATTTTCCCCTCCAGGTCAGCCTTGCAGTGCTGCCCTGGGAGTTGAGTGTGTCTCTGTTTCTGGGAGGCAGCTGTAAGTGTTTCAGATCAATAATTTGTGGTGATAGCTGCTTAATTCCACAGGCCTGTGTGGTTCCAGACCTGTAACATCTTCTGTCTGTGGATGCAGATATCAATGGTTGTTTAAAAACCTGTCCCTGGGGCAGTGCTGGCTCTTCCAGCCTCCAGCTGCTGCTCTTGGTGCCCTGAGCTGTCCTCCTGGGTCTCTCCTGAGCATGGTGGCTCCTTTCCTGAGGTGCAGTTCATTATCCATCTTATGTCACGATGCACAGATTATTCTGATGGTGTGTGGCCACAATTCTGTTCCAACTGTATCCACATTGTCATTTCCAGTTAGAAAACAGCCTGAAAGCTGTTGTGAAGGTGAGTAAAAGGTCTTGAGTATTACAACATTTACTAGAAGTTGGAAATTTCTAGAAGCCATCCTGGAAGCTGACTGAAGAATCTCACTTGTCTTGTGTTCCTCCCCTCTGTGCCTCTCTTTCCAGATAATAGTGGACGATGACGACAGTAAAGTCTGGTCACTGTATGATGCAGGGCCAAGGAGCATTCGCTGCCCACTCATATTCCTCCCTCCTGTGAGTGGAACTGCAGATGTGTTTTTCCAGCAAATTCTGGCACTGACTGGATGGGGCTACAGAGTTATTGCTGTGAGTATTCTCAGTGCTGTGTCAAAGGTGGTGTACTTGTGCTTGTTGCTCTGATTAGAGGTTGGATAATGAACTTCTTAGATTTGACTTAGGGAATTCACTAAAAACTTTGTGTTAAGTTGTACTACAGAGTAGTTAGCATGTGGATCCAGGTTGGAATCTGCTCTATGTCCACAGCAGCATTTACCCAAAACCTTGTGCGTGCACACTGTTGACTTCTCAGCCTGCTTTTCTCCTTTTGTGTCCTGGCCTCAAGTACTTTTTGCCTCCAGCTGCATCTTTGTTAGCCCTGAGGCAAACACATGAGTTAGTTCAGGGTTTCCATGTTTTCCTTAGGGATGGTGGATAACGTGGTTCTTGTACTATATAACAGCTGCAGATGCTATTTCACTGCTTAAATCCTACCAGCCTGCTCTTCTGGGCCTTCTCAGCTCCTGAGCTGAGCTGAAGTGTTGATTTGTACAATATTTTAGACAGCCTGGCTTTAGGAGCACCGCTGTCTTTTGCAGCAGTTAATGATTTCTGTGTCTGTTCACGCTCCAAAATCACTGAAGAACCATTCCAGCCTCCCCTGCCCCTGATCACAGAGTGAGGCAATGCTGCACTTTCCCCAGCACACTCTGCTCTGTGGCACGTTGTGTTTTTGTGTAACTGAGGGGGAGGTGTTGGCACCCTTGGGCTCTGGGGACCTTGAAGAGGAACTTCATAACAGGGGAGAGGCACAGCACTGTCTTGAAATCTCTAATGTGAGATCTGGTACAACTTTGAAGCAGATTGATCTCAATTTTTTCTAATTTTGTGTTATTTTAGTTGCAGTATCCAGTGTACTGGGATCACCTCGAGTTCTGTGATGGATTCAGAAAACTCTTAGACCACCTTCAGCTGGATAAAGTGAGTGCTCCCAGGCAAAGAAGTGGACAAATTGTTGCAATAAAAACCTGATGTTTGAAACAGTCTCATTTAAGAGCCAGTGCAAAAAACAGGACCCAAAAATACAACTTATAAACAAAAGAGGCTGCATGGCAGTTTCACATCTGAAATGAGTTTATTTTTGAAGGTGAATGCCCTTGGAAATTGTCATACTTGGCCTAATTTCAACTGCCATTTCAGGCCTATTAAATTGTATGGGTTAACTTCATTTTTTGTGAGATCCTGTGGAAGTTATCCTTCCTAACTCACATAGTACAGAACACCACAGTTGAGTGTCTTGGGCTGGAATAGCTATAGAAAGCAAAGTGAAATGTTTGGGTTTTTTCTTAAGCTTGATGAACACAAAGAAATAGGCACTGTGAACCTGTGGGAAACATTTCCTTTTGTTAGTATTTATCACATTTACATTGCATATAAAACCAGGAAAGAAATGGAACAGTGATTCTTTCAAAAATGGGTTAGAGGGACAAGGTAAACTGGAATGACCTATTTTTGTAATGAAGCACGGTGCTCAGAGGTCACATTTTGTCATGTTTGTTTTTGTTTGTTTTGGTTTTTTTTTTCTCTTGCATTAGGTTCACCTTTTTGGAGCTTCTCTGGGAGGCTTTCTGGCTCAAAAGTTTGCTGAATACACACACAAATCTCCCAGAGTCCAATCTCTGATCTTGTGTAATGCCTTTAGTGACACTTCTATTTTCAATCAGACATGGACAGCAAACAGGTAAAGAAGACAAACAAGCAAGCAGACTCGTGGCATTAAATTTTTTGCAATGAAATGTCACATCAATTACTTGGACATTAAGTGTCTAACTTAATTCCAGCTTGGTGGAGGGAGGTGTGGGATGGAATACTTGTGACTTTTAAAAGCACAGCACAAGGAGAATGGAAATATTAACAAAATTGAGAGTGTGGAATTAGACATATTGTTCTGTGATCCTCTGGGGATGCATGGCCAGATTTCATAACTCTGCCTGATGTCTAACAAAATCATTTAGAGCAAGAACAGTGTTGTTTACCGTGTTTAAATTATACTTTTGCCACGTAATTAGAAGTTTCTTCAGGGATTTGATTTGAAGTTAAAACACAAAGTCTGTGCAAGAGAAGAAAGCATTTACAATAAAGCATCTTGATGCTGAGTCCTTGGTGCTTTAATATATTGTTACATCTTATTTCTCTTCTAGCTTTTGGCTGATGCCTGCTTTTATGCTGAAAAAGATTGTCCTTGGGAATTTTGCATCTGGTCCTCTAGATCCCGAGATGGCAGATGGGGTTGATTTCATGGTGGACAGGGTAGGTGTGTGCTGTGTGCTCTGATGGCTGTGGTCACACTCTGTGGTCACCGAGTGGGAGGTTGTGGATATTTCTGCTGCTTTCTTCATTCACTGACCCAGGAGGGAGGGATGGGAAGTGGATCTTTAGCAGGTGTTGACTGTCACAGCCTCAGCAGTTTGACTGATTCACTGACCCTCTACCTTAATGCTGTTTATTTGTGTCAATCAAGAGGAGTTAAGGAACTGAGGTGGAAAAGGAGAAAATGCTGGGCTAGATCTGTAGGCCACACTCTGGGGGCAGGAACAACTCATGGAACGTGGTTTAGGCATTTATCTCATGCAGAGTAATACTAAATTTGAAATATAACCCTCATCCCTTTAAAACTATCTTCTCTTTTGCTGTACTGTTAATATTGCATTAAGTTCCTGCAGTGAAATATGTTGTTAATCAGTGTTTCTCTCTACTGCAAGCTGGAGAGCCTGGGCCAGAGTGAGCTGGCCTCAAGGCTCACCCTCAACTGCCAGAACTCCTATGTAGAACCTCACAAAATCCGAGACATCCCTGTAACCATTATGGATGTAAGTGAATCTCAGTTTTTTAATTAAACACTATTTCTTCCCTTTGGCAGGCAGAGCCATGATATTTAGTTAGCAATTTAGCAAGCATTTGCAGCATGTAACTTCCAATTTAGGGAAGCCTTCTGCTGACTGGGCAACACTGTGACTTTTCGGTGCTAAGTCGTGAATTAGATAACTCTGTGCCATATGTTTCAGTATTGCAGTATTGGCTTTCTAGCTGTCAATGCCCAGGTTTGCTTGTTTTCTGTTTCATTAACACCATTCCACAAAGAAGCTGAGGGTCTCTTCTGGAGCAGCATACAGCCAGTGTGACAACACTCACTGGCAACAAAATCTGAGGTTCAGAACTCACTGCTGGGTCTTGTTCCGTAGGTGTTCGACCAAAGCGCGCTTTCAACGGAAGCAAAAGAAGAAATGTATAAGCTTTACCCTAATGCCAGAAGAGCTCATCTCAAAACAGGAGGCAACTTCCCCTACCTCTGCAGGAGTGCTGAGGTCAACCTGTACATTCAAGTGAGTTCCTGAATTTAATCTATCAACATGTTCAGTCACAACAGCAGAAGGAAACTCCTGTTGAATTTGCTTTTGCTTCCTAAGTTCCCTGTGTGCTCAGTGCTGCTGACACCAAAGGGCAGGGCTGGGAGCAGCTGTGTCCATGCTGGGCCAGCTTTGGGGGTTTTTTGTCTCTGAACTCTTGTACTCCAGAGCCATGGTTTCCCCCTCAGAAGGAATGTTTCTATTTTACCAAAACCCTGTGCTCCTACACCTGTTTGTGTCCCCCAGATCCATTTGCTGCAGTTCCACGGTACCCGGTATGCAGCCATCGATCCCTCCATGGTCAGTGCAGAAGAGCTGGAAGTCCAGAAGATCAGCCTTCACACCAGCAATGAGCAAGAGGAGCAGTAGATTGGGAGTGCCAGTGACACAGAGGCATTGGCTTGGTGGTCTTCCTGTGTACAATCAACTGTTCCCACTCTGCCTTTTCCCTCGTGTTAGCCGATTATCACTGTGTGATTCCAACAGGATCAGCAGTCAGTGAACTACCCGTGGACAGCAACCTCCAGCAATGTAATGGGATAGATCTGTTTAATTTTTAGTCTTTGGATTCAAGGAAGCATCTTTGAAGACTACACTTTTAAAAATAAAGACATTTTTTCTACCAAAGTCTTCACTATATCATGTTCTTAAGCAGAACGGTATTTCTTTTTATATTTTTCACTCAGCTGTATATATTACCACATTCAGATTGTGTACTTATAAGCTGACATATATTTTTGTTGAATATTTGATTTAAAAGATGTTTAAGTGTCAATGTTGCAATCACTTATTTGCTTCGTACATTGTGTTGTAAGTTAGTTTGTTTCTATTTGAAATAAAGCATTTGAATTTTTAACTTTCTTGCTGCTTAAAAATGGTTTTCAATAAAACTTCACTTTCAGCAAGTGTCTCTTGTTTTGACTCCAAGCAAACAGCAGCAGTTCACTGCAGTCCTGATTTGCCTCTACAAACACCCCTGGAAATGAAGAAAACCACCATCTGCTTGAATTCCTCTCAAGCTTTAACTCGGTTGTACGGGAAGGAAGGAAGCTGTAGTGTTTTTTTAATAAAAAAAATACGAGATAGAACTTGCAACTTTAAAGGGTAAAATCTAGATTTATTGAATAACAGATATTATTTTTCCCTTGAGATGCTGTAAAAATAAATATGAAGGATTACATGACAAATGAAAAGATGTTTTGAAAAGGTTAGCCTCACTTGTTTGATTCATAGACAGTACATGTTAATGTACATTTAGGAACAGTGTATATTAATATTCTTCTCAAATTTTTTCTGAAGAGTCAAAGCATTACAGGTCATAACCCCTCAGGTTCCAAAAGGACCAAAGAGTAGCTTTGATTTTGCTTAAGTTTTCCTCTTATGGTGGGAATGTATGGACATGCCTAAGACGTGAGACACCCCCCACAAATAGGATAAGTAAAGAACATTACTGAAACCAAAGCCTTTGCCCTCACTAACTTAAAAACTTGACAATTGAAAATTTATATATAAAATTGTGCTGTAGACAAATTACAGTAAAACTTTGATATTTCCTGATGCAGTATGACAAGGAAGGCTCGTTCACCAAACTCAATACAGTACCCAGAACATTTGAAATTGCTAATCAAAATCTTCTGTGTGGAGGCATTTTTGACCATGAGCATTTGTTTTACCCTTGTCACTTCCTGTCCAGAAGGATTCAGCAGTGCCAGCAGTTTGTGACAAGAAGCCCTTAGGTTGCATCTGCCTTCTCTCAGCAGCAGAGAAGTGTTTTTCCTGTAGCTCTGAGGATGCTCCTGGTGTTACATTGCTGAGCACTTCCGTGGGGAGGTGGAGTCTGCATTTGCTTTTTTCCGGATACTTTCTGTAAGAGAATCATCTGCTGCACAGAAAAATAAAGCCATGGCTGGATCTGTTCATTTAACAGACTTAAGAGAAAGATTTTACATATAATGGAAGCAAGGGGGCAGAGCAGATGCTTTCAGTTCATGTGAGTAGGCTTCATTGAAATTTTCTTCTGTATGTTGTGTAAGCACAGAACTTGGGTAAATTAATTCAAATAATGCTCAGTGTGCATTATTTAAAGGAAGACAAAAGTATTACCTGCTAAATCTCTTCTCCCAATCCCCACCAGGCCTTCATACAGTCCCTTGATTGGATTTTCTCCTGCAGTGATCACACCATGGAGCCAGATCAGCAACATTCTGTGGCCATGTTCCCTGTAGCTTTTAGTGCCTGGCAGGATCAAACCAGAGAAGAAATCCCACACTCAGAGTGCATGGCCATGACCAGAGCAGATTTCTGCCCTGGTGGGTTTGCACACCCCTCCCTCCCCCTAGACTTTACTAGAAGGCTGTAAAGCATGACTTTAATTCCTGGTTGTGATGTGATTGCTGGATTTGTGTGGAACTTAATGGAGTGGCTATGGCTGAACTTGGGTTTGTTGCACAGCCTTTCATGGCAAAAGTTTCTGCCTTCAGAGCACAGCTTGGCCCCTTTGCTCACATCATCCAAACTACAGAGTTTCTGCAACAGCCAAAGTAGCAATGATCAGTTTCTGACCCTGTTTCTGCTAATATATTTCTTAAATGCTGAAGAATTCACTTCACTGACTTCTTGCTACTCGAAAAATTAAAACCAGCAAGTTTCTTCTGTTCTATAGAACAAGAGTTGTAGCAAGAACTCACAGGCCTGCCAACTGTCTCATAAAGAGTGAGCAAAGAACCACAAGTTCCCCTGCTTGCGTGCTTTATTCATAGACAAATTACTGTGTGTAGGTAATTCCACATTCAGTAAAACCAGCATTTTTAACTTCATACTTTGGTTGCTTCAAATAAACCAACTATTTTTCATGCTTTGCTCTTACTGCAGCTTTACCTCCTAGAAACCAAGTCCAAGGAAAGAAAGGAAAATACCTGGGAAGCCTTTTTATACCTGTCCATTGCTGCTCAATGGCCCTAATATGGTCATCTGTGAATTTCCAATAATGTGCCAGCTTCTTCCATTCCCCAGGTTTGAGATACTTAGTGGCTAATCTCCACATGACTGAGCGAATGTGCTGTGTTTCCAGCCTGTGATCCTGCTTAAAGGTCAAGTGCTTTGCCATCCATGAGCCAGAGTCACTGTTCAGGTTGTCCTGCAAAGCCAGAACAGGGGGGTCAGTCGGGTGCTGCAGAGGTGCCTGTGGTTCTGCAGCCTCCCACGCCCTCAGCTCAGTGGTCCCTGCGAGTTCCTGCTGGCACAGCTCTTTTTTAATTCTCTTTATTCTCATTTCACTCTGTGCTCATCAGGGTTAAAATGCCGTTAATGGACACTTTGATGTGGAAACCTATTCGGATCACGATTTGCATTTCTACACTGCCTTTTATCTGGGGTTTGGGACAGAATCATTTAATTAAATCTCCTGCTTCCCTGCTACATCAGCTCAGTGCTCACAGTGCTCACGTGCCAGGCTGCAGAGCCTGCATGGGAAGCCATTGCAAGGGCCGGATACACTGAGCACGACTCCCAAAGCTGCACCTGAGCCACAGGCACAGGCCCTCCTTTCCTTCCTTTTCTTCCCACTGCTATGGAAGACAACCACGATCTTAAGAACATGTAAGGGATGTGATATTGGGCTGCATCAGCTTGGTTTGGGCATAGGCTTGGGGCAGGCAGGGTTTCAGAGGGGAGATTGGGGCTGAGAGGTTGCACTAAGAGGGAGAAGTTGGTTGCATGACTCCAACAAGTGCTGTCTATTTCCACTGCTGAAAAACTCTCAAAATCCCATTTTGGTTACCTCAGGCCAAGCATTTTCCCTCTCAGTCCTTCAGTTTCTCCTTCTGGGAAAAGGAACTAACTCTATCCCTTTGGGAATAGCTGTTAAATAATTTTTGGAAACCCCTATTCCCATCAGTGCTGCCTGGGATTTCTAACAACAGAGGGCTCTTTAAATAAGGAAAGCCTTAAGCAGATGCTGTTGGCATGGTGAGGACTTCTGTTTTTCTTAAGGGGATGAAAATAGAGGTCAGGCTGTCACAGGATGCCCCGTATTTCTTTTTCTTTGACAGCTGCTATGCGGAGTCTCAATGGAGAAGGGAAAGCACAGGGCCTGTTGTGTAAGCTGCTCACCTTCTCCCATTTGTAAAATCGATCAGCTTTGATAATCATGTCCACCAAGATGATGTGATTGCCTCGGGCAGCAACATCCAGAGACGTTTTCCCTTGCTGAAATTAGAAAGGGAAAATGAGCTGGAAAAGACTTTGCACCTTAGGCAGTACAACCTCCACGCCCACCCAGCATCTGCAGCAGCAGGCACATGGACCATTGGGCAATGCACCCAGCCAGGACCTGTTCTACACCTGTGAACACTTCAGATGTGAGCTGGTGTCAAACTGCTGCATTCAGGGCATGGGGAGTGGATTTCCAGGCTCTGCAACATCTCTGTTGCAACAAGGGATCTGCCTGTTTTGCAGGAGCCACTGGAAAAGCTTCCTGCAACCCACCAACACAAGAGCAACCATCAGAGGACCAGCTCAGCTCTGCAGTCCAAGGCATTTTATAGCTTTTTGCACAGCAGGTTTGCTGACACAGGAAACCAAAGTGATTTATACAACCTCATTAACTTCATAGGCTCCAGATACACATGATTAGAAATGGTCTCCTAGGAGAAGCATAGGCTGATGGGACTATGAAAATGTGGCTATATTCCCTTCATGAATATGATTTTGGATTGGGCAATTGGGCACAAGGAGATTTGTATTTCTGTATAAAATCAGAAGGCAGAAATGAACAAGATTTGAAAGCTGCATGAAGGACAGCAAGGCAGCCCAGGCACCAGGCATAACAGGCAGAACAGTTCTAGCCTCAGATGTGAGCAGAAACCCAATTTCATACAGAAAAGTGTGAATGTGCCCCCTGTGCTGTCACTGCAGTTCCACAGAGTGCAGAAAAGTGACATTCACCACAGCTGAAGGCCAGTTCAGCCAGGTGGCTTCAGGTCTGCACTTGCTCTAACCCACTGTGAATAGCAAACACTTTTAATCCCTGCCCAAGGCCCTCCAGCATTTTCTGGGCACATACTACATTTTCAGGCCTCTTGAAATTTGTTCTGTTCATTTTATTAAATGGCAAAAGCCCCAGAACCGTGCCAGATCTATACCAAACAGATCCTTTCAACCTATTAGAACATGCAGGCTATAATTTTTCAGGTATATATTACATATCATTATTTGAGGAAATCTTTGATATTGCTGTTCATGATAGTACAAGTAGAAGGAACTAGAACAACTTTGAGAAGGAAAGTGTTGTTCATTGTGTTATCTATTTTCTATGTGTCTAAGAACCAGTCTCTTCTTTCCTGGAAAACACAACACATCAAAATAACCTACATAGCTGTAAGGACTAAGGGCTGGAATTTTTAAGGGCTTATTACTGGAAATATTCAAACTTTAATATTACTGGCCTTCCTTGAAAATTATGAAAGACATTAGCACAGACCTTCTATGTATATTTTCCCTCTCATACTCCCACAGACCCTGTTTCACCCATGGAGAGCTTTACCTTGTCTGTTAGCTTCAGATTAACTCCTGCAATGAGAATCATCTCAGCAATGTCCTGCCTGCCATGCTCTGCAGCGATGTGAAGTGAGGTCTGCTGCCTCTGCAGAAGGAGGGAGAAAGGACTGCACTTCAGAGAATGACAAGAGTGAGGCTGGAAGGACACAACACTCCCAGGAGGAGTCTTTGAGACTGTTTAATGGAAACCAGTAAAATTGAACATAAAATGTGTCAATTTTATGGTATCATCTGGAGAGAACATCGCTACAGGTATGAAGATTAACAGAAACAAGCAACACAAAGCCCCTTGTTCACAAAATTACAATTTGGTGAGACAACCAGCTACCTCCAGGCTTGCCTCCTATTCTCAGCCCTCCAAACATTTTGCAGAATATCTTCCATCTTGAAATTTCTCCTACCTGTCTCCAGCAAGGAGGAGAGAGCCTGACTATGCAATGTTGCAGGGGACACAGCACAGCCCTGATGCTGAACACCATCAAGCGATTACCTCACTGCAACACTAAGAATCATTTCACAGGTTTCACATTTCCTCAGCTGTGCTTCCAGGTTCTCCACATTTTAAAGCACTCCTCTTTAATCCTGTCCCCAAGGTGATAAAATCCCCCATGAAACTGGTTCACATTTCAAACACAACGAGCAGGAGCTGCAGTCTTACATTATCTGGAATGTCAAGGTCACACTCTGCACTGATGAAGAGCTTCACCATGGCTGGGAAGTTCTGCAGGACTGCAATGTGAGTTGCTGATGCATTTTGCTGTGGAAAGAAGATCCTGCACTTAGGAGATATTAGCTCATAGCACTGAAAGGACCATGCTGTGCCCAGCATGTCCTATCCTATCACAGCTGCCAGTCTGCACTGGGGGCTGACAGGAATACTGCAGCTCTGGTCCTTCCAGAGCTGCTTTGTGCTCTTGAACAGCTCCACAAACTCTCACCTTGCTAGAGGTGAGAGCATTGAGAAGGACTCACATGATTGAGAGCATCCATGTGGATTCCTGCATCCGTGAGGATCCTGGCTATCTCCTCATAGCCATGCAGTGCTGCATAATGAAGGCAGTTCATCTTTTTCTGAGAGGCAAGGCAGAAGAGAGGAGTGTTACTCAGGGATTCTTCCAAGAGGCTGCAGTTGTTACAGACTACCCACAAAAAGCTCCCTGCTCCCTCCTGCAAGTGTCCAATGGCCCAGTACTGACAAATTAATGGAGATTGTCTCCAGCCAAACTAATCCCAGGGAGCTTCACCTGCCTCTGTACAAAACCACATTTACCTTCCTCTAAACTACCTCTGCTATTCCTGAATGTAGGGCTCCACATGACCTCTCTCTGTAATAGATGACCTGGGAAGCCACAGGTCCAGGCATAAATCCACAAAATAGGGATTGGGAATGGAATCACCTCCATGGAGCTAACCTGGGTTTGGGCATTGACATCAGCTCCTGCTTCCACGAGCAGCTTCACACAGTGGCTGTGTCCCCCCTCAGCAGCCAGGTGCAGAGCCGTGAGTTCCTCCTGCACAGGGCAAGAAAGGACACAAGCAGCATTTCTGTAGACAAGGCTGGGACAAAGAGCAGCAAAAGGAGTCACACTCTACCCCATCTTCTGAATCCATGACATAACAGTACCAGTTCCGAGGGCCAGGGATCTCCAGTTGATTGTTACAAAAACAGAGGACACAATTATCTGTCCTTGACATACCAGAGTAACTGCTCTGTCCTGAATGCCACTGGCTCTGGGCCACAAGACAGACACTGTGTTCACCATCCTTCCTCCCCTCCAGCCCATCAATAAACCAAAAGGGATTTCACACTGACAGTGAAGACAAACCATTCTCCTGGAATAGCCCAGAGACTGAACTGGAAAGCTGTGACCCTCTATCACTGGTTTTCCCTGCTGAGGGTTGCAGCTCACTTCATTACAAGAAAACAGAAGCAAGCAAGCAGAATTCCTAAGTGATTTAATCTGGTTTTATCATTGTTCTTTGCACAAAGGGCAGCCCATGTGGGGGTAGACAAATGCTGCCAGTTACAACAGAAGGTGGCTTCCCCTTTCCTTCAGATCTTAATCACAATCAAATACACTTTTCAAAGACAGTAACCAAATAAGACTAAAAAAAATCCTGATAAACTTAATTGGGAGTATGCCCTGGAATAAATAACAGTGGTACTAAGCCAATGTTTGCTATCTAAGTCATTAACTGTGTTCCAGCCACATAATTTTCCAGAGCAGATCTGTCAAAGAGAGATCTCAAACAGCAGGACCATATGTTCAGTGACTAAGTCAATACTTTAAAGCACAGTGAAGTTTAGTTTAAAACACACTCAATAACCATTTAGGCACTTGAATGTACAAGGGTCAGGGAGAGAAAGGGAGATTAAATGGAGTGATAAGGTAGGTGAGCAGATACAGCAGGAAGGGAAGGCAACACTTTAAAGCTGGAAATTGGTCCAAGACGGATGTCGCCTTTCACTGACACTCTGCAAGAGTGACCTGCCTTTACCCACACAGGCTTTAGATAAAATCAGCTATTTTCTAGACCTCTCCTGTCAATACTGGCTTTTCAGCCTGATGGCTGTGGCAGGAGAGTATTTCTAGGGAGGAAAAGGGCAAAACTGATGTGGTTTTGATTTAATTTAAGTGTACTTACTGCGTTTTTTTCATCAAGGTCCACTCCAATATCTATAATCTTCTCCAGCACAGAGAGGTGTCCATTTTTAGCAGCCAAATGCAATGCTGTATTTTCTTCCTGAAAGTAAACATTACTTTATAAACATATGTCTCACAGGACTGAGTGTTCATATACCAGAGCCTTGCACAGAGTATATCCACTGTGGATGAAAAGGAGGTTGGGACCAGTAGGACAAATATGAAGCAATCTTCCTACAGTTGCAGCAGTGAGGGAAGAACCTCTTCTACCTTAAACTAGAGCATGGTCCACCACGCTTACTGTCTATCCTGCCTGAAAAACCCTGGAGAGAAATCATGAACTAAGCAAGAAAAGGCTTCAAGTGGATAGGGAAGAAAAGCCCTGACATACCACAGTTACAGTAACAACTGTGGACAACTTGCCTGCCTGAGCCTCATTTGGTATTCTGTTTCCTGGTTTTCACATTCCCTAATCCTTGGAATTCTCCCCCTTTCATGTGGTTTTGAGCCCTTACCTTGTCTTTGGCACTGTGAGAACAACCCAGTCGAAGGAGGGACTCCACCACCTCCAGCTGCCCGTGCTCCGCGGCCAGGTGAAACGCTGTCCTGTCCATCTTTGAGAGGAAACAGAGGAACACAGTCCAAAAGGCTCAGAAAGCACAAGAGCAAATCATCTACTGCAAGAAGCTTGACCAGAGCCAGAACTCCCATGATCCCTAAGCTCTCTCTGCAGGAAGACTTCTGGGAGTAGTATCTGACTCAGATTTTCTTCCCAAGACCAAGGACAACATTCCTGCTAAGCTCAGCAGAGCAAGACCAGACTTCATGAAACAAAGCTGTGAAGAGCCTTCCTACCTTGTCTGTCTCATCCACACACACGTCCTCCAAGTGCTCCATGATGAACTCCATGATCTGGATGTGTCCCCTCTGAGCTGCACAGTGAAGCAGGTTCCTGCCATTCTGCAGAGGAGACAAAGGACTGCTCATTCAACAAGCCCAAGACTCTGGGACAGTCAGTCCCTTTTGACAACATGTTCCTGCTAGCAAAGGCCCATTTCATCCCTCCCTGCACCTCTAGGGCTAAACCTCCTTCTGCTGCAGACAGCAATTTATGACCGAAATATTAATACCCCTTTTCCCAGACAAGATCTATTTTACAATACAAGGGCTACTGATTCACTAAACCCATTTCCCATTTCTGTAACACCTTCTATGTCAGCACTGCACAAACATGAGGTGAGAAACCTGTGTGCATCTCTAGAGCTCCAATTATTACACCTGCTTCAGGGATAATTCAGAGTGTAGATGGCAGTCCCAGAGCAGATGCTGTCACACAGGACTAAGCTCACAGATAAAGCTCTCTCTGTCCCCCAACACAAGGCCAAGTGATGGATCCATGGGGAGACCCTCACCCTATTGACACGGTTAATCTTGGCCCCAGCATTGACAAGGATCTGCAGGACATGGAGGTGGCCAAACCAGGCAGACAGGAGAAGAGCATTCATTCCAAACTGGGCAAAAAAGAAGAAAAATATTTACAGTTAAACTGCAGCCACCACCATCCCCACTCTGGAGGGAAGCTGTCCTCTTAAGCTTAATGAAGTTTTCCAAATCGATTTGTTTCTCACTGGTATATTTTTCAATTGCACTTTCTCCAGTTATTATTATTCCTGTCACAGATACTCACAGCAACTGAGCAGAGACCTGCTTCTCGGCAGCTACTACTTATTTAATGGTGTGTATTAGGGGAGAGAAAACTGGCTGTATAGGGGAGAGAAAACTTGTTGGCTGTCACTGTCATCCCACAAGACTCATCGACACAATCAGAAGAAGCCAAGCATCCCCATGCTCTATGGAAAACTTCACAGATTCTACCAGCCTAGTCCAAGTCACTGTGTATGCAAGGAAAAGGCTAAAATACAGAGCACAGACATGTGTGCCAACAAGGCTTGCTCCAGCCCCTTGCTCAGCAGGTGCAGCGTGCCACCCTGTGCCACCCTGTGCCACCCTGTGCCACCCACCCAGGGCTAAGGTGCAGCCTGTAACTGCTGGCCCAGCACCCAGTCCCCAGCACCGAACACATGTGCAGCACATGCAAGGGAGAGTGGCCTTTGTACACTGTCCTCATCTTCCACGGGGACATCGTGATCCAGGAGCAGTCGCACGGCACCCGCGCTCCCTGCGCCCGCAGCCCAGTGCAGGGCGGTCCGGCCCACCTGCAAGGGAAGGACAGAGGCAGAGAAGGCTGATGTATCACAGGGTCTGTGTCCACCAGCCTTTCTGAAGGCCAAAATACCCTTGGCCATCTATGGAGCCAGAATTTCTCACACTGTGCAGAGTTTTCTTTGGCTACAGCTGTCTCTGCTCTCCTGTCAGGCAGACAGGTGTTAGTCACCTTCTACTCAGGAGCTGCAGTTCTGGACTATATTGACAGTACAGAGTAAAGAACATTGTTGACAATGTTCAGATCGGACAATTACAGACAGATAATTGTAAATGGACAGATTGAAACACTAGGGATGGGTGCAATCCTGTATCTCCATGAACCCACTAGTCAACAAGGAAAGACCTGCACCAGAAACAGAGTTTGTCCCACAGTCTTATTCTACAAAGACAGTAAAATCAAAGCCTTTTATGGCAATCATATCTGTCTGGCCCTTGCAGCTTTCCAGTGTAGCTAGGATGATAGTGCTGGGGGTCTCAGCGTGTTGTGAAAACTGCTTGGTTGCCACAGGCCCTATTTGGCATTGGGTGTTGTATTTTAAAGCTTTGACAAATTAGGCAGCTAATGAGAAGACTAGCGTTAAGGAGCTGCAATTCTGAAACGCTCTCAGCACTTCCTGCAGCTTGGAGGTGGAAAAACCCAGGACTCACATTGGTTTTGACTTTGATGTCAACTCCTCTCCTGATGAGTTCCTCCATCCTGACTGTATCATTTCGCTTCGCTGCATCATGGAACTCCTTCTCTGACTGAAGCACTGCAGCAGAGCAGAAGAGTGAGCATTAAAACAGTGCTGGCAAGGAGCATGGACCAGCATGCCCCAACAAACCTCCCCTTCATCTCACTGGCCCCTGTGGCTTCAGGGAAGGATGACTGCAGAAAGAGTCTTCCAGAAAGAATCCCAGCCCTACAGATATTGGCATGTTTGCTGGATTTATATTCTACCACTGTCCCTCCTTCCCTGACTACCCCTGTGCCACATAAATGCTCTTCCAGCCCTACCCACTTCTCTTCCAGTTCAGTGTCTTTCTCTGCATGGATTTGCTCCAGCTGCAAAACCTTTTGATCCATGAGGTCCATATTCTCTGGGCACCCTGAGGCGCAGAGTCAGTGTGAAGGCTCTGAGATGACACAGGCCCTTTCCTCCATCCTTCCTCCTACATCCCACTGCTCTACAAGGAGGCCTTTACACATGGCCCCCCCTCCAGGCAACCTGAACCAGCCAAGCAGCACAAAACTGCCAGCCTGGCCTGTGATTAGTCCTGCATCTCTTAATAAACCGTGGCAGTTCTGCACATAACTTACCATGACTGGCAGTATTTGTCCTGCACAGTTAGGCACAATTTAAGAGTGTTTACTCTCCATGCTGGGCCTTGCCCCAGCAATCTTCTCCTTGATTGAATAAACCTTCCTGCCAAGAAACAAGAGCAGGCTGTGACTGCCACAGCCCAACAGGGAGGCTCTGAAGGCTTTTGGCAAGGCTGGTGTCAGCGTTTGTTGGACTCAGTCTCTGTCCTAGTGCTTTTGGGGAATTCTTTCAAGAAGTGCTTGAGTCAGACCCCTGGCCTGTCACATTCCACTGGAGAGCTGGACCACAGGCTCTGCTCTCTTCTACACTTCTGCAGAGCCCATGCTGCAGTTTGAGGGGCTCAATGCAACTTCAGTTTGTTCCAACATATCAATTGCATACTAACCACATGCCATACAAAAGGCATCAAAACATATTACTGCTCCCATTCCACCACACTGAGGAAGACAAACAGGACATCTGCTGCCTAAACAGCACTATTAATCTCTTTGGAGGGCATAAAAGAAAGGCATCCCTACCGTGGACTTCTAGAGCAACAGAGGTATAATCTCATCCTCCAGTTTCCATTCCCTTTGCCTTCAAACAAAAAACTTTAGCTCAAGAAAAACACAAATAATTTTAATGCTAGACAGGATCATTCAACTGTGTGTTTATCCACTTAACACCAGACATGATCATCTGAGAGTGTGTATTCAAGAGTGTTGGACCTGGCAGTAGGATTTGGACTCTGATTTCTGCAAGCAACAGGATTTCCTATACTGTATATTAAAACTCTTTTATCGCCTTGTCAGCTGTGTTAACAGCATTGCATTTCACCCTGCATGGACCCTTCATTTGAGAGGAAATGTCAAGAGAACTTGTGAAAAACACATTGAGTTTTTGTTAATTATTAACACCAATGGCTACACACATACCACCTCCTTGTATATGCCTATCTCCCTTCAGAGGAGTAAATCCTATGTTTCAATTAAGAAAACTGACCCTGACTGCTGACCCTGCTCTCCAGGTGACAGAAATGTGTCCTTACATTTTATGGTCACACAAAGCATCATTTTCAAGAGATGCCAAACCACCTTAGTTATTCTTTGCACTAGCGGTGAAGATGCAGTAACAAATCTGGCATCACTAAGGCTGTAGCAGCCTCAATTTATTTTCAGCAACACATGAGTAACAGTTTGATGGTCTGAGTTTCCTATATAAGATCCACAGTGGCTGTGTAAGTGTAAATGTGCTCCTCATCATGGCATGCACCTGTTCAACAACACTTCAGTGGATACTTAGCAGTTTTCCTTCTCTTTCAAGCTCAGATTCAAGGGTACTCTATAGCTTACTGCATAGGAATTCAGTAACTGAATAGGAATTCAGTTATCACAGTGTGGAAAACATTTTACATTATTTACCCTCAGTGCAATGCACCAACTCACAGGCAGTTTATTATGCAAGAGATATAGAAAAGCTGCAAAGGAGGCAAAAGACATGCAAAGAAACGTGCCAAACGCGCCAAATCCATCCTTCGGGCTCTACCTGGGGCTCCAGGACACAAAGACAACATGGGATGGGGACCGAGGGACCAACGGAGCCAAAAACCCCGAGTGCGGGGTACCAGAGTTATGTGCATCTCGGCGGTGCAGGATGCTTTGGGGCAAACAGCAGTCTTGATTCACGGGTAGGTTCATCCACCTGCTTTGTTTCCGAGAGGATTTTCAGCTGTCCGGTTATTTTTTAGGGCATCCCGGCTCTGCCCCTCAGCCCTGCCGGCTCCCGCCCGCCGCCGCCACACGAATCGCCCCTCACGGCGCTGCGCCCCCGCCCCGCCGGGGCTGCCCCCGCCTCGGCCCCACTCACGGGTGTCGCCTTCCGACGCCAAATCGTCCCCCATGTCGCGACACAGCGGCCCCGCCGCCGCCGCCTCAGGGCGGGCTGAGGCGCGTCCCCGCCGCCTCAGGGCGGGCTGACAGCCGCGTCCCCGCCTCCTCGCAGGCCACCTCGCCGCCGAGCTGCTCTTTTGCTGCTCTTTAAAGCAAAATATCGTAAAACAAGCCCATTTCCTGGCAAACACGGCGTTTTCGGGCCGTTTGGGGACGACTTGAGCGGGGACATGCAGCTGCCGCCATTTCGGCCGGATGCCGCATTTCACCTCAGTGCGGCTCGCTGCTTCGAGGTGGTGGGTGGTTTAATTTAAAATTATTTTAATTCTGTTTCCAGAGCAATTTGAGATGAGAGAGATTTTTATTCAACTGGGGATTGTTTTTATTTTTGTTTTCCCCTGAATGCAGGGCTCAGGGGTTGATATTTCCCTGGAATGAGGTGCTCTTGTTACCACATGTCCCTCAGCAGGTGCAGGATGGGGCAAAAGGGTTTTCCCTCAGAGTTTTAGTGAATTCTCCAGTTTCAGTGTCTGGGCTGGTTTTATTTTTTATTTTGTTCTTTATTTTGATAGTCTGATAAGGAAGACACTAGGGTGAGCTGAGGTTGAGGGGCTAATCAGATCTGTTTCTGTGGGTCCCCCACAGTACTCCTCCCCTGTAATAATATTGCCTCCATCTCTGGGGGTCCCCAACATAAGAAGGACATGGAGCAGCTGGAGTGAGTCCAGAGGAGGCCACAGAATTTCTCCAAGGGTTGAAGCACCTCTGCTCTGGAGGCAGACTGGGAGAGCAGGGGATTTTCAGCCTGGAGAAGAGACAGCTCCAGGGAGACCTTATATGAAGCCCCATCCCTGGAAGCATCCAAGGCCAGGTTGGATGGGGCTTGGAGCACCCTGGGATAATGAAAGGTGTCTCTGCCCATGGAAGGTGGTGGAACTGGATGATCCTTAAGGTCCCTTTCAGCCCAGACTGTTCAGCGATTCCTTGCTGCTGGTCTCAGGATTGGAGAGTGACATCAGGTTTGTATCCCCTAGACCATGCTGGCCCACAGATGTGGTCCTTGTCAGGGCTCCCTGGAGAAGTCTCCTGGAGAAGTGTCTCTGTACCGCTGATTTTGGCTGAGAGCTCTCTCTGATGCCTGCCACCACATGAGGGTGCCAGTGCTGTTCACCTGCCACGACTTCCTGCTCTAGCAATAAAGTCCAGGGTGCAGATGGGGCTGTTCCGTGGGTTCAGGACATTTTTGGGGTACATCCTGATCTCGGTGACCCTTGTGTGGGTCCGTGCTGCTCCTGTGAGAGAGCGTGGGGTGTTTGGTGTGATGGGAGATGGGGGGAGATGGGTGATGTCCTGGGAGTATGCAGATAAGAAGAAACCCTCTGCTTCTCCAGACATGACCCTCTGTGCACAAAGCTACACAGAACTCTGTTCAGGGCAGGGAGGTGGTGGTTTCCATTTCCTTGAAACCCATCACTGCGGGACTCAGTAGCCAAGTGCTTGCTGATGCAGTTGGACCACTGCGGCTTGGCCTGCCCAGCTGTAAAATGGGGAGGTGGACCCTAAGCTCTTGAGCAAATACAGAATGTGAGGGGCTTTATGGATAGCTGCTGCTCTCAGAGATCTGGATTTGTGTTTTGTTTGCCTTTTATTCAAACAGAAGTAAAGAGAAAAAAAAGAAAAAAACCCACCACTCTCTCTGGTAGGAAAAGTGAACATAAGGTCTGTCTGGACAAAGGGGAAGCCCTTCTTTTGTACAATAGCTTAGCGGGTAGAGCATCCTCCCCGAGGGAAGGGGAAAGCTGGGCTTGATCCTTGTTTCTGCCCGAGGGGAGATGCAAACCTCGGGCCACACAAGACCCCAGAGAGCATTGTAAACAACAGGCTACAAGCATGTCTGGTACAGAGAATTTTTCTTGCTCTTTCCTGTTATTTTAAATAATTAATGATTTGATGGAGCAGGGAGTGGAGAAGGCAGGTGTCCCGTCTCCCTGGAGAGCAGTCTGTGCACCCGGCAAAACGGAGTCTTGCTCTTTCTCGATGAATATTTAAGTGTCTTCAGACAAACTGGAACGGCGCCAGCAGGAATAACTGAGAAGGGCTGAGCTCTTCCCACTGGGTATCCTATGAGCTCTTCCCACTGGGTATCCTAGTGCCTGGGGGCTGGGGAAACAGCCCTGAATAGGGCAGGGAATAATCCCTGTTTGCACGGACTATGGAGGTGCTGTGCATCCCAGCCTTAGGTGGGACCTCTGGCTCTTGCTAGCCTTTTATTATGCTGTAAGAGATCCTTGGATGGAAAGCTGTCTGGATTTAACCTGCCACTGTTAATGTCATTGTCTTCCAGAGCTTGAATCAGCCAGGACTCATCACCCACGCCTCTCCTGCGGGTTGATGCTGATCTCGGAGGAGGAATAGCGCAGATGCACTGAGAGTTCGCATCTGTTTGTGAGCTTGGATGTTTCCAGCAGGCAGAAAAAAAGGCAATGTAGGCAGTTCCTTCTGTCCTTCCCAAAGTGGTATGTGTTCAGGGGTGGAAGGGACCAAGACTTTCTGCTGATACTAAATACAGAATGCTGTGACGATTTATTAACGACACTGAACATTCGCCTAGCGATCCATTTATTAGTTAACAGACCTAAAAGAGCTCTCAGATTTTTCCACCAATGTTGTAGCATAAAGAATTAGAGGGGGAGGTGGTAATTTGAGCCCTTTTTGCAATATATTCCAGACATTGACCCCATCTTCAAAATGGTGTTAAAATCTTTGACTTTATTTCACTTGAAGAATAATTTTAGCTGAGCCAGCTTTGTGCTCTTTCTCACTTAGAAGTGAAGCTCTCTGTCAGAGAGCTCTTTTTGTGCTTTTATTTTGCATGCACAATTTTTATGTGCTGCTTTAGGATAATCATTATTTTTGATCACATTCAAAAATCATGAGCCAGGCTGCTTAAATCCTTGTAATTTTAAAATGTGCCTGTTAGCTCCCTAGTTTAGTTGTATATACTGTGATTTTCAAGCCAGTCAGATTCGCAGTTAGCCATGTAATACAGCCCACAAACCAGTATGTGTTTATGCAGAAACAGTTGCTTACCTAGAGGTTTAGCAAATTGGGCTTTAATTTATAATCTTCCTTTGGAAGCAAAACTGGAAGGTGACTCCTCCTGCCTGCAGCTGCCTGTAGTTTGGGAAGCCAAGCTTCTGCTTCTCTGGAGCTGCCCACAGCAGGGGAGCCTGGCTTGAGGAACAGCCTCCACCCTTGGAGGATTGTCTTTTCTGGTATATGCTGCCACAGACAGGAAATTGAATATTGCATGGGAGAGGGGATGACCACGTTCCTCTTTCAGTGCTGATGGACTGTTGTTACGTGACAGGGTGTCAAACAGCCCAATGTGTTGAGACATTAACCATGGCTCTGCCTGTCAGTGCCTGAACCAGATCTTTGGGCACTGTGGTACACAGCTGCCATTGATCAGGAACTGTATGTTTGGGCTTCTTTATGTCCCTGCTGTGGGTATTCAAAAGGGTCCAACCATGCCAGTTCTGTGCTCCTTCAGCTATGTCCCATTAGAATGGGATACACGTTGCAGCTCTGGCTACATGGCTTCATGTGTGGCTCCAGCTTATTTATTTTTTGTCTGGGTTTGGCTTTTAGTTGTTCTGTAGACAAGGTTATTTTTGGTGCTTTCTTTGATAACTCTGTTCCTGTGACATGCTGCGGAGCCAGAACTCCTCTGGGAACATCCCAGAAATGCACACAAACATCAGCCCTGTAGCTTCTAACACTCAACATATGGAGCTTTCAGAAGGCCTGGACACCTAACGGGACTCCACAAACCCACTCTGGAGCCTGAGAAGGGTTCCAGCAGTTTCCTCAAAGGCTGCATTCATTTCCTTGCAAGGCTTCCACAGAGAAACAGCTTGTTAGAGGGACCTGTGGAGCTTGGAAGCTTTGCCAATAATAATTCAGGCCCAATTCTGAAGTCAAATATTTAGCTAAACAGAGACTGTCTGATGACTGGATTAAACACAGACTGCATCTGAGTGAGCTCAACATTTCAGGTTTTTGTCAGTGTCCATTTCACGAGCCTATAATTCCATTTTTCCTGTCTTCCCAGACTCGGCTCATGCTGTGTAGTGTTTCAGGCAGCACAGAATGGGGTATTTCAGCAGAGCTGCTGTTCCTAGTTCAGGAAGCAGCCTGAATCACAAAGTGATGTTCTTTGCTTAAGGCTTAGGAATAATCCAGTATTATGGGATTGGGAGGAAAGCATATTTGAGAGACAAGGTTAGAAGGGTTTGTTTGTTTGTTTGTTTGTTGGTAAGAAAGAAAGGCAGAGATGTCAGAGAGGGTTGGTGAGTGAGCCTTGCCAGTGTGCTGCATGGTGCTGACACAGATAGCTCAGTCTATATATTACAGCAACTGGAAGTTTGAGCTGGTGATTTGGCACTTCCCTCTCCTGTCACTCTCACTTCCCAAAGCTGATAGGCCTTTAAATCCCTTGTAAAGATAAATGATCTTAAGCTTGTATGTAGCTTTGAAAGTGAAGCTTACATGTAATTAGCACTGTGGCTGGGGTTGTTCCTGACCGTCAGGCCACTCCTATTGATCCCTGACCTCCACATGGAGCTTGCTGACTTGAGTCCACTACATCTTCCAACTCAATATATTCTCCTTCCAGCTGTGGAGAATTGGGCTCACATCTATCCTGCAGGAATATGTGTGAGGCAACAAAATACTTCTGTATCTTTTGTATCTGCATGATGCCTTAGAAATAGCTGAAAGAGAAAAAAATCATTTCTGGGATGCTTGGCTGAGGGAGGTCTATGTGAGCCCATTGTGTTCAGACTTTCTTAGTGCCTGAGTACCAGGTTTGATCAGTAGCTGGGAGATAACTGGTTTGACAATCTGTGTCTCATGGTGGTGATCAGATCTCAGTGGTCATTCTGTCTGTGCTTTGAACTGTTTGTCTTACTGGAATCGTGGAACCTGGTCTTTCAAAACCAGAAATGTCACAATAGTATGGTTTTAAAACATATACTATGTGACCAAAAGCAAATGTAGCAGGAAAGGGTCTAAAGGCAGAATACTCCTTCTTGAATTTAGGAAGAAAAATGGTGTGTCAGAGCTGGAATCACTGCTCTCCCTGTCTGAATGTGATGGGTAACTGAGTAAGTGTTTGGTTATGGGAGGTGGGAACGGCTGCCGTTTATAAACTGAGCAATAATCGGGACACTGAATCCTAATCCCCTCACTGACATGCCTGCAGGCAATGTTTTTATTCTCACTTTAGTGCATGTGTAAAAAGAGGGAGGATCCTCTGCTTCCTCGGCCTCTGAGGATTGTCTGGCTCCTAAGGCAATCTCTCCCTGTTCTTTTCAAGACAAAAGTGCATCTGAAATGTAGGCTCTTTTAACCATAAACCCAAAGTGCTGAAACCTACTACCAGAGGCAGAACCCTGAGCTGCTCTTATGCCACACTGAAGGACTCAGTGCAAAACTTGAAGTGAAACAGAAAATTGTGTTTGAGGATTTAATAAAAGCTAAGTGGAAGCAAAGGGTTGCTCAGTGATGCCATTGCTTCCTTTTAATCTGACCCCATGGAAAACCATGGAGTCCAACAGGAGCAGGCAAGAGCAGTGCAGCTTTGGAAATGTTTCATTTCTGTCTCTCAGCAATTTTCTTCCAGAGCCCAGAACATCTGTCTCTGCCTCTAGCCACATGCAAGTGCACCGAGAGCGTTTTGTTCCAAGCCTAATGAGTAATTTTATGGTCTTGGAATTGGAGGCAGGGGGAGGGGGCTGGGACAGCAGCTGGAGTCATGTGTTCTACAAGGAGCTCTGCTGATGTCAAATTGTAGCCTGATGGTTTTTACTTTACTGCAGCCCCCTAGGCTTCCCTTTAAAGTCCTCTGCTGGAGTTGCTGGTGATCAGTGCAGGAACAGCTCTGACATGGGCTTCTGCATTCCCAGGGCTTCTTCACTGTTAGGCTCAACCAGCAACATGGAAAATAATGACATCAGTGGAGAGAAGGTGGGGGAGCTCAGCTGGGCGTCAGCTCCACTCTGTGTGGAGAGAGCACACGTGAATGCAGAAAGCACACTGCCTATCCTGCCTCTGGCTTCAGTACTCAGGAGGGATGAGGGAACAAACAACCCCAGGCAGATGGGTAATCACATCACTCAGGTGTCGAGCAGATGGTGCTGAGATGTGGTGATACACGTGGTCTGAGAAGAGGTACAGAATGAATTGATTCAAACTGTCACTGGTCTCAGCAGCATTTTTAAAGCACAACCTCAGCTTTCTCTTTGAGAAGAGCAGGGTTGTCTGTAGAGAGATAATCTGTACATAGCACAGGAAACAGAAGGCAGATGTTGTCATATGTTTATCATATATTTCCACCACGGGGTCTTCCTTTGGGGCAGGCTTGCAGATCCTAAGCCCCAGAGCAGGACTTGCACATGGAGGGACCATGCTGTGTTTATCCAGAGCACATTATACAGAGCTCTTCCTTCACCTGCCCAAGTTCTCTTGGTCTGAAAAGCAAGTTTATATTCACTCACTGTGACTCAGCCACAGAGTCTGACTCATTTTCTTGCTGTTACTCATAGAAAGGAAAAGCCAAATGGCAACCAGTCTGTGCCTGTAACCACCTGCAATCCTCCAGCTTTCTGCTGTTATTCTCTGGATTAATTTCTGTTTATTAACACTAAAACACTTACCTTGCTGAAGCTTTTAATACTTCATTCTACAGAGGAAGACTGACTGGAAAATAAAATTTTCTACCCCTAAAGTGAAGAAGAAGTGTGCTGAATGAAGAAGAAGTTCCTAAAATGGGAGTATTTCAAGTGGACACTTCACAAAGGTAGCAACAGGATGAGACCAGATGGATCAACCATCAGGCAAAACTGGGAGCAGCTGCAGAATTGCTGCAGCTCCTGAGCTGACCTCTGTGGTCTGGAGGAGGTTGCTGGTGGTCTGTCTCTTAAAGGTGCTCAGTGCTAGGAGATCCTGCTTCCAGCAGTGATGTGTTGGTCACCAGAAATGTGTCTCACCCACCTCTGGGCTGGACTCCCCACTGCAGTGGAAGGACTTGAGCTGCTTGGGGTTCTGTGGGCTGCCAGTCCTCAAAGAAAGGGATGGTGTTTTACTCTGTGTAAGCCTCTGTTGCACTGCCAGCTCAGGAGTCTCTGCTCATTTCAGACCTGGCTGTTACTCACTTGCACATATTTTGTTCTCTCATCAGGGTGCAGGGAAACACCAGGCCCCAGTTCCTTCTCTTGCAGTGTGATGGGTGGTGTATTCTGTGCTAGAAACTGCAGGAGCATGAGTCAGAGTTGAAAACCTCACCCAGGAGAAGCTTTAGCTGTGAGGTAGGAATTGATGCCTGCCACTACATCTGGGCAAATCCCAGCCTTTCCCATTTCAGCTTAATTCCATGTAAAAACTGCACAGGAGAGCACAGTGCAAAGCTCCAGGTGGGTGGGCTGTCCAGAGGACAAGGAGGTATCCTGGGAATGGAGCAGGGCTGTATTAGAGCTAAGGCAGTTTCCTCTTGGTTATGGGAAGCTGAGGTTCAAGTGAATAGGTGAAGTCTTCCAAAGAGGAATTGGCCTCCAACCTGCCTCTGCCTTCTCAGCAGCCTGCAACTGCGTGGGAGGCCGCCATAGGGTTCTGCTCTTTTATCATTCTCCTGGATCCCATCTTAAGAGTATTGATAAGAATTGTTCCACAAACTCTCAAATGAAAAGCTGGAATTTTGGTTATTTTCTGGTGGAAAAATATTTAATTGGAAATATTCCTTGGCGTGCTTTCAGTAGGCACACTGCCTGCCCCCTCTGAAAATATTGCTCATTTTGAGTGCAAATGCTTCTTGTGAGGGTTTTTTTCTGATTGCAAGCCCTCACGAGCAGATGATGGGTTTTGGCCTCTTGTTACATGGCACTGAGGTGACCTCCTGGGGCTGCCTGCATGTCTTACTGCCCTTCCTGGCAGGGCATGGCTGAGGCAGGCTGGAGTAGCTGTGTGGCTTGTAGGGAGCAGGCAGTGCCCTGCTGCTCCTGGCTGTCTGCTCCTAACACCCACCACCGCCCCAGCTCTGGCAGCCGTGTTTGCAAAAAGCTCTGCGGGCAGTGGAAGTGAGCTGGTTTCTTCATGACAATGTAGTTATCCTTTTAAGGGAAAATTTCCCTCTGGGAGCCAACCCTCAATTACCTCCTGCTCCAGTGCCTTCTTGCTGGCGATGGCTTGTAACACAGCTGAGTTACAGCCACAGGAACTCAGCTGAGTGCCCAACTGCTTGGAAAAAAAGTAATAATTAAACTGTTGGCCTCTGTTGTTTGCTGAATCTAGAAATTGGGGTCACAACCCAATAGCTGGCTCTCCTCATCAGTGCATTTGTGGATGCTACATCTTCAAACTCAGGTGCTATCTATTCCCACAGTATTTCTGGCATGTGCAGACCCCTGTGTGCTTGTTCTTCCCTAAAGCAGTTTGTTGCAATATTTGGGAGCTCTAGGTAGGACAGCACTGGTGATAATTAGCCAGTGCAAGTTTCTGCTAAATGCCAGGGAACTGGGGTAGGCAGTGGGTGCATTTCAGTTTGCTGTTATTCACTGTGGTGAATAGGAAGGGTCCTCCAAGGTCCTGATTTCGGGGCTGAGAAATTCCTTCTATTCTGCTTACACGTCTCACAGTCCACAGGAAGGATGTCTAACCAGGATGGGGCTGCTGTGGATGTTGCCCTCTGCCTTTGTCTCAGTGAGCAGAACAGGAGGTGTAGAGAACAGCCTGTGCTCTTTCTATTCTGTAGGAGTGGTGGCCTTGGCTGCAAGCCTCCAAATTTCATCTCTTGTGTTTAGTGCTGAAAATACTTTAATTCCAAACAAGCAGCTTACTAGAAGAACATGACATTATTGAATGCAAACTTGTCAAGGTAATGAGACTAGACTTCTTACAGACGTTCTAGGGATTCCTTTTGATGTCTGAAAATTTACTGGGATTTTCTCTCTTTTGAAAAACCAACCACCTGTGCAGATACTGTTGTCTTGAGACAAAATAAATGGACCACAGCTCGTGGCCTGACTGGATCATCTGAGAAAGAAACAATGCCCCTTTGAAGGAGCAGAGGACCAGGCTGGAACCTTGTGCATAATTTTTAATGAAATGGACAGGAATCCTACTTTGCCTAGATCAAACTGAAGAAGATTTCACATCTTCTCAGCTTTGCCAAGGGCTTAGATTTTTTCCCTTTATATAGAGCAAGGAAAAACATTTTTAAAAAATTAAAACTTTTGTGAGAAAACACAAAGCAATCACATGTGTTCCATCCAAATATGTAATTTCATATTTTAAAAAATGCTTGGGATAGTTATTTAAGAAATTGCAAACCAAAGTGTTGAAATAACATTTTTGAACTGCAGAGCAAAATTGTCACCTTTTGAAATGTCAACTTCTCAAATTTATTTTTTGTGCAGTTTTTGAAACCAGCATACCTTTCCATATCTGCACTCCTCTGATAACAGCCTTGCATTGCTGTTTTGACCTGAAAATGTTTTGCCAGAAAATTTCTCACCAGAAACTCCCATGAGGCCCTGATTCCGCCCTTGAAGGTGGGTTGGTTTTGAACCCACCTGGATGGAAGGGCAGAAGTGTGGTTGAGAGCAGTTCTGCCCTTTGAATACATAACTATTGTTTGCATTGCTGACCTTTCACAAGTTCATTAGCTCTTGGCCATGGAAAACAAGTGGAATATATTTGCCTTGCTCAGGAAATTCAACCCATGCTGTTGAAAATTCAGTGTTGCTCCAAAGAAAGAGCTCATCGAAAGCTCTGTGGTTGGACAGAAATGTTACCCATGGGCTGAGATATCTCCTGTGATCTCCCACATGACATCTGGCCGTGTTTTTCCTTTGAGCTTCCCCTCACCACTGTCACTTGCAAAGCTGCACAATACATGAAGAACTGGGCAGTGCTTTGCTGTCATGGTGATGTGGTCTAAACAAACCCAGAAGACTTTGCCAGCATTTCAAAACTCACTTCTTGTTGCAAATGAAATAGCTGAGGAACTTGCAGTTTTGTTTGCACGGAACCTTGCCCAGTTATGCTGGCTTGCATATCAGTTGAACTTCTGGAGATCTCATGTTTTATCAGTTCCAGTGATAAACATCCCAGTGTGCCTTGGTGTGCTAGATAACTTGTATCTAAAACAGATTAGAATTTGTCCTCTAAGAAACATTTCTTTCTGTGCAAGGCACTTTTCTCTGGAAGGAAAAAATATCTTTCCTCCAAAATTGGAGCTTTTGTGGAAAGGAAAAGGAAAAATATTAATATAGTTAAGAATTTCACAAGCGTCTGAAACTATTTAGAGACCAAGAGGGAATTAAATGTTTCAATAAAGGGTAAAGGAAAGTCAGTTATCAGCATTCAAATATCCTAATTTCCGGATATGCCCTGCTGTGTGGTTCTGTGGGGAAGGAGATTTTGAATCTGTTTGCATTGCATAAATGTCATATCCTTACCCATGAATGACAACTAGTACTTGGCATTGCATTCCCATGTCTTGCCCTCTTTCTGCCTCTGACCTCTTCTCCTCATGGTCTCTGCTCCACATGGCTTTGTCTTTTCCCTCAGAACGTCTCCAAAATATTTCAAGTTCTCATTTCTTGTTTTAAATGAACTATAGATGAGATACAATATATATATACAGTATTTTCATATATGTCTTATCCACTCATGGGCTGGGAATACAAGTTCTTTAACTGTCATATTGTCCAAAACAAGCAGGATTTGGAGGTCCATCCCACTCCATGCTAAAGATTAGAAAAGCCATTAAAGGACAAGTTCTCAGAATTGGCTTTGTTTGTTTGTTTGTT
>VXBR01004079.1:364551-434103 GCA_013400215.1 Cisticola juncidis | reverse complement strand
CGGTAAAAGGCGTCCTGTCCCGGGCGGGCGGTGCGTGTTCTAAAAGCACCATAGTAAATGACCTCGGGTGTGGATGAGGTGAGATTCGTGATGTTTTATGCATATCCCACAACTACCGGGCAGTCCTGTCTTGGGGACGGGTTAATGGGGTGGACTACGGAACGTAAAGGCTGCTCTGCTCATCGTTCAGATTTTCAAAGCCTCGTCCTGTGCAGTTGTTTCGTGGTAAGAAATGGCCGTAATTAAAGCACTTGGCAGCAGAGTATTGTGCTAAAATGTCAAAAGCTGGAGCTGCGGGAAGAAAACCGAGTGATTTTGTAGCTGCCTTGGACTGCAGGTACAGGATGGCTGCTGGCACAGACTTTAGCCTGTCTAAAGACTGCATCTGTTCCTTGCCTGACTTCTCCTGCAGGCTCCTCCAGCTCTCCGCCATACCTGTGAAGAAAAGCTGTGGCAATTGCAAAGTCAGGCTGATTTTGGGCTACAGTGGTGGCATCCTGAGCGAGGTGAGCCAGCTCTGCTCCCAGGATCAGTACCCCGATGTCCTGGGCAGGATCTCACCAGCCTTGACCAGCTTTTGCTCCAGCTTCAGTGCAGCCACATGCTTAGAAAAACATGATAATGTGATCCAGGTGTTGTTATATATTGAGGTAACTTTTTTCTTCAGATGTTCGGACAGCTTTTGTAGTGGGTGGTAGGTGCTTCCAGGCCAGAATTCTTTCTGCATTCCTGAAGGTGGCTGAGTTGTCAGCATTCGTCCCCCAGCACCAGTCGGTCGCGGCTGTGCGCAGCTCTGTCTTTCAGCCCACACAGGTGCTTCGGCCGAGCCGCCTCTTTGGCCAGGTAAACAGAGCAGTTCCATATTTGGCATCTGTTCTGCTGAAGCGGTCAGGGAGTGGGCCAGCTGCCCTGCTGGTACACACTTCCAAGGATATGAACTAAGCTACACCCCTGGCAGAACGAGCAGTTTGGGGTAAAGTCAGACTAGAGCCCTCTCTTTCAGGAGCTTGCACAGATGAAGTAGCAGGGAACTTTCCTGCAGCAGCATGTGGCTGGCCAGCACATCCAGGGAAACAGTGGTGGGAGCAGAGCCATCCAGGGTACAGCTGGTGTCTCAAGCATCCTTTCACTGCAGCAGGAACAATCATACTGCCTTCTGGCCAAGCAAATCTTCCCCTGGCTGAGAGTCAGCCTGGAGTCGTGCTGCTGCTGGTGTGCCCTGAGGAAGAACTGTTTGCCCAGTAAAGGCTGGACATGGGGCCCCTTGCCTAAACTGGCTGGCTTCGTCTGTTCCTCACACCTTTCTTTCGGGGTGAATCGTTGTTTGGAGGACAAGGGGCTGTGCTGTGGTCAGGGAGGTGAGGGTGCTGCGCAGTTCACTGTCACAGAAGCTTGGCTTGAGGCAGCAGAGGGAGGTGCCAGCCAGGACGGGCAGTGCTCTCATCTGGCAGGGTGGCACACCCTGTGGAGTCAGTTCCTTCTGAAGAGCTGTTTCCAGGCGTCTGGCTGAGGGGGTTTTCTGCAGGCTATTCCAGTCCACCGAAGTCAAAATAAAGGGGTAGGGCTCTTGAAAGATGCATTTTGATTTTGTAAAATACAAAGAAGGAAAATGAAAATTTGGTGTGTTTTCTTGTTTTGGTTCTTTGGATTTCAAAAACCCACTAAAAATGTGGGGTTTTTAAACCCAGTTTTCATTCAGACCTCTTTTTAACAAAATGTAAAGTAATCTCAAAGGCCTCCACAAGCTGAAATTCCTAAGGAGTTTTTTATCTTGACTTTTTGGTTCGATTTGGAGAGTTTAAGTAATCTAAGTTTTGGTGAAGAAAACAAAAGAGAAAAGAATGATTTGAGGTCTCTCTCCAGATTTGGTACATGGAAAAGCAGCAGACATCTGGTCAGCAGGTATGCACAAGGAAATACTCTTCTTTTTAACCCTTTTTTTTTTTTCCCCTCTTTGTATTATGGAGGCTTTTTGAACTTGAGTCACTGCTGTGGCTTTTGTTTTGCAACTGGAGGAACTTGCCGGCTGGTGCTGTCACTTGACCAGTCATTACTGAGGCACAGCTTTCTCACTCAGCATCACACTGGGAGACCAGACGCTGTCCTGGAAGAGAGGGATTGGGGTAAGGAGGGATGCGCAGTGGGTCCGTGCTGGGTAGTGGAGGGTTGTTCAGGATTGCTTGGTGTGCTGCCTGGGGCTGAAAGTTCATTGTGGCAATGCCTGCTTGCTTTATAAATGGCTTTATAAGTTTTCTGGGCAGCTTTTTCAGCTGGTTGTGCTGAACTCATCTTGATGTGTTATTATTGGAATAAGTTTCATGTGCGGTTCAGAGAAAAATATTAGTTTCTCCGTTCAGAACCATTATTATCTTAAGCTTTTGTAGTTTCCTAGAACAAACTGAGTTTTTCTTTGTAGCAAGAAATACAGGCCAGCATACAGCAAAATACTGGAAAAAAACAGGTCCTCTTTATTCCAAGTATAACTACTCTTGAAAAACTAGCACAGACTCATTGGGTTGTGATTCTTATTCCACTGTGAACTGTGAAGTTGAACAATGGGGGCACTTCATGGTGTTACTGGCTTTGATAGAGGATTCTAAATAAAAAGCTAAATGTGGTGCTACAGTTGATCTCAGTTGTAGTGCACAGGTCTTTTTCTTAGAACTGGCTCCATACAGTTACCGCAAGGGAACCATTAATGGTCTGCAATATATACAGGGTGATTTGCACAGTTAACAAATTCTTTTTCAAGTTGCAGTGAAATATTTATTATTGGAGCACTTACGGCAAGCTTTTCAGCTCCTGCAATTGTGGCTTCGTGCTGTGTGTTAGGTTACACATCCTGATTTGTCTGTGCTTTGTTCTCCTCCGAAGCCCAGTTGATAAGTTTTTCACTCCATAGCATAATGCAATCTCTCTTTACTTTTCAATATAGGCTTTAATTATTGGCTGTGCTAAAAGCAGCTTGATATTCAGTGGGAAAATAACTCATGACAGGTCTTTCCGTGATGGCAAGTGCTGATGACAAGGAAATTGAAACTGACAGTCACGTTTTCATAGCCAAAGCCTTCCCTTGTCTAAGCTATGCATGGTGTGAACGAAGCTGCTGTGTACGTGGTCTGCTGTTCTTGCCATGTTAGGATGTGTTACAGAGCACGTCATCCTCAGCAGCCTGTGCAGAAGTGCTGGTGTGGGGCAGAAAGGGTGAAAGGTTCCAATTCAGGCTGACAATTAGGGAAAATGTAGCAGGGGATTGTGCCCTGGGGTTAATATTTTTCTTCAAATTAGGATGCTCCTTTGCAATTATTTCAGCATTTCCCTTCCTGTAGTGTGTAAGTCTTTGTGAAAATGCTGACTTCTGTTTATTAAGCAGATAGAAACAGGGGGAAAAAAGTCAGGATACTGTAATTTCCTTGGCTGGTTTTGTGTACTGTAGTAACTCATTATGTCAAACAGTTTGCTGAATTTGTGTCAGCAACTGGAGAGTATCAGCAATATCCAGGATGCCAGAAGCTGATGGTGTGGCCAATGACAAACTGTGGATAAAGTGGACCTCCTCTACAGCCTGAAACCATGTTCCTGTGCCAAAATGGCATAGTCTGGTGCACCCTAGAGTGCATGAAAAATAGCATTACAACATGGTTGGCACTCAGGAGGAGGTTTTATGCTCTGTATTTTTCATAGTGATTGCTTTTCTTTATATGTTAAATAAGAAGTTCTTGAATTCTAGTTTGCATGATCCTTCTTTTCATCACTTTTTAATTTATTAAAAAAACCTCACCAGCCACTTCTGTAGAATTCAGAAAGGAGGTAGGTCCTTAGTCACATGGATTTAGGGTTGTTTCAAATGCTTGCATTAAATAGTTTGAAGAACTGAGAACACACTGGTGGATGGGCTGTTGTCTGGGTAAAACCTAAACCGATGTGAACAGTAGAGTTAAAACCGGGGGGGGTTTATTGCTCACATCGTGGGTGTGGAATTGATGTCAATCATCTGGGGAGCTAAGGCATTGTAATGACCTTATGAACATTCCCTGGGTGGCCAGAGCAGCAAGGGGTAGCTGCTGTGCTCAAAATTAAAGGGTTTTCTGTATTAATATATTGTTTTATTGTAGTTGGGGACACTGAGGAAGACCACAGCAAAGCAATGCAGTAACGCCAGCAAATATTTGGGAGGCAACAACATGGCAAGGTGGCTTCAGTCCAGACCCCGCACTGATGTGCAGCAGCTGTGGGATTGATGTGGGGAGAGGGAACCACGCTGGGAATTAGTTTCAAATCCACCCTGGGAGGGAAAAAGGGACCTGGATACTTTACAAGGACTCTTTTCTGGGGGCCTGGCCATCCCACTGGGGCTGGGTGCTGCCTGGCAGGGGCGAGGAACTGGCTGTCAGCCTCCTGTCTTGCAGAACCACAGCATCCCCCAGTCCTCCTTTGGTGTCTCCTGGCACACTCCACCTCTGGCTTGGGAATGAAGAATACGCTGGCAAGCAGGGGAGCAGGAGGTGCCACAGACGCTGTGGGGGAAGGCGGCCCTGCGGATTCAGGGCAGAATTGGCACAGCAGCCTCTGCTTGCAAAACCCTCTGGTTTTTGTGAGGAAATGCTTGCAGATAGGCACATATTGCTGAGCTTTGCATAAGACCACCATGCTCTTCTGAACCATGTTGGTAGCAGGACAGACTTGTGTTTCATGGCAGGGAGACCAACATTTGCGCTCTATTAGGTAACTTATTTTTGCTAGGGTCTGCTGTAAGTGGGCTGAGATTCACTTGGCAATGGCCAGCTCTGGCCAGTGTTATGATTCAGGACAGACCATCTGTGGGCCATGCCAGGGCAGCTGAGCTTCCCACAGGCAGTGATGATTACAGAGATATTTTAATTAAGCATGTGGTTGTGCTACAGCCAGCTGGGGTGGCCCACACATTCTTGTCCCCCAACAATTGTGCCAGCACCAGGGACCTGAGCCAGCTGAAAACCTGTGGTAAGGGAGATATGTAGATTTAAAGTGGAGTTTGTCTTGATCTGGATCAATTCCTTGATCTTGTGGGCGGCAGTGATGTCCACGGAAAGAACTTGGGAAAGGTGGCAATACCCATTCTGGCAGGAGTGTGGATTTGTGCAGAGAGCAGTGTGAAAAGTGGAGTTCTGTGACGAGGTGTTGGGGATTTAAAGAAGGAGGGAGCAGTGTTAGGTGGTGGTCTGGGTTGGGTCTGGAGACTGCTTGAGGCTGCCCTGGGTGGTGTCAGGATTGGGAGTACGTGCATCAAAGAGGGATCGCCTGCCTGCAGATTGTG
This sequence comes from Cisticola juncidis, assembly GCA_013400215.1. Classification (NCBI taxonomy): domain Eukaryota; kingdom Metazoa; phylum Chordata; class Aves; order Passeriformes; family Cisticolidae; genus Cisticola; species Cisticola juncidis. The sequence continues at coordinate 428,807 of VXBR01004079.1, read as the reverse complement.
GGGGAAGGATTGCCTGGGCAATTTTGCGTTCTGTTGTGGAAAGTGCATTTGAGTGTGTTCTCTCTACAGCTTGCTGTGTCCTCCTGCTGCCCTGCCTGAAGGGAAACCACCCCAGCAGTGGTTTTGTCATAGTTCTCACAGAATTGGTTTGCAGACATTCACCTTCAAAGGATTCAGAGGAAGGAAATCCCATGTCCTGCCCCCCTGACACATAGTTTATGGTTAGAAAGGGCACAGAGACAAGTGACTCATCTTGATACTTGTTTAAATCTGCCTGACATTTGTTGGTATGACAAGACTTCATGATCTGGAGATGCCCATGGGCTTTCTTCACCCATTGCTTTCAGGTTCCAGAGTATGTATGCTGTTTGTACCCACTTGTACTGTTGGGAAAAAGAAAATGGAGTAAGATATGCAGTGAGCTCTTGCAGGCTGAGTCCTGCCATGCGGAGACAGAGCTGTGGGGCAGCCACAGCACACGTGGCTGCTGGCTTTTTCTCAACCACTGTGCCCTGGAGACAAGGCAGGCTGTGAGAGAGGGGAGGTGTTGAGGAGCTTCACTGGAACTGAAACAAGGACAGGCACTTCTCCAATGAGACATTTCTGTAGTACTTCAAACAACCCAGAAAACATTTTTCTCCTTTCTGTGTTTCCTTTTGTGAGTCTATGCAGTTGCAAGAGAGAGGCAGTATTCTGATTATATGAAAAAGGATTTGAAGTGTAGCATTTTAAAGCTGCTGCTGTTAAGGAAAAGCTAACTTTTGATTCTTTGTTCCTTCATTCACATTTTTTTCCTTTTTGTTAGCCAGTCACAGGAAATGAGAACATTCTTTTGGCTTTCCATGCCTGAGTCACATCTTATATATATATCTATCTATATATAAAAATATGTTAAAACATCTGGAGATGTTTGTTTCAGGGAGGTATTTGTTTTGTATTAGAGTGTCTGAGCTTTAAGTGTTTATACACAGTTGGATGTTTCCAGAATTTCCCATACTTCTCTGGTTACAAGGACATGTATATTACTCTCAGAACAGCAAAGGACAATGTGCTGATAACCTAGGGAATATACAAATAAGTAAAAGTAAAGTCTTTCAAGAAAGTGAGAATTTGCTATTTTTTTTCAAAAATTAAACTATCGAAGCTATTGTTTATCTTAGGTTGCATGCAAACATGTAGTTGTTTAATGTTTGCTAAGTATGTATTAAAAAAAAAAACAACCAACAAAAAAAGTGTGAGGAGGAAAATCACAAAATACCAGTAGTTTTTCCCTTGTTCTTTTTTCTTTAAAGAATAAGGAGAAAGGAAGTGTTTAAAAGCTTTTTACACCCATCTCTGCTACTGAGTGGGCTGACGCTCACTGGGCTTTGGTAGTGCTCTGATTGCATGGTGGGGTCTCCCTGCCTCCCTCTGTCCTCCCACCGGGGTTACACGGAGATCGTGAGACCGCTCTGAAAGGAAAAACAAAAATCCATTTAGTTTAACCAAAGGCCAAATATTTAACTTCAGTGGGGGAGGTGGTGGGACTTAGGAGAATGAGTACAATTTCCACCCTGGGCTGTTAGCTGAAAATGATGGGAAGCCGGGGATGGTGGGTGCTGGCGGTGTCCTGTGCAGGGAGGGATGCAGGGAGGATTCCCCTAAGGGGCTCTGTCTGCCATGACCACATAATCTCCAGGTGTTCACAGCAGCTTCTCCTCCCACAGCTTCCATTGAAATGCCCTTGAGTTTATGGCTTGGATACAAAACCACTCACTGATCAAATATTTTGATTGCATCCTGGCCTTCCTGTTAGTTTCTTTGATCTTTTCTCGTTAGTGGATTATAGCGGACTTTCAAAAGTCTTGTTTGTTGAAATAGTTGTATAAATGTGATCCTCAGGGTAGGTGTTATTTAGAGAAGTACTTATCTCCCAGAAAAAATCTACCTCCTTTAGTGGGCTCATTTGCTATTGTGCATTAAAGAAGTGTAATTTCTGAAATTATATCAGAGAATAGCAGTTTATTGTGAATTGTTTGAAATAATCTAAAGGCCAGTGGGTCTTACTCCTTTGGCTGATTTCCTGCTCACTCAAGCACTGAAGAAATGTTTCAGATTCACATTAAAAAAAAAAAGGCAAGAAACTCACAGAGTCAGGAGAGTCTGGAGGAGGCGGTGGGGAACTGAAGGCCTTGCATCCCTGGGATTAATCCCCTTCTGGTGAATTCTCTCACAATTTCTCTCTTTTCCAAGTGAAAAGGCTCCCCTCCTCCATGGGCATCCTGCTCATGTCATGTCCCTTCTGAAATGGCTTTGTAAGCCTCACTTCACGCCATGGTGGAAGCTGGATGTCTTCAGACACAGGGCTGTCTGGTCACCATATGAGGATTATCTCTGGGTGGTGAAATGAGTTGTGCCATGGCTTTGCAGTCAGATGAAGTGAGGGAGGAGGGCTGGAATATTGGTGATGGCTATGCATGGTGTAAGCCTAAAGGTTAAAATTTCCAGACTTTGTCTAAGACTGAAAACCACATTTTCCTTATTGTCACATACAGGATAGGAATTATCAAACTTTGCTCCAGCAGGACCTGGAGAGGATCCAAGGGTTTTCAGGGGTGGTGGGGTGTTCCATGTGTCAGGGTTCTCAAGGAAAGGTGGGATGCTCCTTGAGCATGGGCTCATACCTGAGGCAAATCTCGCCCTGCAGCTGCTGCCCTTCAGACCCATCTGATTGAGGTGAAGATGTCCCTGCCAAAGGCAGACCTCTCTTCCAACCAAAACTGTTCTTTTATCCCTTCCACAGCCACCACTGAAATCTGCTGCTGGACCAGGCCTTCATTTTGAAAAGTACAGAGCAAATGAAGCACTGTTTTCAGGGTCATTTCTTGACAAAGCTGCTTCATTTTGATGTGAGTGAAGCTCTCTGTGCTGTGATTGCTGATGCACTGCAAGGGGGAAATAATTTGGACTTCTTGTGTCAAATTGCATCTGAGTCACAAATGTGAAAATCAATATTTTTATCATTACCATGCAGAGATGGGCCAACAGTACAGCTAAGAGGATCCTTGACATCACCCTTGGGAGAATTACTGGCGCATGATAAAATGGCAAAGGATCCAGGAATGCAAGTAATATTGCATTAATGCTCAGGTTTCATGAGAAATCTTTCTGCTCACCTTGGCCTGTTTATTAATTTATGAAAAGCTTTGTCAACTTGTACTTGAAAGAGACATTCAAGAAGTTTAATGTCATTGCGTGATACTGTTGTCTTTTCAGGGCAGTTTCAGGCAGGACAGATTCCCAATGAAGGCAGAATTACATAATGAGTATTTTGTGTCATCTGAGGTAAAAGTAGTCTAATAATTTTTACCTGATGGATTTTGGTAATGTTTAGCTGTGTAGTGGCTTGATTTCAGTCTTAGATTTTCTTGTTAGGAAGCACGTAGTTAAAAATGTGCCGCAGTGTTACTTCCATGCACGTACCAAAGCAAGCACCAGAGTTCACAGAAGGGATGGGATAGGATGGGGCAGATGCTGGGATCTCAGTCACTGTGTCACACCCATCACGAGGGTGGCTGAGGTGGTGGTAATGTGGCACGGGAGGTTTTCTGGGGGCAAAAAGGGCTCTCTTCTCCCAGAGGAGGAATTGCACCACTGAAAGCTGTCTCCTAGTGTCCAGCATGTGTAGGCTTGAAGGGTGGTGATGGTACAAATGTCAAGCAGAGGATTTTTCTCTTACATGCTGAGTAATGTTCCTTCCTTGGTTTGCATTGCCAGGTATTTGCTAGTTGTCCCTGCCACAGTGGGAGGGGAATATAGTGGAAAGCTGCTGAGTCCAAATTTTTAACCTATCATTAATCCTTTGTTATGAAAGCAAATGCAAAATGAGCAGGGTTCCAAGGGTTTGACTTAGTTCCAAGTCAAAAGGTTTTTCAAACTTGGAAAGAATAATATATTGGCTCTATGTTCATGGTTTAAATAGTAATGATCTTGGAGCTGCTCTTGGAGATGCAAGGAAGGCAGGGTCTACCTGAATTAATTGTAAAGAAATCCATAGTTTAAAAAATGCATTTCTTTCTACCACAGAGGTCTCGTATAAAGTTCATGTTGATTTAAAGTTTAATAAGGCAAAAGCGTTGGTGCTGTCAGTATCCAATATTTCACGTTTTCGTCCTGGATTGGTGGCTGAGTGCAAGTGTTGCAAGGGCATTAACAGAATTGCATTTACTGAAAACTTTTTCCTATGTTTTTTTGCTTGTAATATTAAGAGAAGGGAGGACAAGGAGATCATATTTGTTTCAAGTATTCTTATCTTAAAGTGAACATTAAAATGTTTAAAAAGGACATACTTGTTTTTCAGAAATTGATAGACAGTGAAATGTATCTAAGTAAAAATAATCAAATTAATTTCTTTAGTCAGTAGACAATACAGTCCTGCTCATGCAGAACCCTTAAGTTAAATTCCTGAATTCACTCAGGTCAAATTATGAGTTTAAATTTTAATTTCAACCAAGTTCTTGAAGCCAAGAACTCAAGTGCAAAACATGTCCTCAGTTAGCAGGACCTGGGTTCACCCCCACAGTTTGTGGCTTATGTGAGGGTTGAGTGCATCTGTGTTCTGTATTCTCTTTATAACCTTTTTTGGTAACATACATCTATGTGGCACATAAAATATTTAAGCCAACCACACAGGTAAGAAGAGTGGCAGGAGAAAATACAGATTTTTTTTTTTAAGTGATTCTGCCATAAGCTTTTCTTTAATTCTGTTCATTGTGTACAAGCAGGTGTTGCAATAGGGTGTTGTCTCCAAATTATTAACAATTGCCTGGTCAGGCATATAAACAAAGACAGAGTGTCCCTTCTGAAGTCTTTCTTCCAAGGCAAGAAATGCATAAAAAATTAATTCCATCAGGAATTAAAATTTTAGAACCTCAGCAGATGATGGTGTTGCACCAAAAGCACTATGACAAGGGGTGCTTTGTGTGTCTGTTGCCTCCAGAGGTGGTCATTTGACATTTTTGTCCTGGATGGTGGGAGGTTGCACGTGCCCCTTGTTAGGATGCTGTGTACCGGGGGAGAAGCTGATGGTGTGGCATGGCACAGCTCAGCCAGGGGAAGGCTCCCAAATGGTTGCTCGATGGGTGGTAAAGGTTACAGACCTTCCTGCCATGTCTGTCCTCAGGGGTTTTGTGCAAACATGCAAAGTTTGCTCCATTTAAGTAACAAAGGAGTTGAAGGAAACAGGCAGCAGCTTCTGGGAGCATCCAAACAGATGGCAGTAGTTGGCAGCCTGCATAGTAACATGGGTGTGGGACCCCTCCTGGGCACCTCACCAGCTGGTAATGCTACCTCTCCTGTCTTTTCTCAGCACCAGAAGAGGTTTTTTCTTCTGTACCCTATCATTTTTTACTACCTTATCGTGGCATATTAAAATGTTTGCTTTCCTAATAGCTCAGGTATATCCTGCTTCCTTGCTTCTGTAAATAATGCATTTTCTGTGCTCTAGAATGTGCACTTTTACAGAGGACACGCATCTTCAATGCTTCATCAACCCACACTGCAACAGAGGCTTTCTCTTCATCACAGAGGCATGATGCTGTGCAGTGAACCAGTTGCACTCCTAACTTATGTACGGGGGGAGATGAGAGGAAACTGCTGAGGTCAGGAATTGTTGGCTTATTCAGTAGTTATAAAGAGCCAAACTGAGCTCACTTCTAGCTAGCTGGCCAGGGTGCTACTGCTTGCTTCACTGGAGCTCTCTGTGTAGTTACTGCCTGCATGACCCCTTACTCACAATCAAGTTCCTTTCAAATCTGCAGGGGTATGTTATTAACTTCGATAGAAATAGATTAATGAAGCTTTGTGGCAGTTCCTCAAGACTGTGTGCATATGAATGGAGAATTCTGCACCAGTTTGATTATCTTCAGCATGTTGTTAGGGATGAGGAAAGGACCATATGTTTGATGTGTCACTGTTTAATGTTCCTGATAACGTGCAATTTCTAGAGGTTAGTGTGTTAAACTAACACAGTTAAAACAGCAAGTCTTAACCAATTTTCCTCAAAGCCAATTGAAATTCCACTGCCCTCTTTAATGGGGCTTGATTTAGTCTTAAGAGTCCCTAAGGGGAACATCAATGGCCAAATAAGACAAAATACCTGCTAATACTTGGAAACTAGTTCTGTCAGCTTTGAAACCTTGCTGCTTTGTCTGAGGTATAGGGACAAAACCATCACTGTCCTGAATTAGCTCTGTATGGATGGTGCAGTAAGGTCAGCCTCATAAGAGGAGGATATTTGTCTAATCTCTGATTTCTCATATTTAAAGAAGAGCAGCTGGTTATTAGACAGAGGGGTCCAGCATGCCTGGCCAGTGTCACATCCCCATGCCTATAGATAAATACCTTCAGCTGAAGTTGTCATACACTGGATTTGATACCTAGCAAAGTATATTTTGTATACTTTATATCTTGTTTTCTTAAATTCTAACTAAGGCTGTTTCAACTTTTTTGTACTACAATCATCCTGTATTTAATTTAAAAATTATCATTGTACACTATATATATATATATATGTGACCCTATAGTTTTACTTACAGTGTTTTTCAGCAGATCTCTGGGATGCCTTTTATTTTTTTCGCTGCAGTTAGGTTTGCATAGTTTAGCAAATGGCCATGCAAATGTAAAAGTTTGAAAGAAAACAAAAATCAGAAAAGCAGAGCAAGTCACGGTCACTGCAGGTCTGCAGGGGCAGAGCCCAGATGACAGTTTTGTTTCAGTCTTATGCAGTGGAGTGTTAAGAAGTTGTGTATTAACCCAATGTAGTGCTAACTGGTATAACTTAATTTACATTTTAATCTCAATAGCCACTTGGTGGTGGCCTGCATGTTGTTCTTTGGTGCCCACAAAGTGGATGGATGGGTAAGCAAGGGGGAGGTTCCTGTTCAGGGAGGCTTTTGTGAGTCCTCAGCCACACCCCTCTGAGGAGTGAATTTTACAGCGAGTTGTGCTCATGAAAGGGAGCTGAGCTCTGGGTTGGCAGCGGAGTTACTGCTGCAGGTGGGTGGGGGTTGGAGTGGGGTTGGTGTCTGTGGAACTGTGGATTGGGGGACTCCTGGTGACCTGCATGAGAGGTGAGATCAGAGGGTCTCTTGGGGACACATGGGTCTGCTCTGAGGCTGGTGGTGTTCTGCGCTAGTTAAATTTTGACAAAGCGAGAACACCCATTCAGGAAACAGAGAGCAGGGGAGAAGTGCTGTGGCTTCTAACAGTGGTTAGTGAATGATACACGTGAAAAAAAAAGCAGAAGGGAAGTTGACATTTATACATTGGCTTAGTCAAGAGGATTTTAATCACTTATGATGCATCCCACAAGCTGTGGGACTCTGAATTGCCTGTGGCCAGGGAGTTCAGTACCGAAGAAGTTAAAATAGAAAGATGAAAATAACACAATATCAAAGTCACTGCAGTTTCTAAGGTGGTTTCTAAGAATTTACACCACTTGCTCAATGTTTCTTGCCTTAGTTGGCATTATACAAGTATTTTTCATTGCCATTAAGAACAGAACATTGGGATTTAATGGTAAAAACGGTATTTCTGTTAATTTGATATTATCCCCCTCTTCTCTATTAACTAGATTTGATTTTGGACAACTGTAATGGTTTATCCATTAAGTTGCTGAAATCACAGTCTCTGTGAGCATTGTTTTTTGGGGTTTTTTTGCACTTCTAATTAATTTATGCTGGTGATTTCTGCTGAGTGCTGAGCGCTTGGTTGGGCTGCTCAGAGCTACCCATTATTATCTCCTGTATAAAGTCTTCTGGAAAAGCCAGTTTCTGAAGAGGATAGTTGCAAGGCAATGTTAGTTAGAACAGATTTGCTATCCTTGCAGTATCAAGTAAATGTGGTATTAAACAGATGATTGGACTACTTTTGCTTTCACACTGCAGTATTTCCATTTTAGCATCCCAAAAGTCTAAGGGAAGGGAAAGGGAGTGCTTTAATGACAATGATTGCTAAAAGCCAATAAAATGAAAAGGATAATTCTGCTACAAGGAGCTTTTTAGAAAGGGCTAGCATTTTTAGATATGTTTTATTCCACAGTATTGGCAGATTTCATTTGGACTATAAGGAACTCTGATTCCTATCCCACTTTCTGAAGGATAAAAATGTTGGTAGTTTGCAGGGGCACACTGGTAAGTTTAAGTGCAGCTTAGGGCTGAGCTTACACTTATGTACAATGCTACTTGGAACAAACATGGTCAGACACAGGCACAAATTATGTCTGTGTTTAGCTGGGCAGAGCACACAGCACAGAATTTATGCCAGCTGTTGGAAGACTAAAGGTGACTTCATGGTGATACATTTTATAGCAGCACAGGTTACCTGCCATAACATTTTTTTAAATATCTAGTCTGAGTAGTGAAGTTTCTAATGGTTGGTACTCAGCATCATCCTGCTGAAGCATGTTTGAACCCACCCAAGAAGCTGTGAAACAGGCTATGCATAAACTGTCTCTGAGCTGTGATTCCAAGGAGATGGCAACTTGCTGAAGGTCAGAGAGCAAGCCAGGTATACAGATTTTGTTGCTGTTGTTTGTTTGGGAAAAAAAAGCTTAAAAACAAACACATACAACTAGCAAATGAAACAAAGGAAGCCTTTGCTTTCCTAAACATGTTGCTCTGAAGAACATCAGCAATGAGGCACTCTTGAACTGGAATTTCATCTCCTACCTTATGAGGGAAAACCAGCCGCTGTTGTTCCTTAGTGGTATCTGGTTTACAAATCCTTTGGTTTTAGACTCTCACTTCCTGGCTGATTGGGCTAATTATTCAGTGTTTGGGAAGGTTCCTTTGAGCAGTGGAAGCATACATGAATGATTGGCTTGAAGATAAAGCAACCCTCTCCCTGAGTAGAGGCTGTTGCTCTGAGCCCAAAAGCAGGGTGTTCTCTTCCAGCTCCCGTCCAGAAGGTGACAGCAGCACAGCACAGTCCCCAGTAACATTCATCCCTCCCTTTGGGTAGGTATTGCCATTTGGTGTGGTTGGCCTATCTTAATTCCTTAAAATTTAACAAAACCATGCATTCGTGTTGTACTTCATCCACATATAAATAACATATTTATTAAGATCCCCCTAGCTGAAAGGAATTCAGTGGGAAATCCTGTGGCTCTTCTGACAACAAGGAAATTTTATCTTCATTTTTCTTTCTTTCCTTTTCGCCTGTTCCAGTATGTAGTTGCTGTCCCATGATTCCTGGCACCAGTGATTAAAGCTGAGGGCTGATTTAATTTTTAATTTTATTTTTAATATATTTTGACAGATATAGGCTGAAAGTCATGGACATGGAAAAAGCAGAATTTAGAGGAATTTTGGGCCACTTTGAGTGTTTTTTTGAGAAAATCTTGATTTTATTTCAAGTTTTAGGTACAGAATAGTTCAGGATTATTTAAATCAGGATAATTAAAAAGCTGTTTTTCTGTAATGAACCCAGGAAGAGAGGGCACCGGGTTACAAATCCTATTTTGGGAACCACTGAGAATCTGAAGCTGTTCTCATTCCTGTCAGCAGAAGTTCAGGAACATTTCCCCAACCATTTTTTGAAGGTGCTCCTTTGACTCTCCCTTCATTTCACATATAATATTTCATGTAATACTGGTGTACATCATCTTCTCTGGCTTTATTACTGTCTTGAATTCATTTACTGGAATTCCTGTGCTTTCTTTTAAGCACCTACTCTTAACCACTAAGAAATCTGGAACATATTGGCACTTGGTGGGATGTTGGACTTTACGGGATGAAACTCTATTGTTTCCCATTATGGGCTGTGGCTTCCAAGATACCAGTTATGGTAATTGCCTTCCCCTCCCTCCCACTATCCATCATCTGAAGTCCTCTCTTACTGCATCAGCTTTTTCTGCCCAAACGGTCTCTGCCTATTGCTGCCTTTGTCTCCACTTCCTGCTGTGGGAAGAAGATTCCCTGCAAATCCCCTCTGAACTGCTTCATCTGCAATGAGTGCAAGAAGTTTTGAGTAGCTTGAAATGGCACAGAAGAACAGCCAGAGGCCCAGCCTGAAAGATAAGATATGAAATTAGAGTACATGCCTGACACCGCATCTTTTACTGAATTCTTTTCTTCACCCTTTTTTGTTATCGTTGGTTTTCTCTTTTGTTTCTTTTTAAGTAGTTAGCCTGGGTAGTGTCTTTTCACATTTCTATAACTGCCTCCCCTTATTCTGAAGTTCAAAAATTAGTAATGAATGTGTCCCTTAAATCACAGAATCATGGAATTCTTAAGGTTGGAAGAGATCTCTGGAGATCATTTTGTCCAACCCCCCTACAAAAGCAGGGTCAGCAAGAGCAGGTGACACAGGAATGTGTCCAGGTGGGTTTGGAACATCTCCTGAGAGGGAGATTCTACAACCTCCTTGGGCAGCTTGTTCCAGTGCTCTGCCACCCTCGGAGTAAAGAGATTCTTCCTCATGTTGAGGTGGAAATTCTTGTGTTTCATATCTCTCTAGTCACAGACACCAGCATTATTTAGTGGGTGTCTTTGGCCCAAGTCTGGCCGGCTGTCTCTTCGTGGGTTGCATGTTCACAGTCGTGGGGGAACTGAAAATGACAAAAAACCTCTGCCTTGCTCCCGGTTGTCCCCACTCACATTTCACAGCACAACAGTGATGGGGTGATCTTTGATGTAGGCAGGGAGCAGGGCACATAGGAGATGCTGTGGGAATGTGAGGAGCTGCACTCCTGTGGCTGAGCTCCTGGCTGCTGAGTGTGGTTGTTGTGGGCTGTTTTGTTTTTTTTAAAAATTATAACTTCCTCTGCATTTCCCCTGCCCTGATTCTGAAGGAACCCAAATTGTTTTTCCATATGTGCATTCAGATGAAAATACTTGTCTTCCTCTTTTTCTTTCTGTCAAAAAGAAGTACTCAATGTTTTTGACTAATATTCAAAGACTTTTTTTTTTCCCCTCAGGCTTATTCTTTACGTTGGACTGATGCCTCATTTTTTCAGTAGCAGATCAGAGCTACCAAAAAAGGAGTCTGATAGACAAGCAAACTTCTTCAAATTTAATTTGGTATTCTCTTAATGCATCAAGATTAGTAATTGCATGTTACTGGCATTACCATGATCTAAAAATGGTCATAAAATAAAGATCGATTAGGCTGGCACATTTTGCTGTCCTGAATGAACTCTGTTACGGGCTGTGTTTAAAACAGCTTGCTATCCTTGCAGATCTGTATTACTTAGAAAGCAGGAAAGTGAATTTTGCAAGTAACTTCTTTCTTTTGGATTATCTAGTACACAGAATTCACTTTTACTTTTTGTCAGTCACATCATCTGGGATTTCCATTTCTTCTGCTAAGTCTTACTCTCAGATTAGGGTGGTGCAGGTTATTCTGAAAGATGTGCATCAGGCTTTTTTGAGCTGTATGGCAACACAGTTTTCATATCAGTTCATAAGTTTTGAGTGCCTGTGGAAGTTCCAGGTTAAAGCACATCTGTCTGTCTGACTTATATTTTCCTTATCTATTGCTATCATTGATGTAAGCATGTAACTTACCATAAGAGATTTAATTAAAGGAAAAAATAAGCATATACTTGTAATGCTAGTTGTGTTACTGCTCTTGTTCTTCTAAGTTTGTCCTATCTTCCACACAAATAAAAATGACCTGTACCTTACCTCACACTTGATGTTGTTGATCTTTTTACTTATTTATATGCTGAGTATTTGATGTGCTTCGTTACTTGATGACTTGCTATTTTTATAGCAGTTAGAAGTAAATTGAAATTGAAATGATAATGCCTGTTGCCAGAGGAATCACGAATGACGTGCCAAAAACCCCCTGCAGGTTAGTACTGACTTCAGACCTCTGTTTTTTATCTGGTTGTTAAGGGTCAACCATGATAGTAATTATTTATCTGAACATGATTGTTTATATGCATAACACATATGTGACCCATATTTAGGTTGACTTTAGAATCTCTGTGAGCACTCCTTCCTTGCATTCTTTCATGAAGGGTGTGTGTCCACACAGTAATTTAAAAATTACTTTAAAGGGAAAAAAAATCTTGAGAAATACCACACACTCTTGCTCCCAAGAAGCTTTGTGCTGTTTTTCTTTTGGTTATGTTTCCTTTTGTTTTCTTTTTCCTTCCTGAGACTGATGCTACCTGAAAGTTGCCCTGGAGTATTTGATGGTGGTACTGGCATAAGAGCCTGTGTGATGGCAAATACCAGTGAGCAGCTGGCAGTTACTGTAACCAGCCCTTCAACCCTGCGGTCTCCTTGTGTGATGTTGGAACTGCATGCACGTAATTTAATATAAATATAAATAGTACATGTATTGGGGATACAAGCTTGAAATTGTTTTACTGATAGAAGTATGCAATCAAAATAATTTGGAGACTGCAGCTCTAGCAGATGGAAAATCAGTTTTCCTTTTTTCCCCTTATTTGCCACTGGATTATGGCTCTGCTAAATTCAGCCCTCTGCAAATGCAGCCTCCTCATAGTTTTCAGACACTGTGTTATGAGATTAATCCCCCAGGTAGTTTGGCTGAATACACCACCACGTCCCCAAAAGAAGACATAAATGAATGGGGTCTGGCTGAAAGGGTGCCCTGTTTGCAGCCTCCCTCACCAGTGCAATTAATTGAAATGCATCCATGTGATCCCTTCCTTTTGATTTGAATGGGAGCTGGCTGGTTTCCCAGTGCAGGCAAAAGAGCTGTTTTCTTCTCCTAAAGTGAAATGCCTGTTTCTGATGTTCCATTTACTGAGCATGGTTAAGGGAAGGAAAGGGGAGAGGTCACAGCCAGCCAGAGGGGTAACTGAGGCCAAGTGTGCTGCCATAATTGTCAGCATTGGCAGGGTGGAGCAGATGTGGAGATGAGGAGATTGCAGCAGTGTTCCTGCTGATCCACCCCGCAGTGCCTGCGGGCCTGGATTCCTTCTGTCCTGCCGCTCCTTTTCTCTTCGAGACATGCTTCCCTGCCCTCTCCAAAAATGAAAATGCAGGAGCCTGCCAAGGTGTTTTTGAGGATGGCCTCTGCTCCCCCTGATAGATGAACAATCTTTGGGTGAATGTGCAGCGCCACTCTGTGTGAAGTTAGAAACATGAATTTGTCCTGATGACCACCAGAGCAGCACCCAAGTGGGCCGCTGGTGCAAGGGAAGCGATTCCCCCTCTTCAGACTGCCTAGTGTGAAAAACACAGGAAAAGGAGTGGGACAGATCCCCTGTCTACCTGTGTGGAATTGCAAGCAATAGAAGTGTTGATGTTAAATTAATTAGTTATAATTTATTATTCAGTACAAAGCAGTAGGGTGATTATATGTGATTTATAATAAAACTATTATTGTTTCCCCTTTATGATTGGTTTTGTTACAGCAAGCAGAATGGAGTATTACCTTAGTTTATCTTGCAGACTGTTTTGCTGTAAAGCATCCCTATTTTCAGGGAACAAGAGTAAGATGCTGGTCTCAGCTTGGAAGGTTATTGCATAGCTACTGTCACATGAAGCAGAATTATAATAGTTTGTGTTTGTATGATCAAAGACAAGATTTTTATGGTAAATAATTACAGAGAGTTGTTTTGGTTTTATCTTCTGAATGGTATCTTTTTGCACCTTACAGCAAGGAGCACACACTTACACCTCTGTGTTGCTGCACACAATGCTGCTCCTTCCTGCTGTGCTGCTGGAAAAGCACCCATATGGAAAGCCCCTGGATAAGTCACTTGTGAGGGAAGAGGAGCGTGCTGAGGAAGGAGGGGAGGGTGTTCAGGGACTGGCAGTCCCTCTGGGTGACAGAAGGGGAACTGCATGATACACAAGGGTGATTTCTGCAGATCCATGACCTCACTGCTCTTGGCCTGAAGGGGTGGAGTATTACTGCAGTGATATACAAGACACATGTAGACTAGGAAGGACTATCTGAATAAAAGTACTTCAGGCTATTATGACCTTCAGAAAGAAACATACGTTTCTAGTTGTTTATAAAATCCTTCTGCTTGGAGTAGATGAATTCTTATACAAGTCCATATGCTGTTCATTTTCTCTGTCTTCCAGAATAGGGTGGGAGAAGGGCAGGAGAGGAGAGCAGCATGGTGGGTGAGGTGGGAGGGCGAATGGTGAGCACAGAAGTTCAGTGCCACACAAAGGTGATAATAATATCTGTTTCTTGTGAAATATGCAGATACGCCAACCAGTATGTAGCAAAAAACTTGAAGGCAGTTTCATGTTGGAACACATATTTCTTCAAACTGGGACCCAGCTAATAAAGGAAGTCCAGTAATCAAAACACTTATTCATAGGTGGGGTTTTTGAACTGGAGAGACTCTTTCTGAGTCTATAAAGTACGGTGGAGTCTTGTGAGAGATTGTACTGAGAACACTTGAAATTTTAAAAGGTGACTCACTGTATTTTCCCCGCCAAACAATTAAGTTGTTTCACTGAGCTCATCTTCACTGGTCTGGTATGTAATAACTTGTTTTTCCCTCTGCTGATGCCTGCATTTATTCCTCTAATAGTGTTCTTAAATGTAAAACTTCTTTATGAATTTCTTTTTTTGCTGCAATTGATCAGTAATCCAGAAGTTCATAGTTGCATGGAGGATTGCCACATATAACATAATTCTGTGCAGCTTCTTAGTCTGAGCATTAAACAAACCACGCTTGAATGAAATCCAGTCTTTGCAGTGCATTTTCACTCAGGTTGGGGGAGGCATTTATGCCCCAACTCTCTCTTGTGCCCTGTGGTCCAGCCCTGGCCAGGTGGGCGAGTCCAGACAGACATTACCTTGGGTGATCCTTTATCCAGAGAATCCTGAGCTGGCTCTGAGATTCAAGGACAAAGTTAACGTCTGCTGGTGCTATGGATGCAGGTCTTCCTTCACAAGCCAAGCCACTGCCTGCGTTTTGTGAAGGCTGGGGAGTGGGGCAAGCCCTTGCAATGCCCTGTGAGACAGTGCCAAGCACAAGTTACTTCGTATCATTGGGAGGAGAGGGGGAAAGAAGTCCTTTATATTGCTGACTCCTGATGGGTGGAAGAGTGAGTAGCAAAGGGAGATGTGACAGAAGGGAAGCAGGGTGGCCCCGGCGGCCAGCTGGCCTCGAGTTGGTGGCAGCACGCCTGGGAGGCAAGATCCCTGGGCCCCTGCCAGTGAGTTTGGGAAGAAAGCAGCTACTGCTGGTGTTAGTCAGTGTGACTGCTGAGAGCTGTTCAAAGGGCTGGAGCTCTGCAACAAGGATGGATTGGGCGTTATCTCATTTCCTCTTTCACATAACCCCAGGGAAAAGGGAGAACATTAATGAAACCCTGGAGCTGAATGGAGCCAGATCCAGGCTGAAGACTTTCTTACTAGAGATTTGTCTTTTTGGTCCTTTTGTACTATTTCACAGGCATAACCTTCCTGGTTGCATGTTGTTTATTTTCCCTTGGCTGCCACTGTTCCTGTTTAATCCTTAAAGATAATAATATTCATTAGTAATGGTGAGGAAGAATGCTTTTCGCAACATTAATGTCAAACATAGTGTGATACAGTTTCTCTAATATTTTGGCTTAATACTGTGCACATTGTGCCAGCAGTAGTCCTGGATGATTCAGTACTGCTGTTAGGCCTATTAGGGATGTTTTTTCAGAGCTCATGTAAGAAGCCCCAGAAGACATCCAGAAGTTTGACCACAGTATTTATATTTAAGAATGGTGGCAAAAACAGGCTGCTGGAGAATTAAAGCTCAGTCAGCCTAACTTTGAAACCTAGCAAGTCATGAGTGCAACTAACAGTCAATATACAAGCACTTACTGAATAATACAGCATTAAAAGAGCTACATGGATTTCTAAGAACAGATAATTTCAAAGCAGCCAATTTTCCAGGTCTGGCAGATAAGCATGCCTTATAAACAGAAAGGAGGAAATAAATGAGGTGTATCTAATGATGCTGTCTCACACAAAATTCCCTAAGCAAACAAAAGAAAGAGGCTTTGGAATTTGAGTAATGGTGACTGACTTTGCTGGAGCACAAGACTTGCAAATTCTCTTCTGTGTATCCACTCTTGCCACTCTTCTTGTTATGGACCATTCACATATGCTGCTGATACCTCCTCCTGTTCCTTCATCATCCCCTTGCAAGGCATATTAGTTTGGACTCAGTCCTTGGTTTCAAGAGAAGCATATTGTGATTTGGAAATAACAGTCTAGGTGAAATTGCTGGAAGGGAGGTGTGCAGCTGTGTAAACAGAAGCATTTGGACAGGAATTGATGTTTTGACACAGAGCCACCAACAGGACCCCACTAAACAGGGTTTGCTTGATTGCACCTGGCAGGGATTCTGTCCTTTACCACTTGCATTTAATAACTTGATCAGTGACTTGGATGCTGCTGCTGAAAGTTGGCATACGAAGTTTGTGGATGCCATTGACTTGGAGGAACCTTTAGGGATACAGCAGATGAATGAAAAATGATCTTGGCAGTCTGAAAAGAGGCTCCACAATCAAGAAGCTGAAATTTCATGAAAAGAAATTAAGAGTGGTGCTCACATAGGAGAATTCAAATGACCATGGGCTGGGCCATTTGGAAGATTATTAAAATGCCTTTTATGATGTGCCTGCAGAGAAAAACAGATCTTATTTTGGAAACGCTGTGCATTTAATATGCACAGAAAGATTGACCTAGATTATTTTGAAGAGACTCTGTATTTATTGCTGAAAAAGCCTGAGAGTCATCCTGCCAGAGGAGGATAACAGAGAGGCCTTGTTAAAGCAACAAAGCACTTGAAGAAGACTGGAAATGTTCTGGCTGGTACATGCTTCTTTACTGAAGCCTAGGAACAGGATTGTATCCATAGATGGCAAATGTATTTTGATGGTATTTTAGTGCATCTGTAGTCTCTCTAAGTGAAACAGAAGGGATATGATACCCCTACCTAGGAATTAAAATCACCTTTTTCTCTAAAGCAGCACCTCCTCCTCCAGTGTGCTCTTGTGTCAGAAAGGAGACAGGTACAGGGATATAGGTAGTTGTAGTCAGAGATCCTGAAATGGGACTTATGCCCTGACATACCTTTGATGACTGTGTCAGTTTGGCCCGTGGCTGTGCTATTCATGCAACAGGGTGTGTGCATCTCCCTGCACATCAGCTGCAGGGAACCATCCAGTTGTGCTGGGCATTATGTAGCCATCCTGTGTGTCTTCCCATGTCATGGGCACTGCAGAGGAAGAGGCTGGGCAGAATGGGAGGGATGCTGTCTTACTTCTTAATAGCAGTACTCTTGTGGAAAGGTCAAGCCTTTTTCCTGTTACTCAAAAGCATTTTAGAGGAGTGGAAACTTTTGACAAAAAAAGTATCAAAGTACTTCCATCAAGTACTTCCTCTGATCAGCTGCTGCAGCTCCAGTCCTGCAGTGCCAGGTGTGCCATCTGCTCATGGCTGGCACTTGGGTCCCCGCAGTCTGCTCCTACTCTGGTCAGCTCTGCCATTGCCACTGGGCCAAGGAGAGGACACATGGCAAGGAGAGTGTGTCTAGTAGTGAAGCTGGTGTTTGCTTGCCATCACCTCCTAGCAAGAGGCCCTCAGCTGAGCAGTGTGGCTCATCCTGGGGCATTACTCCAGGCCTGGCTCAGGTGTAGCAGTAACCTTTTTGAAAAAGTAGTGTTTAAATATTGCAGTGAGTTCAAGAGAAGACAAATGGTTGTCTGTCCTCTCGTAAGTTGAGAGCTACTATTTGAATTGGTACTATTTCATGGAGTCATAGAATTTGGGGTGGAAAGGACATTTAGAGGCCATCTAGTCCAGTGTGCCTCCAGTGAGCAGGGACATCTTCATCAGGTTGCTCAGAGCCCCATCCAGTCTGACCTCGAATCTTTCCAGGATCGGGGCACCTACCGGTTCCATGGGCAACCTGTTCCAGCACTACCATTAGTGGTAGTGGAAAATTAGTAGTAGAGAAAAAATTCTTACTTGAACGGCTGCAATTGTGACTTTTTACCTAAGCTTGAGCCAATCTGGCTTGGAGGTCCAGCTCTAAATTTATATAGATTTGCTGTTAGCATTTGGTAACCTGGGCTCTGCTTTGGGCGGCAGCTGTGATGACACTGACAGCAGGGACTGCAAGGAGAACCCCAGGGGCGTTCGGGGCTTTCCCGCCTCCCGCGTTTTTTGAGCAGGCTTCGCNCCGGGCCGGGCCGAGCCGAGCAGGGCAGAGCAGGGCCGGGCCGCCCCGCGGCTGCAGCCGGGGCTCCGGGAACGTGATGAGGAACATCTCACTTCTGCTGAGCTGGAGGGACACTGCTTGCGTCTTCATCCCTTATGCTGTGTATGGCACCAGCTGGTCCTCTGCCCTACAGCAGCTGCGTTCACTAACCCGACCACCCAAACCCAGTCTTCTCCATTTTGGGGACTGGAGAGAGAGGAAGACTTGGGCTAAAGCTGCTTGCAGCTGGGTGAAGGTGAGGGAGGAAGGAGTGTGTGGGGAGGAGGAAGGAAGAGCGTCAGCAGGAGAAAAAAGGAACTTGGTGGTGAGCTCCTAGGTCAGTTCGGCCTTCTCTTGTATACACCCCCAGGAAACTGGAACAGCTGAGGCATGAGTACACATTTCCTTCTGCTTGTTTTGCCCCGGAGATGGTGATTTCAGGGGTGATGAGGCATCCAGCTGCAGGGTGTGACTGTCTGGTGTCTCCACCAGCTCCTGGCAGTGCAAGCACCTCAGAGGTCTCTTTGCAGAGGGTGGCTCTTGTTGCCTGAAGCAGAGAGGACACGGACTTGTCCAGAAGCTGCAGTATTGAGCATCCTGGAGCAGCTCTGGGGATTTGGCACTATCTGTGTTCTGCAGTTCCAGTTCATGTTGGCCTGCTAGAGGAGCAAAGAAAAATACTTTGCATCTGTGGAAATGTGGATATAAACCAGTGGTTCCCTTCCCTAGTTAGCTTCTGCTTGTAAACTAACCTTTTGGTCTAATTCTTTGCCTCGTGCAGGTCCATCCCCCACTCTGTTACCTCAGGAGCTTTATGATGACTGCAGAGCCACATCTGCTGATCCCTTTTGCAGGAAGCCCTAGTGCCAGGAGCAGCTGATGGGCTTGGCTGCACCGTGTGACTTTGTCTAGAGCTGTTTGTGTGACTCTGCCCTGCACTTCCCATCAGGCCTGAAATGGGCAGCCACAGACTGCAATGATCTGTCCATGCCCACGAGCATAGTCCCTCTGGGGCTGGTCTTGTTCTGCTCTCATCGGCCAGAATTTTGTTCACAAGTTTTCTTTTAGCACAGCTTGTTTGGAAAACAAGTTGGTGATAAAAGAGAGCCAACTATTGTGATGTGAACAAAACTGAAAAACATGGCCAACTGGTTAATGAATTGCTGAAACATGCTT
Source organism: Cisticola juncidis (assembly GCA_013400215.1). Classification (NCBI taxonomy): domain Eukaryota; kingdom Metazoa; phylum Chordata; class Aves; order Passeriformes; family Cisticolidae; genus Cisticola; species Cisticola juncidis. The sequence goes on along the minus strand of VXBR01004079.1, from coordinate 409,456 downwards.
TAAAATGTTAATTGAAGAGTTAATGCTTGTTTTCCTAGTTCCCTTTTAACGGATGCTTATTCACATTAACCATGAAGTGTTGCAGCTTTTACAGTTACCATGATTCAACAAACTGTCCTTGCCTTTTTATAAAAGCGGAACTGCTGGTATATGAACAATATATTAAATAATGTGAATTGCAGTAGCAACCAAGGCCTCTCATTCTGGAAAACTGGTTTGCTGTGATTTTCTTCATCCTCAAGAACAAAATGCTGTTACCTTGATGTTTGCCACATTATTTTGGGAGACAAAGCTGTCGTGGATTCTTTTGCCTGGGAGGGTAATTGTCCAGTGATAAGTTCAATGAAACTTTACTGCCGCTTTTGTACTTGAAGGGTCTTTGCAGGAAGAGATAAGAAGTTCAAATGAGGAAACACTATGTGACAGTATGGGAAACAGCAGCTTGGAAAGATAACTTACATTTTTAATTTGTCCAAAGAAAAGGGTTAGTGATAATGTTAAGTGGCCTGAAGATAGGAGCAAAAAACAGGATGTAGAGGCATGATGAAGAAAAAGGAAAATGAGGCTCTGTTGGTATGGCATAGCATTATTTTGTGTATATGGTGAAAGCAGGTGGTAAGGAAACTTCCCTGACTGACCATTCAAGAGGGCACACTGGCAGTCAGGGAACTGAAGCCTGAAGCCATAACGCAGTATAAACAGAGATGGGGACAAGTTCTGCTTGCAGCATGTCCTGCATGTCCCCTGCAGAGATCAGGTTGTGGCCTCATTTCTTTGTCATTGATGGTGAGCAAGGTTCAGGCTCTGCTTCTTACAGATCTCTGTAACAACTGGTGGGGAAACGTTGATTTTAAGAGTGTTCCTGCTTTAACCTGCAAAGGATTGCCTGAGGCCTTTGAGGTGTGCCAGGGATTCAGATTGCTTTAGGAAAACTGAGTTTGAATCTCTGTCCATACAAGAGAGACATATCTCAACTCTTGTTTGTCTGGGCAGGTTGACCACCCTAACCTGCTCTGTGAGATGGTGGTTATTTTTTGTCCCCAGTTAGTCCTTGTCCTGTGCTGAGGTTGTCAGAGATGTCCCTAGCTTTGCAGTATGTGACACTATCTGTTGTCATCTCAGAAAAGTAGAAAATCAGAGGGTATTCCTGTTTCTCAGCAGGTGGGAAGATGGGGGGATTGGTCTTCCCACTCCAGATGGCACTGACAGATATGCTTGTGATAGGTTTAAGTGGCCCTGCTTGATTCTTTGCTGCTCATCCGTGATTCCAGGGGTTGCTCTTCCCATAAAAGGACCTGGAATGCTGTCCTGCTGTTCTTATGGTGTTGTACTTCTGTACCATACACTGATGGTATAATGAAAGCTTTAGCCTTTGCTATGAGGTGGAAGGTTTTCTTCCTTCTCTGTCCTTGGTGGTTTCGAGATGGAGAATTTGCATGGCACAATTTGTGGAGCTCATCTGTGAATTTTGATAGATTTATCCTCTTCTTTACAGCATCAGGGTCAAAGAAGGAAGTGGTTTACTTAGCCATTTGAATTACTTTTTTTTTTAATGTTATCGCAACTACCAGTAATAACCACAGAGAAGACATGCAAACAGTGGGCATTTGGTGTGAGGCTTTATATGGGAAAGGCTGCTCATTGTGAACGTGCTGCCAGCGAGGCTACAGGCTGACAGTAAGTGTCCACCTGGTCACTGGGGCTGAGGGGCTGGCTGGGGCATCTGCTGGAGTGCACCTTGTGCTGCCTTCTGAGCCCACAGCCTGGCTTTTAGTATGGGCTTTTAGGCATTCACAGGGAAATTCCTGGAGGCAGGAACCACACATGGGAATGGTGATAAACTGAATTAAGAAGAGGACGAATAATAGTTTACTTGCTGGGTTTTATTACTACTAACAGCAAGCAACATGGTAACAGAGCTTTTAGTGAAGTCCTTTGTTGTTCTGGGACTGCACAGAGGTATTCTGATATTTCCAGTATTTTCTTTATCCTTTGCACACCGGGAGTGTTTTTTGGGAGTGTTTTGTGCTCACCCAGAACAGAGGATTCATGGTCAGTTTGAAGATACCCCATTGCTGACGGGTTTTCTGCTGGCTGAGGAAGAGAACACTGCGACAAAGTAATTGAACCCAAAACTGTAATTCCAGTGGAAGGAGATTTGTCCCGCCTGTTACAGAAATTGTGTCACTTCTGTTGTGGTTGTGTTCAGAAGTCAGTGACTTTGCCAGTGAAGCAAAGCTTTTACAGTAGGGCAGCTGTGCATTTTTGGTTTAAGACTTTCACTCTGATTTAAGAATCTTAAGTGTGTTTTTCATGTGCTTTAAAATATTATGAAAAATCCATATGAGATCATATTTTTATGTTTTATGCTGAATTCTAAAGTAATTTTTACAGCATTAAGGGAAGGGGAGGGGTGGCTTTTCCATTTTGCATCATCCTGAATGTCCAGGTTGAATTACTTTCATTTCTTTTGCACAGTATTTTTTTTCCCAGTATGGATTTTTCTGCTTGGGTATGAAGTACAAGTTTTAATAATTTCAAAACCAAAATGTAAATACTTAAAATTAAGATTTTTTTTTTGAGTTGCCAAAAATTGCACCTTGCCTGTGATTTTTAAATGTTTTTACATGTGTTCAGCTTCATTTTTTGTGGACACATGATCTACTTTCTGCATTTTGCTTTACAGAATATATTAGTTCTAATATACAATAAACCATCATACTACAAGTTTCTGTAGTCTTCTACAGAAGTCTAGTCTTCTAGACTTCTTCTGCAGTCTTCTAGTCTTTCTAGAGATAATCACCATTTAAAGGTGATAATCTCTAGGGACCCACCACTTTTTTCCTTTTTTGGAAATGCTGGTCAGAGTATAGAACCACTTTTCAGTATGTCTGAACTGTGCTGTTTTAAGTGTTTTCTCTGTGTCCTCACTGCCTCCTCCCCTTTCCTCTGTAGTGTGTTTTCCCTGCCTTGGTTTTTTGGGTAGTAGAGACTGTGTGAGGTGACTGAGTGATGTGTTTACAGGTGTAGAGTCGGGATCATTGCTTCTTCTGGGCTGCTAAATTAACCATCCCTCACCATACAACCAGCAGCATTCAAAGGCTCTGGTGCCCTCTTGGGAGCTCAGGGTTGGATTGTCTTTCTAAAACACCAGCCCCTGGAGCTGTAAAATAGTGTCAGGTACTGCTGTCATTGTTGTATTTGTTTGTGTGCCACGAGGTGGTGGTGCCTTCAAGCCATGTGCATGTTGTCAGTGTAACCAGCACCTGTTCCAGCCTTCTCGAGGGGAGTGTACTGTGTTCTCTCCTTGGCATTTCATCTCAGTGAAAGGACACAAAACCTTGATGAGAAACTTTTCTTTCTCTACTTGTAATGGAGCGTTAGTAATTTGAAAAATATTTGTAAGACAGAAGGTGAAGGGTCCAGAAGAGTAATTGCTGGTAGTCAGTAGAGAAACCAGTTTATAGCTTGCTATGTTTTGTTTGCATTTATTTAACCCTGATGAATGATGTGTGGAGAAAAATTAAGATTTCCTAATAGTGCTGTTCCTACACTGAAAGGGCAAAGTCAGTTTGGGACTGGTTTTGAGAAGTCCCACTAGTTCTCCACCCAACCCAGGGCTCAGCAATTGCCCATCTGATATGTCTCGGCTTTTCTGCACCACTGGAAGAGCTTGCTGGCTTTCGGGAGACAAACCCTTGGGGTATCTGGGGCTGCAGATTTCTGGGCAGTTTCCTGTTTCCTTAATTTGCTGCCTGTTTTCTAGGTCTGCTTTTTTTTTTTTTTTTTAAACTTGGAGATTTCTTCAGTCTTTTGTAGCATCTACTGGGGGACTTCTAACCACCCAATAAGCCAGCTGGCACCTGGGTCCTTTTTCTCTCATTTCTAGAGGCAATTTATCCCATCGTAATAGAATAAAGTAAACCTTCTGAAGATATATACAGTAGCAGAGTGCAAGTAGAAGTAAACTTTTTTAAAGATAAGACTTTTCAGCTTAGGATCTTCATGTATCGTAACCAAGGTGCTTAAATGCTAAAGGTGGATTTCTGACTGGCTTTGAAAATCTCTGCTTGGAAGAGGCTTTTAATTCCAAGACAGTAAAAATTACTCTGAAGGGTAGGTTCTGGATCTAGAAATGCAGGTTAAGAATTGCTTGTGGGGTTTTTTTCCACATGCTTTAGGCTATGAAAAGTATTATAAACTATGATTTTATTTGCTTTAAACTCTCCGTCCCCTCATCATTTTAGTGTGGGGTCTTTTCCTTTCTTTTTTAAGAAGTCACCTCATCATGTACAGAGTCCATATGAGTAATTGTACCCATCTTAAGGCATCAACTGTTTGCCAGCTTGTTTGTCACTCTTTTTTTAAAGAGGCTTATGTACAAATGGCAGGACAGAACTGATTCATGCTGTGTCACACTTTCTTCTTTGCACACCTACTCATGCATGGATCATCTGCTGATTAACAGCATACATTTCTGGCCATAATGCCAACTTGCATCTTCACCCACTTGTCTCTCATTCATCTCTATTCTCAGCTTGGCCTCGGTCTGAATTACTCAAGTATGTGTGGGTTAATCCATACCTCCCTCTGGCTGTAGGAAGAAACACTGGCACGAGAAACAAGGCAGTATTTCCCCAGTAGAGGGAGGTATTGTAAAGCTGAGCCAAAGTTTCTCCATGCTGGAGAAAAGTGTGCTTTTTGCAGGGTTTGGTGGTTTTTTGTTTGTTTTTTTTTCTTATGAATTTAAGGATTCATGGAGCACCCATGTGCAGACAGCTTGGAGAAGGATTTATCACTAAGTGGAACATGGGAAGAAACATCAAAACAGATGTTGGAGTGACAATAGACAAGGAAGGAAACACGTAATTAATTAACTCCTTGAATCAACAGTTTTTGATTTTAGTTTGAAATTTTAGTTTCAAGATGTTTGTCATTAGCATTTGTGCTCGGTATTCTCTCTGTGCATTTAATTTTCTCACTGCCTGTCCCAGCAGAGACCCACAGTGTGGTGCACTATTCCTTGACACCCAAACCCATCTGTGGGGACTCATTCTGCAGCTCCAGAGAGGTGTGCAGACTTGTTGGCATCAGCACATCATTGGGATGCTTCAGTGATCCTTGCAAAACTGCCTGAAGGGTTATTGCAACCTTCCTTCATTTTCTGCAGCACGTTCTTTGCTGATGTATAAGCCTTTCCTTTCACTTTAAAGTGTGCTTTCTTCCAAGTCTTATGAGAAATAATAGAAAACGGTCACTCTTGTACACATTCCTCTGGAAACTGATTCCACTGATAAGCTGGGTGAGCGATGAGGGGATGGAGGAATGTCCTCCCTTTGAACATGCAGCCAGCTTGTAACTGTGAGCACACTACAAGCATTCCTATAGTGTTCTTAGAACACTCTTCTGGTTATTGTTTTGACTGGCTGTGCTGCCGTGAAAACAGGTTTCTTCATCAATTTGAAAATCTTCAACGAAATTTAATTGAAATTTGGTCGGTCGTTTTTTCAAAATTTGAAAAAAAAACCCAAAAAAACAAGAAACAAGAAAGTGCCCCTAGAGGGAATAAAAGGTGACACACATCGACTTTTCTGTGTGTAATAAGAGACCTAAAACTTAATCTTTTCTGATTTCTGTAGTTAGTGCATATTCTTTGTAAATACAGACTCATGAAGAAATGTCCTGAATTTGAAGCAATCAACATTTATTGTTATTGCTAAATTAAATTACGTGTTTTCCAGCATCATGAATTGCTGTTCGCATCCCTTTGAATGTAGTATGAAGTAGCCAGGCATAACCTGTCTATCTTAAAAGATTTTTAAACTGGAAAATTCTGCTGAATACCTAGTCACCAGAGCAGCAGTACTTTCACAGAAATTTAAGGGAGAGCACTGGAGGCCTGGAGTATCAAGATAAATGCTCTTTAGGACTGCAGTGAAAACTCGACCATGAGCCTTGTCCCACATAATAAGAAGTTATTTACTGCTTGTGACAAATGAAGGACTGCATACTTTCTGTCTCAGTTCCACCTTGTACTGGTCAGACATGGGGAAATGTTTTCCTCTACTGAAAGACAGGTACCACTATGGTTATCCATCACATCACAGTAGCAATGTTGGCTTTCTCTGGGGGCAGGAGGATGGTCAGTTGCATGAGGGAAGAGCACTGGAAAATGAAGAGTAAACCTTCAAAGTACAGGATATACAAGAAGGCTGTGCATTTCTGGTAATGAAAAAAGCAGTGGTAACTTGGCTGGTCCTCAAAAATTCTGATGGAATGTGAAAAGTCCAAGTGGCCCCATCCCACATGAGAAGAATGTAATCTCCCAAGAAAGGAATTATAAACATCAGATAGGGGCTAGAAGGTAAAAAGGGTGGGGGGAGCAGGAGGCACTTGCTGGGGAAGCTCTTCTTGGAGAGCCTGGTCTATCCAAGTTGCTTTGTGGAAGCATTTAAGTGAGTTGAGAAATAACATTTGTGTTCTGCAACATCTCTGCAAAAAACACCCTTATAACTTGTATTTGATACTAGGAACTTAAAGTTTGGCTGTTTGGGTAAATTCAGATTTGAAACCTTGTCTCTTGTGAGTATGCATGGGCAATCCCACAGGGCAGAAAATGAATCCGGTTTCCATTTCTTCTTGTGGAAAGCTTTTAGCTTTCTCTGAAGCCCTCCAAGAAAGTGTTTTCTATATCAGCATAGATCCCTGTTGGAGTTTGCTGAAGAGGCCTGTGAAATGGAGCTATGGAGCTCAGTCCCAGTCTTACTTTAAAAACCAAACCATCTTTATGGTGTGTGTGTGTGTGTGTATATATATATATATATATATATCCCTTCTTTAGGTGGATTTGATATGTAAAGCAACACATTTTTGTGTCTGGACTTGCTGTATTCCTTTAATTTGCAGGCTCTGTCGTGGTGCAGATGTGGTTTCCAAGGACATTTGAGTAAAAGTTGTTGCCCAAGCGCATTGTAGATAAATAAAAGTTTTATGAAGTGATGTGTTTCAGACTAATGCAATGTTCAGCAAAGGGGGTGAAGAATTGTCCTTTCATTTTTTATTGGCTTGTGTCATGTTTAATACAAAAGTATTCAGTATATGCTCAATAGATGACTACTGTAGTGAATAAGAATCTATGAACAAATTTATAGTAATGGTTCAATTTCAATAGTATACAGAGAGCTTTTTGACAGAAAAAATGTACTCATCACTTTTGAGATTATTATCTAAAATCGGTCATTTGTACAAAAATAAGTCATTTGTACACAGCTATTTAAAGCAGAGTGTAAACTGTTGGTAATGTATAAAAAGCTGCTGTGCCATGAACATCTGTCATCTGCCATCCTGAACCTCCACTCATAACAACATTAACTTTTCATTGGATCACTGACTGACTGCAGGGAATTGGCATTTAATTATGTTTAAACTTATCCTACTGTGTACTGAGAAACAAGCTTAAATACTTCATTTGAAACTGGAATGCAGCATGTTTAGGCAAATATTGTGATTGTTCTTGCTTTTATTTTCTGAGGACAGGAGCTCAGATGTATATAGCTTGTCGACAGTTCAGCGTGTGAAACTCTCTAACATCATATAAATCACTTTAAATTTTTGCAACCATTATCTATTTGGCATGTTACGTGATTCCTTTTCCAAAACAATTCTGTTATTTTTCCATTGTGTGATGTTTAATATTATACGTTGATGACATTCCAGACCATGACATGCAGCACATTGATAGTATTATACGAAATTACTGAGTTTGTATTCAGTCTGGTAATCTCAAAATCGGTGTCATGATATACCCAGTATTTACCTATGTTACACTTTTCTCCTTTAGAGAAATTTAAAAATACTCTTACATATACTTACTCTTACATATATTCTGCTACAAAATAAATACTTTAATAATGAACTCTGTAATTCATACCACATAGAACTTGTTTCCTATTATAATCAAAATCCTCCTTGCAAATTGTTAGTTTATTGGCTTTTATTAAATGCAATTCTTTTAAAAAACACACCTTCCCCACTCACCATATAGAAGTCAAATCTCTGAATTAAGTTTTTGTTTATATGTGTCAAAGAATAATGTCAAAGAAATAGTAAGCATTTTTGAAGAAGTGGTAAGCTTTTTGGAAGCCTCCTGAAATGAAGACTTTTATTTACTACTAAAAATTTATTTAGTGAAATGAGATGCAGGGCTTGCAAAATTCCCTGCTAACCGCCTTCCTGCCTTGCCGGAAACTTCAAGCATTTCCATTCCTGTTTTACAATTACTCAGAACACTCCATCACTACAGAACGTGACAAACTGAAACAGTGGTTGTGTATTGATAGCTGAGAGCAGGAAGAAAATTACATTATGGTTTTCTTCTGATTTTCGAGGTAGAAAAAGAAAAATGCACATTGCTGTTGCATTTCCAAAAGTGCATTTTAATGCTACTTACTGAAGTTACTTTGCAGCACACTTTGCTACATTAACCTCCCTGTCAGAGCTTGCCAGCGTGCTTGAATAACTCTGAATTTTCGTAGCTCTAATGACTTTCCTTTTTGCCATAAATTGGAAGAGGAAAGAGTAAACAGCCCATCGGAGTCCTGGAGATGTGTAGCTTTTTGCGGAGGCGCTGGGAGAGCCGCCTGCTCTGCCCAGGACAGGGCAGGGTCGTGCCTGTCGGGGCGGTGAGAGTTTGAGGAAAGCTGGAGGGAAGGGGGTGAGCTTGTCGCACACATCCCTTAGGTGTGATCAAGTGATAAAGGAAATGTGGTGCCCTTTGGGAGGGTGTGTACCTACGAGAAACAGGAAGCAGCTCGGCGGGTGCCTGCCCTGCCTGCCTGCAGAGGTTGGTGGCTGCGGCGGGCCAGGTGTGCCGACACACCGCCCAGCCGCTCCTCTCCAGGCGTCTTGGCAGGCGCGCTCCTCGGCACCCGCAGCTGGAGAGGCGGGGGAAACAAACCCAGCCCAAAGCCAAAACTCCCCCCTCACCTTTAAAAAAACCAACCCTCCTCCAGGTAGGGGAATATGACGGCCTTGCAGCTGAAAGAGTTGTCACAGTCAGGTCTGTACAGGAGGAGACGGGATCGTCCTGACAGTGTCCTGCCTGGGTCACAGGAAGAGAGCCTGAGGTGAGTGCAAATGGATGGTACTGCCAGGGCACCCAGCCCTTCTCTGCTGCCCGCTTGCTTCGGTGGTTTTAACAAACAAAATGCAACCACAGCTCTGGAAAATCACTGCAAAACACATGCATCGAGAAGCAGCCCCGAGGCACGACCGAAAGACCCTTGGAGGAGGGATAACAGGGGCCATACGGTGACCTTGCGTTCTGGCGATGGTGTGACATCCTTCCCTGACTCTGGGAAGGGCAAATGTTAGCCGGCATTTACTTTGTGATCCCTTCTGAAGGCCAGCACTCGCAAGTAAATAAACGTTTTGGAGCCTGACAACTTTGCTCCGTCTGCTTTGAAGCTAATTCTGGGTCACCCAGGTTCTGTGGGTTCTGCTGCCTCTTGTGTCTTGGCACAGCCCCTGCGCCAGGCTGGGTTGTGGAGCTGGGGTGGCTGCTGGGCTCTGGGTTTCTTCATGGGGTTTTTTTGTTGCGGAAAGGGCTTTAGACAAAAGAATGCAGCAGGGCCGCTTAGCCTGACCTTACTCAGCAAGGGTGACCAAAAATCAGAAATCCATTTAATGTCTGGGGTTATCTTCCTGGTGCTAGGAAACTTTGGAAAAAATTAACAATGAATTTGCCTCTGTTTGGAGCAGAAAGATTAAAGATCTGTTTATAACTTGAATGAGTGCAGACACCCCCCCCCCCAAAAAAAAAGTAAAAATGCTAAGATGATTTTCCAAGTGTGCTTAGCCTGAAAACAATCCATTCTCACTTAAAGGTCCTCAGCAAAGGAACCTTGTGTATCTGCTAACAAAAGCCTCAGCAGAGAGGAAGTGCTTCCTATGTCCTCATGCCTGTCTCATTGTATTTTTAGATTATTTTTCCTTGGTAGTGGTTGTGCATCAGGTTGAAGTGCTGTGTAATTTGAAAGGTTGTTACTGTGTTTTTGTCAACTGCATTAGTGATTTCAGAAGAACACTTACTCAGATCTGGGGGATTTACTTTTTTGTTACGACTCAGGACCGTAATTGTGACAAAATGCATGATTGTAACTTACAGAGGCTGTTTGCCATGAGATGTCAGAAATATTGTATTACTTCTAGGAATGTTTTAACTTGCAGGTCTGGTATATGTGTTTGTTATCTCTTTGTTAATTCTGAATTGATTTCTGAGGTGGATTTCTAATAGAATTAGCAGTATATATGTTATATTCATATGACTGCAGTTGGAAGAATAACCAGACTTAGTAGAGTAAGAGATGTGTAGAGATTCTTGACATTTTTATATTTAGCTTCTTTTGTACAAAACTAGCAATAAGGAAAACTAGATTTATTTGGGGAATAGAAAGCCTCTTTTTAAAGCATACACATAAAAATGAGTAGTAGCTCTGTATGGTTGTGTTGCTATTATTACTATGCATATCTGAGATGGGAATGAGACCATTTTGGGGCTGGATAGGGGAAAGGGTGTATTAACTGCACCAGTAGAAGTCTGGGTGTTTTAAAGTCCTGAGCCTCTTCTGGTTAGAGATGAGAAATACATGAAACAGGGATTGGTCTTGAGAAATAAAATCCAAAATGGAAGAAATAGCGAAACACGGGCATGAAAGAGAGGAGGACAGAGTGTTGGAGGTGCAAGAAGGTTAACAGAGCGTGGTCAGATGATGCTTTTAGAGCAGGGGGACAACCCATACCTGCAACCAGAGCTTATCTTATGTTTGCTAATAGCTTAAGTTAGTTCTTATTCAAACTAAACCTTGCTCCTTCCTAACCCACATTATGATATTTCAGCCTCATTCAAGGCAGGCTTATTTTTACTGCGTTCTCCATGACAAAAAGCTATGGCATTGTAAATACAGAATTATGACATATCAACAGGGCAAAGAGCAACTGGGAACAAAGAAGAAAATTTTGCTCATTAGTTTTCTAAAAACGGAAAGCTAGTTTTTTCCATATATTCTCCCAGTGCCACTTAATGCCTGTCCTTAGCAAATACTTTGAAAGTATCTAGAGTCCACAAGAAAGACAAGAGGTTTCTTTTATGTGTGCTAAATATATCTTGCCATCCATGGCTTTTCAATGCCCCCCCCCATAGTATCTCTCTCCAGTTCTTTGTTCTAGTGCCCTTGTATTTTGTTTTACATACATATTAATCCAGATGTGTTAAATAATATCAGCCCTCAAGCATCAGTTCACTGAAACCTGCTTTCTCAGTTCAAATAGTGTTCTTCTAATCCTGGGCCAAAATGTACTCGAGATGCCAGTGTCCCCAGGTCACCCTTTGAGAACTTGTGTATTTAAAACCTTTAATTTCAGGTTTTGGGTCCAGCCATCACAGCAGGATCCAGATGTAGGTAGGTAGGTAGGACAAGGACCTGTGTACCTGCAAACTGCAGCTGAGACATAGCTGAGTGTTGGCATTACAAAGCAGCTCAGCAGGGCTTGGTGCCAGAATTCTGCCTTTTTTCTTTCCTGGGAATGTCAGTGTTCTTTCTACTTAAAATGTGTGAGATTACTAATAATTAGGGCACTGTGAAACAATGTGCTGAAACTCCTAAATGTGCACCAAAACACGTGTTTCTCATACAATGTATCACATATGTTTAATTTGTCCTGACAGCACAGCACATTGGTGGGGATTGGAAATTCCGCTTCTCTTTCTGTCTCACTCCGTGCATCACTTAACAAACCCCATAACCTCCCTGGCAGCCTTTTAATCTGCTGCTAGAGATGCAACTGGTGCTTTACTGACTGCTTAGGGATCTGCAGCCTGTCTGTGCCATGTAAAAGGTGGTCTGGATAGCTCATCCTTTTCTTGAACTTACACAGTACCAAAATGTGCTTGGTTTAGACCTCCAATGAGGTCAAGGTGCTGAATGCAGACCTCTCTTTGCCTGTTTGAGTAGACTCACCAGCTCATACACCTACATTATACAGGATGCTCCCAGGGTGCTGAGTTCAAAATGCAGAGGATGCCAGGCAGCTTCATCTCTCTCCTGTGTGCAACAGATGCAGCCTTGCTTGAGCTAAATGCAACCTGAAAAATCTGCTTTTCAGAGGAGACTGTTCTGAAGACTTGTTCTTTTCCAGCTACAATGATTTAGTGGAAGAAAGATGTCATCTCCTGTAGGTCTTGCCTTGCTTTGTCTTTAGAAACAGCATGTAAAAAATTCTGACTGTATGCTGAGCTATTCTTTCTTGCTTTTCTCTGCAAACAGGATGCAAAGGAAATTGTAGAGATATATTTATGATTAATCATTAGGAGTCACTTAGCAATAGTGGTATGCCTGCTATTTTTTCTCTTTCCCCTTCTCATCCCATGGGTTTTTGAAAAAATAGAATGATTCCTCTAAAAGAATTGAGGCTCAAGGCTCAGTACAAGGTACTGGCAAAAGCAGAGACAATTACGTTTGGGGTTTTTTTGCAATTACACTTAAAAATTAATTTGATCACTGTTAGCTACTATCTGTAGCTCTCTTTTCTAAGTTCATATGCATTCAAGTGCCATTAAAAATGTAAATAACTTTTGAAGAGGTTAGTCTCAAATTTTTACCAAACGGTAAATTTCAGCATTTACAATAAACAGTCTTTGATGAGCTTCCATCAGTGGCTGTCAGTCACTCGTAGCTCACTGCTCTGTTCTGTGCAGAAAGCACTGTAGATGTTTTCCATATTAATAAAGTATCTGCATTCCCTTTGCTCTCTGCTGCTGAAGCTGGTGTGTACAGGTGTGTGAGTAGGTGCAGGCAATCTTCTGCTGGATCTGCTCAGGCTCCTGCCTGCCTCTGCACATTGACTCCATGCTGGAAGGCATGTGGATGTGCCCCAAAATTTAAAGCAAAAAGACTTCCTTGCAGATGAAACAGGAGGCATAAGCACATTGTTACATCCCACTGAGCCTTTGGAGGATAGGCTCTGCACAGCAAGGCTTGTGGGTGACTGTAAAAAGAAACAAATGAATAAAATTCCTCCCACTAGCAACATGTCTCCCTTTCTTTATGAGATACAGCATTTGGGAGATTCACAGATCTCCTTAACCTGCCATCAAAAGCACATGTGTAGCAGCCAGACAAGGTGTACATCTGTTTCAGCCATACATCATGCTCTGAAGACCTGCTCTTCCTAGGAAGAAGGAATGAAAATGATGGTCAGGGACTGTCTGGGAAACCAGAGACCTGTTGAGCCTTCAGATACTTTAGGGTAATGAGAGCAGGTTAAGGTGAAAAGATGTGTCTGCACGTGGAAGTTTGCTTAAATTTGATTTCTCCTGCTAATGTTTCCTTATAGCATCACCAATGTTAACATTTATATGGCTGCTTTTTTTTTAAAGTTAACTTCCTCCTCCTTCCACTGTCAGCAGATGAAGCAGTAATTATTCCATACATGGGTAAAAAAAAAAGTGGTTAATTTATTAAAGAAGGAAAAACTTTAAAAGACATGCTAAGACAAAAAAAAGTGCTTCTCCCTAATAACTCTGCTAGAATAGTGGAAAGCTGGATGCTACAAATATTCATTTGAATTGAATCAGGTGCGCTGAACTAAGGGTATACTTCAGCTTGTCTGCTAGCTGCTCTAATTGAAGAACGGATTTGTCCATGTAAATGTAACACTGAATTTGTACCATTAATTAGAGTAATTTACAGCCAGCAAAAATATGCTTTGTGGTTAGAATTTAAATATTTAAATATTTAAATATTTAAATATTGGGATATCTAGAATTTGCATTGCGCCTTAGTTTGACGTATCCACATGATAGAGGTTTTACTGTTCATTTGTGCTGTACTTTTCATTGCTCTAGGGGTTAAAATAACTCCTGAAGAACACACCCTTTTTTGCTTTCCTTCTCTCTCACCCCTTGTCTCCTACCTTGCGTAACAACTGAGCGATTTTGTTTGACTTGCTCACCCGGACTATCACCCTTCATGACTCCAAAGGACCGGAGATAGCTGCTTGTGTAACATCAACCAAAGCAGTAACTGCTTTTCCTCTTAAATCTATGATTTTAGTAAACAAGTAAGCTTTAATTAGGATTTTAATTATAGCAATTAGGATTTTCACTGCTCTTATTCACAGGGTTAGCTGACTAAAGGTAGATTTTACATTTCTTATTTTTTCGTGTGTCCTGATGATACCTAATCAGAGGTGTTCTCTAACGAAAATGTACTCTTATTGCTTATTATTCTTCATTATAATAAACCGTCCTTTGAATGCAATCTGTCACACTGAAGTGAATTTACACACAGAAGAGAAGTCAGTGTTACCACTTTAATAAAAATTAATGACTTGGAGGCATCTGGGAGAAAAATTTAAAGGTTGTAAGTTTGGATTCCCTTTCTGCATATTTTTTATTTTGTTTTCCTGAAGTCTCTGAGCTGTTCTAGGAAACCTGAAGCTAACTGACACAGTGTCCTCGAGAGGACGGTGAGCCTTTGATATGATGCTCTCCAGGCATGGGAACAGCTTGCTAATTATGCTGCTTCTGAGGATGGCCAAAGGCTGATGCCTGTGGAGGGAGGTAGAAGGAAAGAGTGAGCCTTTTATGGGATTGCCCTTGGTAGTAACCCCAGCTTGCCACCAGCTGTGGCTCAGGGACTTCCTACAGAGTTTGTGGCATTCAGTGTTTTTTCCTTCAATTAACTCCTCTGGTCTTGCCTTGTATGCAGCAATCTCAGGGCGTTTAAGTCACTCAGTGCTCTGAGTTTTTGTGTGTATTATCTGATGGTGTAGTACACATAGTTATGCTTTATCTTTTTCCTTGCTTGATTTGTAATACAGCTTTAGGCTGCCATTGTTCAGTTTTCATCTTCCAGCTTTGTAGAAGTGCTCATTTTAGGTAGTTGCTGGTAGAATTCTGAAACAATGGTTTCATATATAATGCTCTGTGAGCAGCATTTTTTGGTGATACTGCTCAATTTTGCCAGCAGATTCTAAGTAATCCCATGACGTGTCTTTATACATGAACCTTTCTGATCTTTTGGAGCCTTTTGTCTAGCAAGAGAAATTTTGGTTTCTGACTTTTGCGACATATTTCCATGTAGCTCTTCTGCTGTTTCTCAATGTCCTAATGACCATAATAGAGTTAGAAAAAAAAATTCAATACTTTTTACTATTAGCCTCAAAGGAAGTAACATACTGGCAGACACAGATAGCAATACCTGGCAGCATTTCTCAGCTTGTGCTTTTTTGAATGAAAGATTCAAAACATCCAAGCTGCTCCAGCAAGGAATGAGTGGACAAAGGTAGAGCAAATGTGAAATGATGTTTGTCTTTTCTAGCGTGTGAAATCCGTGCATGCCACACTCTTCATAGATCGTAAAGTTCTTGATCCCCAGGTGAGTCTACCTTTTGAACTCTGTTTCTATGCAACTATTGAACTTCCACTCAGAGTCATGCCTCAAAACTGCCCTGTCTGGTCCCCTTGTTCCAGTAAGGGAAGTCTGCATTGAAAGATATTTGTCCTGCACAATGTTTGGCTTTTCACATTTTATTTTTTGTCATAACGTACATTTGACAAGAAACGTACATTTCATGTCACTGACTTCAGAAACTGAAGCACACCCTATATTTATGATACATTGCAAAGCTAGTCCTAATATATATACTTTTTTAAAGGACATTAGTAGCAGTGCAGCTTCAGAATAACTCCATGGACTACCAAGTTGCAGGTTATGAATTTTGCCTGAAATGTACAAGTAATTGCATAGTTTTAAACTCAAATGCTTGCTAAGTGTTACCTAAAGCTACTCCTCAGATTACACCTAGGTATGTAGCAAAGCAGAAGGAGGCTTGGCAGGGCTCAAACCCCTCTGATTGAAAACACAAACCCCCATCATCTTCCCTCTTTCCTTTGCTTCTGTTCTGTCAAGCAAAAAACCCCTTTTTTTTTTGATGATCCCAGCAGTATATTCTTGCAAGGGGTAACTTCTATATCTTCTTCCCTCATAAGTGTTAGGATAGGTACTGTAACTGTCCACTGCTGCTTTACTCATTGAGGATTAGTCAGGTGTTGGAACAGAAACCATTACTTTAAAAAAACCTGGCAAGAAGGTTTAAAAAACCCTTGCCAAACCTTCTGCTAGAAAAATGCATGGAAGTCTTGCTTTGCACAAACTGCTAGTGAATTTCATTCATATTTACTTGACAGGTAGGCTAATAGCTAATAAATATAAAGATGAAGACCTTCAGTTTGCATTACCCTAAATGTTAAGACTGTTGTGATGAAGTCAAAATGCTATTTTGTGTTACAGTTATTTGTTGACATGTTACTCATACTTGAGTCTTAGGAACGTAAGCTGCTTCTGGTTATTCGCTTGGCAGTTAAATATTAGGACTATTATTTCATGCTGCAGTATTAACTGCAGATGGCTTAGCTGTCTGCCATCCTTTGCAGGTTTTAAAGCCAGGTGATGCAGTAGTGAGTGTAGGAAGAGAAAAATGTGAAACCAAAACCTGGAGTGATTAATAATTACAGTTTGGCATGTGTGTGAGAGAAGTGGAACAGCTGAGATGTTTTCTGTAACACATTGTACTTCTGCTCAAAATTAACTAACTCAGACAATTAAAAACTTCACACTTCATCATATAGAAGCTCAAACTAATGAAGGTGAGAAGTGATTATGTTGCTGAAAGTGTAGATTAATAGTAATAAAGTAATACTAAAAGATGTGTGTGACGTGCAGGCTACTAAAGCTGAAGATCAGTCCTCAGCATGGTGCCTCCAGTGAAGAAGTGACTATAATAAGAAAGTTGCTGTGAGCTGGGAAGCCTGGCATTGCAGTTCTCTCTGCCCTACAAGGAACTGCATGGATGTACTGGAAGCCTCTCTGATTGCTGGGGTGCTACACTGAGTCATAGTGTTAATTATAGCTCCTGGATGAACCACTCAGGTCATGGTATTCAGCTTGTCAAAACATTGGTTCCACGTAGTGCAGGCAGATGACTCAGGAAGAATCAAAGGCTGGCATTTGTCATTATGCTGAGGATTCAGTGGAGGATTTTTGGTGGATGTCAGTGACAGATGACATGAACTGAATATTGATGCTAGGAAACCGTTACCCAAAAGCGAAATACGTTACTGCATTTTAGAATCGTAGAATCATCTAGGTTGTAACAACCTCTTAAGGTTATCAAGTCCAATCAATAAGCCATCACTGCCAAGTCCACCTCTAAACTATGTCCCCAAGTGCCACATCTACCTGTCTTTTAAATAGTTTAAGGGATGTTGACTCCACCACTTCTCTGGGCAGCCTGTTCCAATGTTTGACACCCCTTTGCATGAAAAAAAAATTAATCTGAATTAAAATCTAAATCTCCCTTGATGCAACTTGAGGTCGTAATTTCTTGTCCTGTCACTTTTATGGAGCTTGGTGGATTTGATCTTTTCTCCTCAGGCTGGAAAAGATGGTTCTTTTCACAGTGAGTGTCTTAGGGACATTTGATGTGCAGCCCCTAGTATTGAGTGCCTGACTTTTTAATTATTCTTAAATTGGAAAGGATGCTGTAAATGTTACATGAAATGCTTCCTAAAATTTATAGAGTTAGAGGAATTTGGATACAGAATTTGGATATCATAATGAAGTAGGCATGCAGTTGACTAGACGGTGCAAATTTCAAGAATAACCAATAGTATACTGTGTCTCATGGAACACAAAATTATTTGAGTTCATGAGGTTCTCATATATGATACTGTGTTTAATTTGTTTTTCCTGTCTGCACAGGATTAAAAAAAAAAAGTAGTAGGGGAGGAAGAGATATTTTAAAGAGTATCAAATATCTGTACACAGAAGTCATAACTTGATTTACATGGAGCATGGCTTCATATGGTAATACTTCTAATCAGCAGGAAGGAAATACAATACTGAAATATTACTTACAACAGGAAAATGCATATTGCTCTCCTTTTCTACAAATTCTGTCAGACACTGATATTTCAGTGTCTGAAATTTCTACAAATTCTGTCAGACACTGTGGCTGAATGACTTGATAAACATTGTGTGGGAAGCTGCTGCTTACCTGTCTATTCCAGTTATATTTACTTCCTTATGGAGAGATGGAATGTGAACCTTCTCTGTTTGTGGAGACCAAAGCATTTTTTCGGACATGTTTATACTAGAATAAATTTATACTGAAGGATATGAAACAATTAGAATTGCCTTTTTGTTCATCCTGTTTAAACTCCCACCGCATAAGCTTAATTATGCATTTTGAGGTGAAGACTAAAGAATGAAACTTTCAGCAGCACTCAGAATTCACCTCATTTTTACTGCAGTGGTTTCAAGATGGTTTTCCATCACTTTTAATAGAAAGAGTAGTTAAAGCAGTGTTGAGCACATGTGAAAATCCTGCCTGTAATGTGCATGTGAATTGTATAAAATTATATAAAAAGATTCATGTCTTCTTTCAAACTGCCTTAGGAGACCAGCTTAACATGGAAAGTATTTTATTGCTTAACAGATAAACAATTGCAGCAACCAAAACCCAAGAGTGTTTTTAATTTCAATTAAAAAACCCCACAAAAGGTCATCTAGTGCTTTAAAATGTTGGTGCAGAAATCAGAGCAGGGCACTACATGCCCACGCTTCTTTTGCAGCCAAACTTCTGTTCTAGGTTGTTCCGTATTTTGCGTGTGAGAGTCACTGCGTAGCATCTGTTAATACATGATTCCAGTGAAACCCGGTGTCCCTAGGAGGGAGGTGGTGGGATGCGCTGTGCTCATGCTCCCCGCGTGTCCCGATGGGCGTTGGCAGTGCACTGATTGTCACAGTGGCACCAACAGGCTGCCGAGCAGCAGCTGCCTTTGCCAAGCACCTTGTTTGGAGCCGCGACTGCTCCGCACCAGGCTATTTGTGGCACGGAGTGAATTGCGCAGCAGGCTTGGCTGGCCACCGAGCCGTCTGTGTAAGAGTCCCTGTCTGCCCCTGGCAGCCGCTGGCGTGGGCAGCCAGATTGGAAAGCTGTCCACAGAAAGCAGTGAGGAGTGAGGCGGCAGTCATCCTTCAGCAGGGATTAGGCAGTCAGCCTGTTTTTGCTATTGTTTACCAAAGCTTGCTGGTAACCACGGTGGAACACTTCTCCCTCCCTCTTTACCATTTCCTTCAGCACCTTCCCTACCACTATTTTTGGCTTCTGATAAGATCCTCAATGTGCCAAGACGAGAGTGTCTTTTTCTTTCATACCTACCTTTCCCAGTTAAATGCTCAATTCCCTTTTCTCCCTAGCACTGCATCTTTAACAGCAGTCTGGTATATTTTGTCCCACATCTCAGGGAATGCCCTCGGGGAGCTGCTGCTGCTGCAAAACAACCCCTTACATACTTCTCACTTCCCATGGAGACAGCTTCACCTGAGAGTAACCTAGAATTCCCTAATGAAAATGCAGTGTATTTTTAACAATGTATTTCAGATCTTGGCAGCATGCCTGCTGCAAAATGTCAGGAAAGAGAAAGATGGCCAGCTGCTCTAGATTTGTGGATTACTACACCTTCATGGTACAAGCTGTGTTTTGCTCCAGTAGCATCAAGGCCCTTTTAAAACTCCTGTCAACCTCCTTTCGTGCTTGATGGAAGAAATTGGGAGTCCTTCCACCAGCAGAAATGGTAATATGACTGGAGAATGAGGCAGCTTCTACATACTGCACATATGGAGTCCTATTACTTTGAAGAACTTGTTCTTGAAGAAAAATGGGAAGATAAAACCAGGCTTTTTGGATGGACAACTTACTGTACTACTTGCTTTGCTACAGCCATGCAGAAGATTGCACAGTAGCAAGCTGAAGAAGCAAACAAATGTTTTCTTGTTGACCAAAGAGGACATGAGGCAGTAGAAGTAGCTTCCAGCCACATGGGTCACATGAGGATTTCAGGTCACTGCAAGAATTATAGTAGTCCACCAGGAGAAAGACTCTACAGGGCACTTTTGATTTACAGCAGCATCTTCCCAGGAGAATTGTCTGTGATCTGGGGCAAAATACAGGAAAAGAGTTGGGAAATTGTTGAAAAAATAGTGATAAGAGGAAGAGATAGGCTGACTTGCTGTTTCTTACTTTAGTGGCTTTGTTCACCTGAACTAATCCTGGTCGAATCAGCATTTTTACTCTACTGCAGTCAGTCTTGCTGAAGTTTTTTATACCCACAGAAGTTCAGCATTGACCTATGCAGAAAGTGTTGGGAAGAAAGAGAAAGAAGAAGAACTGGCATCACTATAACTGCATGTCTGTTGGCAGACACGACTCATTTTCATCACTCATGCCCCAGAGAATGCAGAAACCCTTTGTTCCAGGACTGCACTGGTGCTCTGGCAAGATCTTTGTTGCCTAGGGCTTCAATCTGAGCATTGCTTCATCTGGAGCTTGCCCCATGGCAGATAAAAATAGGGCTTGAGCTGCAGCCAGGCTGTGTCAGTGGTGAGGGTGCAGCCTCCTTAGCCTGTTAGAGCTTGTGACTCCTGGTAGCTCTGGCATAGGGTGAATAATCACACCTACGGACAGGCAAATAAGCAGGGAAATAGCTTGCCTAGGGGGTTGCTCCTTGTTGAGGGTAAGTGAAGGCAAGACACTGACCAAACCCATTCCACAAATTTGTCAGCAGAAGCAGCAGTAGGACTGTGTTGGCTGAGCTGTGGGAAGGTGGCTGTGTGCAAGCTCAGGCCTGCATGGACAGTGGCGTGTGTGCTGCTGAGCAAGCTGTCCTGAGCTGCTGGTGAGATAAAGGGCCAAAAACCATCATCAACCAGACCCTCTGCAGTACGTCCTAGGAGGGTACAGGTATATTAAGAAACTGTAGCCTTGACTGGACCTTGTGTCCTGTGAGAGGACAAGGGGAAATGGCCTCACAGGAGGTTTAGATTGAGATCTGGACAATTTTTTTCATGGTAATGTTGTCAAACACTGGAGTCACCATCCCTGCAGGTTTAAAAGAACTGTAGGTGTGGCACCTGGGGACATGGTTTAATGGTGAATATGGCAGTATTAGTTTAACGGTTGGACTCAATGGTCTTGAGGTCTTTTCCAACCTAAATGATTCTGTCATTCTCTGATCTTCTAGTTCTAGTTTCTCTATTTGTTCCTGTTACTCATCTCCTTCTTGTCATCCTCTGCTTCCTCATGCCCCCTTAGAGACTAGCAGTTTCTTCAGCTACCAGTGTGCTGTGTGTCATGAGCACAAAGTGCATGCAGTTCTGCAGTGCATGGAATTGCCAACAAGGCTGAGACAGTTCAACACAAAAGCTGGCTACTCAGGAGGGCTTTCCAAAAGCCTTTCTTTTCTGCAGTTAGAAAATGCAGGAAGCCAAGTATCCCACATCTGCCACAAGCACTGTGCTTCAAATACCTAGAGCTTGGGGAGAGGTGTAATTATTAGCTGCAGATCTTACTTCAGTTAGTGCTCTTGCATTGGATAATTATTCTAAATGCAGCACATCACTGAAATAAAGCTTTGATTTTCCTCCTTCATATATTGTCCATTATTATGGCATGCCTGTCAGTTTTGTTAATGGCCTGAGAAACACAACAGAAATCAAATTATCTGCCTGTACCTACCCCTAGTCTGAAGTATTGACAAGAGGAAAGACACCTATAGATAAATTCTACACATGGCTTAGAGGACACAAGTGGAGCGCTAAAGGCCATTTTTACAATGTAATTAATGCACTATAACATTAAAGCAATATTTACCTGGAGACAAGGAGTCTTCTCTTCCTGCTTTCCACTGCTGTTTTGCCTATGATAAAACATTGTTGGACTCTGGCTCCCCACGCGCTCAGCAGAAAGGAGCTGCAGACAAGTTTGGTGGTGAACGTATTTGCTCACACCACAGCTCTCCTGGGCAGCTTCTGTCAGCAGGCAGCAGCGAAGACCCTTTCCAGCATCTGAGTTTACATGAGGGCCTGGCAGGGGAGTGTTCTCCTCTGTGCACAGCCAGCCTCAGTAAATCTCAGCGTGACAGGCTCACAGCCCTGCTGCTGAACTTTTAACTTGAAGCTCTAGCAGGGTGCTGAGTTGCTCCAGCTACATGACACAGAGCTGTGAAAGTAAATCACTTCACTGGAACAAGGGGAAGTCCAGCATATTGTCTTGCAGACTTTGCCTGCAGCTTCTTTGCAGTATAAGCATAGAATAGATATTCCTGGGAAAACAATCAGAGCAGGATGGACTTCCAGCGCAGAGCTCAGCCGTACCCCATCCCAGAGGATCAAGAGCTTGTGTACAAGGTCGCTCCTGATGCTCACAACTCTGCAGGAAATGAAGGCGAGAAACCAGTGTCAAAACTGCAACGTAGGCACAGTGAAATAAAACTCTACAAAGAGTTTTGTGACTTTTATGCAAGATTGTAAGTTCATTCTGTTCAGCTTCGGGGTGTAACTGCAGTGACATTACTGGTGTATTGTACATAATGTATTGTATTATCTGAGATCTGGGGCTCAGACTGTGCAAGCTGTTCTCTCATCCAACTTTTGCCACTGTTCTGCTTGAAACATTGCCAGTTGGAATTGCCAACTAAAATCTGAATTGTTACTTTAAATTTCATTATTAATTGCATCAAAAATTTTTATCAGTAGTAAAAATGGTGTTGGAATTTGTAAAGTAGTCTCTCTGCCTTCAGGTTGTCTGCCAGTTATTCTGGGCAAATGGATAAATTGCTTTATTAATGCAGAAGTATGACATACTTCACTAGTTTTACATATATGATATGTTTCAAAGTGAAGCACTTTTTCCTGAAGAGGTAAACTTTGTTTTTACTTGGTTTTGAACTTGTTTCATGTTTTTGCTTGGATTATACTTTACATACAGCAGTGCTCTAACATCCTTAATGCTCGAGCACTGTTGAAGTGATGATGAAAGATCCCAGTTTCTCTTGTGATTATTCTTCATTTAGATTGATAAGTAGGATGGGGAAATTGTCTGAGGTTTTGCCCTACAGAAAGTATACACAGTTCATGAAGACCATTGGTGAGCTTTATATTTGATCACAGTTTATATATATATAGTCACTGTAGTTTGTCCATAGGTTTGTATGTTATGTATAGGTGTCTGGTCTTCATCTGACATTTGCACACTTATTTAACTGTGAGGGCAGTGGATATTTGGATTGCAGTTACTGTTTTCCTCATCTGCAAAGATGAAGAGAGAGAGAGAAAAAAAGTGCCAGCTAATAATAACATGTCAGATGTGACCTTGTGTAGGACTCTTCACTGTGAGACAGTGTAAGAAATAGATAAAACACATTCCATTTTGAACCACGTGCTAGGTGTTTGCTTGCTCTCCTGGATGGTGTGCAAGGAATTAATTCAATTCCTATTGAACATGGTGGGAGCCCAGAGGTCTTATCCACTTGGAAAATTAAGAAGGAAGGCTTGACATCTTGCAGAGGACTGCAGGCTCTACACTTACAGGTACAGCATCATAGCTGTATCAAAATGTGTGCATGCATGCACATGTGTTTCAAATAATGTCACTTGTGTAATAGCCTTCTGGATACATTTTGATTCAGGGGTTTTGTCAGCTGACATGAGATTATAATAAAATTACACCATTGCCCTATATTTGCTCTCTGCTACCACATGGTATTAGGATAGAGGCGTGATTCTGAAAGGCAGAGGTTTGAGAGTCTAGATATGAGTGACAAAATGTTTGCAAAGGAACAATCAAAAGAGCCTTTTGCTGGCCTTAATTAATTGAAACAAAACTATACTGTCTCCCCTCAGATGTAGACAGCTACACACTACCTTTTTTTTGGTCCTGTGCCTTTGAGAAGCAACCAGTGTTGCTGTTTCAGTATTTCTTTGCATCCCTGGCATGGGTTTGCCAGCTTGTGTTGGCCTGTGTGTGGGTCGCAGTGGGGCAGCCAGAGCGTTCTCACTCTCCCCCTTGGCCCTGGAGTGGGCTGTAAGCTGGCACATGATGAGCTGAGCTCCCTGAGATAAACCCTAACAAACTAATCCAAAATCCCATGACTTCAAACTAAATGTGTAAAATGAGTTCAAACTATGCAGAGCTCGTATAAAGGATATTTATTTAACTACTTTATTTTTCATGAATATCTGCCAGACTAGATCTGCACACTTTCACATTGTTTATTTAAGCCTCTAAGTTAATGCTGTTATATATATATATATTTTAGAATTAGGAATTGGTTTACAATAAATCATTTATGTTTTCCTATGTGATGCCAGTCCTCAATTATTAATATTTGCCTTGTTTTCAGTAATTTTAATGTATTTCATGATTTTTATATTACTTTGGATTGCCTGTCTTTTTTCAAAAAGGATGTAAATGTGTCTGTAGTGACAATGTTTCTGTTTGGGGTTTTTAATTAGTTAGAGCACATCACAGGGATTTTATTTCTAAAGAGTAAGTGAGCAGGGAGAAATGGTAGTTTTATTTTTGAGGAGAGGCCACAAACCATGACGTTCATTGCAAAACTTGTGTTGAGCAGCTTAGCCTTAGACTGATGCAGTTTGCCTTGGTGTGTCAGGGGAAAAAGACCCACAACCAGTGGTGTTGTCTGTTTAGGTTAATTTTCTATTTCTTTTTTTTTTGCCAGCAACATGGCGAACGCGCTTGCAAACGCCATCTGCGAGCGCTGCAGGGCGGGCTTTGCCCCCGCCGAGAAGATCGTGAACAGCAATGGTGAGCTGTACCACGAGCAGTGCTTCGTCTGCGCCCAGTGCTTCCAGCAGTTCCCCGAAGGGCTCTTCTATGAGGTGAGCAAGGCAGAGGGCCCCTCCTGTCCCCATAGCCCCTCCTGAGCCTTCATCCCCATGGCTGAAGTAGCAACAGCCAGGGGGATAGCTTAGAAAGTCCCATGGGAGAATCTGGGCTCTGAAAGAGTATACCTGGTAAAGGGAGGAAAAAAAACAGAAGCATTTCTGTACTAATTTGGAGAGCATCAATGTATATAACCTCCTTTAAATGTGGACCTTAATGTTATTAGCACTGAAAGAAGAGAGCCTGGAGATTTTTTTCTCAGTGCAAATTTTTTCCCTGAAATCTGTGAATCTGATGTATCATACCAGAAGTACAGAGAAAACATACTTCTTAGAGGAGAAAGTCATATAGAGGGAAATCCCAGCATATTGTGGTCCATAGGAGATGTATTGCTGAGTTGAGTGAGTCCAGCTTGGCATTGGAAAAGAGATGATCTGTTATGTGAGCATGCTGTGATTCTAACCAGACAGGGCCAGTGTAAGATCAACTCTTTAAGTTTAACAGTCCAGAGCATTCGAGATTATCAGTTCTTAACACACTTTCAGGGGTTAAAACCTGATCCTGTTCATATTTCTCAGCTCCATGTTGATTTGCCTCAGCTTAGGAGGTATAGGTTTCATTTTCTTTTACATTCCCCTATCATGGGAATTCAGAATGTGGCTCAGCACAAAGTGGCTTTAGTGAAAGCTCTAGACTGGTTCATAAAACACAAAGTGATTGGTACAGGGAACAATAGATGGTGTGAGACAGGGAACTACTGTGAGAGAGATAAGGCCCTGCTCGAGTAGCTTACAGTCCATCTTAGGGTAGCAGTTACAGGATTTGTGACATATGATGTGGAAAGGAAAATGAGCAGAGCGTAAAAGGAACAATTCTGTGCTCTCACATACAGGTGTCATCCTTTGGCAGAAGAGCAATCGTTTATCTTTCACAGAAGCATTTCTAATTTTACAGAGGCATGTTATGTGGTGATGAGGAGAGGCTGAGTGAGGAGTGTGGATTGCAAAAGAGACTGGCTAAGGGGATTCCTGGGGATTTGCTTTTTCTCACCTTGTTTGAGGATCAAAAGGCTCTTGGGATAGTGTTACACAAATTGTAGTAATTCAGCCTCTAGTGTTCCATAAGACATCAAAAGGTGAGCTGCAAGGCAGAATTAATTAAATGGAAACAAAAGAACACCCCCCTAGATACTTAACAAGTTGCATTACAATTGTTAATATATACTGAGCTGACTCAGTAGAGTCCATCCTGACATGTTAAGACCTGAGGAAATGTAAAGCAATACAAACGTTCAAAACTAAAATATTTGTAATTATGTTTATAAATATGTCTTTAACCAATAAAACGTATTTTCTCTAAATAATGAATACTCTATTAATTCTTTTTTCTGACTCAAAAAACAGTGAGAGATTTCAGGGACCTCTTACAGAAAGTTGAATGGTCCTTAAAGAAAAAAATTTGGGAAATCATGCTCTAGGCAACCTGTATCTTCTAGGGGAGACTACAGCAGAAAGAAAGTCCTACTTTTGGACCTAGTCCAGGAATGTTGCAGTCTCTCTCTGTTGCTCATGGGTGACCATACCTGAATCTCATACCTGAATCTCAGTGGCAGAGGCAAGTATCCTGGTGGTGCTTCAATATATACTGCATGCAGGCATTTGGCTTCCTACTGCTACCTTCTAAACACTCCTATTTGTGATGATTGGTCTTGGAGGACTCTCTTACTGAAACATGCTGCTCTCAAAGACAGTAAGTCAGAAGTGAGCGCCAGTAGATTGTCCCAGGAATGAAAATACCACTGTGTGCTTAAACATATTTTGGCTGGTGTTGCTAGGGGATTTTTTTCAGGCTGGGTAGTCTGAGAGATGTTACATAGAAAATGGAAAGTTTCAGTTAGGATAGACACTTCTTGCCACAATTATTAAAGAGGTAAAACAATACTGGATAGGCTGAGGGAACTGGGCCTCTTCAGACTCAAGAAGAGATCACTGAGAGGGGATCTCATCAATGTATATAATTATCTCAAGGGAGAGTGTCAGAGGAGGGAGCCAGGCTCTGCTTGGCAGTGCCAAGCAATAGAACAAGAGGTAATGGGCTGAAACTGATGCACAGGAAGTTCTACCTGATCTGGGGAAGAGCTTCTTTACTGTGCACTGGTACAAGTTGCCCAGAGAGGTTGTGAAGTCTCCCTCACTGGAGATACTCAACAGTCATCTGGATGCAATTCTGTGCAGTGTGTTCTAGGATGACCTTGCTTGCGCAGGGAGGTTTGACCAGATGACCCCACCTCCAACCTGACCCATTCTGTGATTCTGAGAGGAAGGAAGCCCTGAGCAGGTAGAAGATTGGCTTAGGTTTGTGAGTGCTCAAGAATGGCTGATAGTACTCACAGGACTTGAGATAATCTGTATGACTGTCAAGAAAAGCAGTGACTGGAGAAGATGGGCAGAAAGGACCTTTTCCTCAGACTGGCTTAACAATGTGTTTGGAGGTAATGTGTTTTTCTGAGCAGGTTCCCATGGGTAAACACAGGGATTGTTGGTTGCCCAGCATGAGCTTGTGTTTATTCTGTACCTGGTTTAGCTAAGCTAGTACTTCTTGGAAATGATTTCCAGCTCTTAGCAATTAGGAAGACAAATATTGTTCCCCTGCCTATTGCAGGCCTTGCAGGGTTCCCCCAGTTAGTCATTAAGCTGCTTATCACACTTGCTGTCAAACGCTGCCATGATAAAGCCTTCACGCTGTGTTCCACGGGTGGGGGTGGAACTGGTCAGGCCTCCTGTGCTGCAGGACTTTATCTCTGGGCTGCCTTGCAAGCACCTCGATCAGCACAGCTCACTGTGGTCTGGCACTGGAGCTGGGTCACTCACAGGCACAAATGGTGTCCATCCACTGCTTAGAGTCTGCACAGCATAGCAGGGGCTTTGTGGATGTTCTCTTGAGCCTGTGTTAGAAATTATAGTTTGGAATCCTGAGAGCTGCGTGCCTAATGTTGCACAGAAACTGTGGGCACTCTGTATTAGATTGGTGTTCCAGTTTGCTCAGTAACATCATTTTAGCAAGTTTTTTTATGCACTCAATCTAAACAAAAATTAGTACAAGCACATTCCAGTAGGGTTACCAAACTCCATTCTTTGCTGTTAGGTGTGAAGTGGTAGCAATTCTGGTCTGCTTCTACTCTACCACCTTGAAGGTGTGTATTCCCTAGAGTTGCTGTTGTAGCATTTCTCTACAGGTCACAGTGCACAGTCCTGTACTAATGGCAGAACAGATGGTCATGTTTGTTTCTATTCCAATTGTACCTAGTGTTTTCTTCAAATGGTTTTTACCAAAAGCTGCCTTAGAAAAACAATCTTTAAAGTCTCAGTTTTTGTGCATGACTTTCCACTTAAGTTAGCTAAAAACATGCAAGTAAGCTGGATGTTATTTCACAGTGAGATGTTTTCTGCAGAGCCATTTACCTCATGGACCTTCAGCATACAGCAGTGAAATGACCTTGCTTTTACACTATGTACTCTAAGATATGTTACAGAAGCTCAAGGCTTTTTCTGATAATAAATGCTGGGTCATCCACAAAGGGCAGAGCAAAGGAGCAGAGAGGTTGAAAATATAAACAAGACTGGATGGAAATCAACCTGCCTGATGCAAACAAGAAGGGAAGAAAACCTGTTTGGTCTGGTCAGATCAACACGTGGTGGCTTTGAAATTCAAGCAAACCTAAGCATCCCCCATTGGGCCACCTGTTTACACAGAACAGGAAGCTTTTTTCAGTTTGAAAAGGATTGTATCCTGCAGGAAGCAAGCACAATTCACAATGAACCAGTAATTTCCATTGCTTCTTGAGAAAGTAATAGTCCTGTACCTCTCAATTATTATTTTTTAAAAAGCTGAAATTAAAAAGTAATCTGTTTTAGAGTATTACACTGGACTATCACTTGATAAATTTCTGGCAGAGACTTCTGAAAAGGTCTGTACTGAGTTAATGTCTTTCTGTTCCTAATAGGTGCAATTCAGATTGGGCACAGGAATTTTCTAACCTTAAATATCTAGTGAAATGTTTTATTAGATCCCCATCCTGCCAGTTGAAAGAGTATTTATTATATTTATATTGTATTCGATCCTTGTCATTTCATATTATACAACAGGTAATCTTGAAACACATTTCTGTATTTTCTGTCCATGCACAAAACCTTGCTTTGTGGGTTGTATTTAGTGCTATTCACTTGGTTTTGTCGTAGGCCCAGTAAAAAGAAAGGAGCGAGGTTTCCTGCTGTCCTCCTTGTTCCACTGTTTAAACTGAGACATTCAAATCCAAACATCTTATAGCATACCTAATATTGTCGGTGTGGTTTTGACCTGCTCATTGGCATTTGTGTCTAATAATAATGGTGCCTGAAGGTATCTAAACATTTCCCTTCATTTCAGCACATATTTGCCTACATGTTTTTACATATTCATTGGCTAAGCTACTAATGCAGTGCTGTTGCATCTTTTTATTCCATATGGGTTTTTTTTTTCAATGAGAGCTTGAACTGTAGCTGAACTTACCTAAGCTGTGATAAAATTCAAATCCCTTAAAATCAATTTAATTTGATCGATGTAGTGAACTTTGCTTTTTAATATTTGGACTTGATTATCTTAAGGGTCTCTCCCAACCTAAATGATTTTATGATTCTATGAAATAAGCATCATGAAGAAAAAGGCTTATTTCCCTTCACATTTTTGCTGAACTGCTCCATAAATTGGAAAGATTTCTGCCCCTGGGTGTTCTTACTACCCCAACCTCCACCATATGTACTTCCTCTGGTATGCTGGGTCATTCTGGCAGGAAATGTAGAGAGAGGAAGACATCAAATAGGTTTGGGAAAAATGCTTTTCCCCTCCTGCTGGCCAAGGCTGTTTGTTAGCTAATTTCCTGCTCAGAATGTGCTTGATTGTTTCAGTTGCAGTGGTCTGTCAAAATTCAGTGTCTCTTGTGATGTAAATGAGTGACAGAAAGTTCCTTAGACTCTCAGCAGTACTGGAGAAATGGTGTGCTATTAGCAGTACATGCTAACTAGTAGGTGAATCAAGGTGGGTGCCTAGCACATGTTGCTCATGGTCTGTTCTTTTTTCTTCCTCAGCCCCTCATGTTTAAGTACCTCATTCTATCTGGAAACACACTAGGCTGGTACAGCATCTATATTAAGTGCATGTTCCTTATCCCGCTAATGCTCAGATCTTTTTCTATTTGCAGTTTGAAGGGAGGAAGTACTGTGAACATGATTTCCAAATGCTTTTTGCCCCTTGCTGCCATCAATGTTGTAAGTTTTATCTTAAGGTGAAATACTTCACACTGATCACAAATGGGAGTGTCACTGGGGGAAGATGTGCTGCCCTTGTGTCTGTTCTCTGAGAGGTGATCATGTTCAGCATCTGAACTTCAGGAATGAGCTAGACTTCAGAGAAACTGGGGAGTTTCTTTTTCCAAAGGTCATAAACCAGTAGGATTTAAAAGTAAAATTTACATTCTTTTAGTAAGTAATTTAGCTGTTGAGCCAATTATCCAGTGAACAGACCATTCATAAACTTCTGATTGTATACACCATTCATGGCTCCTGATTATTTATATCCATACATCTCTATGTGCAGATATTTGTCCCTTCTCATGTAGCTGAAACCCTGCAACAAGACTTTGTGATCTGCTTTGACTCTTGTAACCCACCCGTGCTGTCCTACTTCACAGAAGCTGAGACAAAGTTCATCATCTAGTGTTATAATCGAGTGATGGGCAGCTGGGCCCCCACTGATTTTTTTTAACCGAATACCTTTCAGGTTTCAGTGTTTAACATCCATCCTACATGATACTGAGGGCTGCTTTTTATTTGCCACTGTTGATGTAGATGTTTTGCATCTGCTGCACTGTAATCACTTGCATGTTTTCCTTTTCCCCTGTGTGTGACACATTTTGCTGGGCCAGAAATGGGAAGTCAGTATTTAACTATTCCCTAAACTGCTCTGGAAGCCCTTGTGTTTCTTTGGCAAGGTGCTAAAGCTTTAATTTATCTCAGTGAGGCCTTTCCTCTTGTGCTGGGAGGTGTTGAACACCGGGGGAGAGGGAAGCAGATGTTATAGAACTATGAATTTAAGGCTGCAGATGTGAACAAGCAGGGGAAGAGGAAGAAATGAGTTGATGGCAATCTGTGAGGAGCTATGCTGCCTGTCTCCAGGATTTCTCCTGCACAGTTGGCACAGCTCTGCCTTCTCCTATCCTCTCTCCTCCTACTGCCAGCTCCCTTAAAACCTTATCAAGGTTCTGCCCAGAGCTGAGCTGTTCTTATACTGCTTATACTTCATAAACACAGACAAAGTCAATGGGTCTGTTGTCAGTGATGGGTCCTTGACCATTCCTGACAGGTCTGGAGTCCATCGGATTTTGTTCTTGAAAAACCAAGACTTCATGGGAATGCTGCAGAGTCGCATGCTGGATGGTATCAGCCACAGCAGTTATCTGCCTGATCACTCCCCTTTGGCAGCTGTGGAGTTGTTCCCCAGAGCCAAACCTCAGCCTCTGACAGCATTGGCAACCTGAGCTCCCAACACATTTTGCACTGTTCGAAGCCCCTGGATGCACTGTCCATCAGCATAGAGAACAACCAGGTCCCATGTGATGGACATCACTCCACTGCCTATGCAGTACAGTCATATTGTATGTGCAGAACACTAGTTCTCACACTGTTTTTTTAATGCCTTATGGGACAGGACTCCTTATGGTAGGCCAGACGTTGTGTGTGTTGGATTGATTGCTCTGCAGCTTCACTGCACCTCTGCATTTGGACTCCATGGGAGCTTTTTTGCAGGAGGTCCACAGCCACCCAAGCTCAGTTCTGTTGTGCCTTGAGTGTACAATACCTTCAAGGCTTGGTCATAGTAGAGTAGGAACCACTGCTATGTACATGGCAAGTTAAATTTGTCATACTCTTAAAGAAAAGGAGAAGATGATTAGGAAACAAGAAAGTCCTTATTATATAAAGTACTCCATAAATTTCTTAACAGCTTAAGAAATAAGTAAAACCATTGCTGAACCAAAAAGGGATTATTGCAGAGAGAGGGTGGAGTGTGCATATAGAAGGACTTATATGTAAAGAGCAGAAGGTTCTCCATCAGCAAAGATGTTTTTTTCTGACCCATAATAAAAAACAACAAAAAAACGCAAATTCCAGGGTTTGGAATCAGAACTATGATATTGAAAGCAATGGGTCAGACCAGATTTTGGGGTAAGGAAAGGAATGATGATTGTAGTCATTGTAGTGATTCATTTGTGGGTTACTTTTACATTTGTCTAGTATGGTATTTTACGTCCTGGTGTTCTGTTTCTCACAGGCGAGTTCATTATTGGTCGTGTTATTAAGGCCATGAACAATAGCTGGCATCCAGACTGCTTCTGCTGTGATATCTGCCAAGTAGTATTGGCTGATATTGGATTCGTCAAGAATGCTGGCAGGTAAATCTCCACCCTTCCTTTTGTTAACTGATTGTAAATTAAATGAACTAATAGTGGGACTGAGAGGTTTTGGTTCCTGAAGCTTTCCCACTCGGATGGAGCAACTGAAGTATTTTCTGTGAGAAAAAGGTCTGAGAGTGCATCCCAAAGCCAAGAATGGGTATCTTAAAATATTAACATTTTACCTACTTCAGCAATAAGTTTCATGGCATTTTCTTTACCCAGTGACCTTTTGGGGCCATTGTTATATGTAATAAGAGACAAAACATTCAGATACAGAAGCATTGTCTTTTTTTTTTTTTTACAAAAATGTTTACTTTCTTTTTCCAACTTGGTTCTCCAATTTTGGACTAGTTTGGCACCTTATTTACTATTAATTGCTTAACATTTAGTAGGATCCTTCACAGAGTGGGATATTTTTGCCAGCTAGGATCAAAAGAATGTTTTACAAGTGGATTATTTGGCCATTGCCTTCTTATGAATAATACAATATACAGAATTATCTATAGAAGTAGGACCTGTGTGCTCATCCCGCTTCCAATCAAAATTGTTAAGATTTTGAA
Organism: Cisticola juncidis; assembly: GCA_013400215.1. NCBI lineage: Eukaryota > Metazoa > Chordata > Aves > Passeriformes > Cisticolidae > Cisticola > Cisticola juncidis. The sequence goes on along the minus strand of VXBR01004079.1, from coordinate 376,603 downwards.
AGTAAAACATTGATCAATGAGAATCTATTAGAAACTTCATTTTCTGTGTCTCAACACAGCTTTAACTCAGCTGAGCTTAAGAAAGGATACTCCTGTGGTAATAGACAATTAAATGAACTTGAACTTGAACTTGAATTAAATGCCCTGAACTTGGGCAATCATCTTGGTGCTTTGAACTTGGTTTGCCTTAGCAAGGAAGCTCGAAAAAAAGAGCTGATTGAAATGAGGTTCTGAGACCTTTTTGGTTTATATTTTGCACTGTAGTACCTGGTAGCAACTTACCTCTCTTTTTTTATGCCGTTTCAGACATCTCTGTCGTCCTTGCCATAACAGGGAAAAAGCCAGAGGCCTGGGAAAGTACATTTGCCAGAAGTGTCATGCCATTATTGATGAACAGCCACTCATATTCAAAAATGATCCTTATCACCCTGATCACTTCAACTGTGCAAACTGCGGGTAACCTGAGTTCTGCAAAGGGAAACAGGAAAATGCTGGGTTTATTTGCTTCATCAATTTAAAGGGAAAATAAGTCCTGTACAACTGACAAAAGGGGGTAGGGTTTGTATGTCTTGTGGCCAGATATGTGTTACTGCTTTGGGCTTGGTGGGGCTCAAACAACAGCTGATCTGCTGGGGACTAAAGAAAGACTTGACTCTGCAGGACAAAGCAGTACCTTACAAAATACAAAGTTATCGACACAGGTACCATTTCTACGGTAGTGAAAGTATAGCTCAGTATTCTGCTAGGAGGGGAAGAGAAGTAATTCTCTTTTGTTGCTTGAATTACTATCTTGCCTATGGGTTCTTTTAGTTAAACAGGATCCAAACTTTGTTCTCCCTTTTTAAAGCCTGCCTTCTTTAGAAGCATTTTCCCATCTCATTTTATCATCTTCTGCAACTGCAGCACGTGAAACTGCACATTTCTGCATCCTGCACTGATGCAGAGATGTAGGACAAGCACTGGAGCATGGAGAATTGTAGGACATGGCATGGATTCTTAGTTGTTAACTTCTGCTGCAAAGGAAACTACTATTCCAGTGCCATAGTAAAGGCTGATTTGAGTAACAGTATGTAGTGTTATATCAGTGGCAACCAGTTGAGAGTATTTGTGACTACAGTCACTTTTAAGGTGTAGCTGTACTCAGTATCTAACCATGCAAACTACTAAAAGGTAGAGTTTGTAAGATTCTACAACTGGAAATAAATAAGCCTATCTCATGTGGGTCTGTAATTCTCTTTCTCTGAGTTTGATACAGGGAAAATGTGACTAGATGTAGAGAACTACACTTTACATTCAGTTGCAGTTATGCAAATCTAAAATAAATGGTGATAAGTGCTGGAATATAAACCAAACTTCTGCAGCTTTCACACACAGATTTGTGCTGCTCAAGTAGAATGACAATAGCTCAGTAGCTTTTTCCAGAGAGACTCAGTGCATCTCGCTTTGCAGCTTGTTCTCACTTTCCTGTGATCAGGCTTGAACTGTGTTATATTTGATGCTAATGCATTACTATTGTAAAAATATAATTTCTAAAGCAAATGCTAAATTTCTCTTTTCACTTCACTTTTCACTTGTGAGTAGAAACTCTCAGGAGTTGACATTTTTGAGTGCCTTTATTCATGCTCTCAATTCATTAACTTCTGAACAGGAAGGAACTTACTGCTGATGCTCGTGAGCTGAAAGGAGAACTCTACTGCTTACCCTGCCACGACAAAATGGGTGTCCCCATCTGTGGGGCTTGTAGGAGACCAATTGAAGGCCGTGTGGTGAATGCTATGGGCAAACAATGGCACGTGGAGGTAAACATCAGATGCTATACAATCTCTCTTACAAGTGTAAACCTTAGCATATTTATCTGTGATTTTTGCTGATCAATTTCAATGAAAGGATTCTCAAAGTTTGCAGCGCTGGTTATAATGCCTTCTCCAAATCCCTCTTCAACCTTATTGTGGCTGGTCTTTCACTGTGAAACAGGAGTTATTTCCCACCTTTCACTAGAGAGCTTTGACTGTGAAGCTAAAATCAGTAATCAAAGGAAGCATGGCAAGGTCCTTACAAAAGAAAATTTCAGAGCTCAAAGCAGTACACATGGAAAGGCAGTCAAATCTGTGGCAACCATGTTACTAAGCATGATAATACCCTTACGTCTTCCACAGTCACCTGCTATGTACATATTTCTTTAACAGTTCCCATAAGAGTTCATATTTCAAGGCCACATACAAGATCTAGGTCCACATCTTCCATTTTAATTAGGTAAATCATTTATTCCTTCTGTTGTTTTGAAAATCTCCTATAGGAAATGCTTTCTTGACAAGAGTATAGTGATAATACAAATTATTTAATAACTCATAATTCTGTTCATTGATAAAAAATGAGAATCCGTTGCTTGATTTTGTTTTGTAACTTTTGGATTGAATTGTTGAAGACATTAAAAGAAATATTATTTTAGTGGTTTAAATGTAAAAACAAAAGTTTTAACTCTGCTTTTCAAGATGGCTCAGTAGACTTCACCCATGTTGAAGTAGTGGACATGTTTAGTTTGCTTTCCAGAAAAAACAATGTTACTTCCAAAATATAAAAAAATGTATTGTAATTTTCTTTGTAGCATTTTGTTTGTGCAAAATGTGAAAAGCCATTCTTGGGTCATCGTCACTATGAGAGAAAAGGCTTGGCGTATTGTGAAACCCACTACAATCAGGTAAGGTTACCTATTTTTAAAAATGGCATTGATTGGTGAACTCCCAAATTTGTTTTATTATATAGAGATGTAAAACCTAGGACATTCTTCTCTTGTTAAAGGCACCTGTAGGTGTGGCAGCAGTTAGCATATATTCTGTGGCATTGAATTTATACAGGTATCCCTATTAATCTAAAAGAGAAAACTGCAGGTATTTTACAAAGGCTGGCCAGGACAATCAGTATCAAGTTGTTCTTCAAGCTTAGTGATACTTAAGTAGAGCTGTTAGGGGCTTTGACGTGTCTGTGGATCAGAGCAGCTAATGACAACTAATCTTTCCTAAGGAGCTGAAGAAGATTTGCCACTCACTAGCTGCATTTGGAGGCCCCAGTGAGTGGCATGGGTTTCCCTGCAGCTGCTGCTCTAAGGCACTGTGTGTTGATATATGCTGTTGCTCAGTCATTAATTAGGCTGATAAAGACTTCCAAGACTAAATTTGTCAGAAGACACCCTCTAGTGACCACTTGCATTTATGTAGGAGTCACATGTGGCAGTTCCACCCCTCTCCAGACACCCTTGGATGCACAGACATATTGTTCTTTGGAAGGCATCTGTGTCACGTCACATTCAGCTCCCTTGCTTACATAAATACTTGAGGAGAGGTTACACTTGGGAGTTGTATGGCATCTGCTAATTACAGAGGGATTCTTAGTTGGTCATTAGTGATGAAGGGCAGATGATTGCTGCTGGCACACTCGCACACTGTAAATGCTGTGACGTTCACATAATAGTGTTGCAGCTGGGATGGGCCAAGTCCATACACCAGACAAGAGCTGTATGTAGAGTGGATGTCTTTTCTTAGGTTAACTACTACAGTTAGGAAAAATGAAGTTTTTGGCACTTGTTATATTGTGGACAAATGTCAAGCCTGGAAAAAGGATTAATATTTTTATCAGAAATTTTCCTTTTTTTTTAAATAAAGATAAAATTGTCTTACAGTTACAGTAATACATTTAGTCATGCGTGTAAGTCCAAATGTTACATTTTCTGATTAGTAACAATATGTATAAGACAACAACTGCTGTATTTCAAATCTTCAGCATTAGAGAAATCTTGAAACAAAACAAAGTCATACTGATGAAGAATCAAAGGTAGATAAATGTTTTCATCTTTAATATTATCAAGACTTTTTGTGATGGGAAAATGAAACCAGACTTGCCAGCATTCTCTTAATTTCACTGGAATGAACAGAAAACCAGTTGTGCTCATCAGCTGAAATATAGTTGTTTTGATAGTTTGATAAGTTACCCTTAATAAAATCATTAGATTAAAAATTTATTATTTCTCTTTCCTCTTCAGCTGTTCGGTGATGTTTGTTTCCATTGCAACCGTGTGATTGAAGGAGATGGTAAGCACTTTTTTGTTTCCCTAATTTTCCTTTTTGATGGAAGTTCTCTTTAAAAGTTAAAATAAGGGGGGAGCAGCCTGGTTTTCATAAACAAAAACAGATGTTCTCTTGACCAGAAATTAAATTAGAGCCGATTAGTCAGAGACCAAATGGCAGGAAAATCTACCATAATTTCATGATGGTAGAAGAGTACCCCATGGCCAAAGAGAACTGTGAAATTCCTTGGTGCAGAGGCCAGGGATGCTGGAAGATGCTCAGAAATGGCTTCCTGCCACACCACCTTCAAAACAGAACACATGCAAGGGTGAGAAGGAGCATACAAGCATCTCCACAAATGCATCTGTGGATCATGAGCCAAACTGAAAAAATACTTAGATACTGTAAGACATAGGTGGGCAATATTAGGAATTTTTTTTTAATGCCTTGTTCCCATTATGTCAGTTTGAATCCTGGAGATATTTACCTATCTATTGCAAGCACCTGTCTTTTGAAAATCTAGGCTTGTGATAATGCCACAAAACCAGGAGTGATCATACTTGCAAATATATGTCCTGTAAAGGCAGAACTGTTAGTAATTTGTTTTGTTATTGTTTGACTGTGTTTTTATTTTTTGGGGGGGAGAAGGGAGTGGATTTGAAGGGTTTTTTTTGGTTTTTTTGATAACTAGCTCTGATAAAATGCCAAAAGCAAATTATTCTACCTGAAATAATGTGACATTATATGCCTATTTATCCCATCCAAAGTAAATACTGTGTTAGCCTCATCTAAGCCAAAGGCATTAGCAAAGCAGGGGGAAGCTTCTAACATTGAAAAAGAGACATAAACTAGTTTATAGTCATGTAACTATATAGGGTAAGACATACATGCTATAGATGTGCTTTCCCTACACCTCTGGACTGCACTATGCCTGCAGAATGATAATCCAAAATGCTTTAGAGGAAAGAGTCCTTATTTTCAGGAAAATTCTACTGAAATGAGCAGAAATGGGACTTTTCTGGTAACTGCATCTCTGTATAATTCTAACCTTTCACCATATAGTCTGATAGCCATATTGTAGGTTTTTGTCTCTGAACTGAAAATAATACAGTATACACTAATTTCTTTATTTTCAGTGTATGTCTTCAAATACATTTATTCTTTTATTTCTGCACACAAATTCTGCGTCAGCTGTCACAAATTTGGTATCCAGTATTGTTCTCTGTCAGGTGAAACAAATATCTGTAGCAGCAGTTTTTCAGGAGGATCTCTGTGACTGCATTACTGAGGTTGCTTGGGAGCAAAGACTTTCACCTGTCTGGTATTATTCCGGAAAATAGTGGAATAACTGTGTATCTGTGGACATGCTTGGCCTATAGTGCAGGAAAAACCCTCTACATGACAATGCCTTGGTTCTCATTGTTGTTGACAAAATACTGTGAGAAAAACATTGAGAGATCAAGTGAGAAAAACATTATAAGAAAAATATTGTCCTGCATTCTCTAACTTAGGAAAATTTTGGCTGGGAAAACTGGAAAGCTGTACTGAAAGAGAGAAAGGACAGGAACTGGATTTACCTACAGAACAAATAGGAAACAGTTACTTTTGCTTCAAAGCAAAGAATAAAAAGAGTCCATTTTTTTTCACCTTGGTAGTGCTGATTTACTAGCAGTGTCTGGCTGCTGGCTTCACATTATTTTCTTCAGCTGGCCAAGTGCAACTGTTGATTGCCATGCAGTCTGAACTGGAGCTGAGAAATGAAACTGAATAAAAACATAAACACAAATGTGTTGCATTGCTCATCAGCTGGAAGCATTTCCTGATTAAGTTGGAACCTGGCCTCACAGAACCATTGCCTGAGATCAGCTGGATATGAGATGAAGTGGAAGCGCAAAATAGGAGGCAGAAATAGGTTAAGCTGGTCTTGCCTCAGAGACATCTGTATCAATGCTTCACAGTCCTGCTTCACTGCACTCTAAAAATGTGCCTTGACAGTCTGGCCATGTTATTGTTACAGTTCTTAATACTTGATAAAAAAATCAAATACTCTTCTTCACACCTCATGACTATGTAAGCCTAAAATCTTTGTAATCACTATTTTTTTTATTGTTAAGGCTAATGATTTCTTTTTTCCCATCTCCTTAGTTGTGTCTGCTCTGAATAAGGCATGGTGTGTGAACTGTTTCGCTTGTTCAACTTGCAACACTAAGTTAACCCTCAAGTAAGTTTATGGATAAGTGTGATGTCTTCAACACATATCAGTAGTTCTCTTCAAAGTGTAGGTGTTGCTACAGGGTAGTTGTTACTGTATGAAAAACATGTAAGCAGCATTGAGGAAATAACTGCCTCTTTCTTCCTCTTGCTCCACTTAGTACTTTCCATCTCTTTCATCTGTCTCTTCAGTCTTCCTTCAGTTAGTCTTCCTAACTCTTCTCCTTTTCCATCCTTTATTTTTTCTTGTTTAACTCTAAAGGGATAAGTTTGTTGAAATTGATCTAAAACCTGTCTGCAAACACTGTTATGAGAAAATGCCAGATGAATTTAAGCGACGACTTGCCAAACGGGAACGTGAAGCAAAGGATAAAGAGAAGCAGAAAAAGAAAAAGCCAATCTGTTTGTAAACTTCTTTTCCTTCTCACGGCCACCTCGGTTCCTTTCTTCTTTGGTTAGTCCAAAGGATGCTTTTTATTGCACTTTTGCATGAATTTATGGCAGTCAAAACCAAAACATCTTTCACGCAACTGCAGCTTGAAATACTAACTTGTTATTCCATTATTTTCAGTCCACAGTTAGGTTTGAAAGGCTTTCTAAATTACACAGTTAATAAATATGGGCTTTTGGGTAAAATCTGCATAACTTAACAGGGTATTATAAACACTGTCTACAATGTATATAACTCATAGAAGTAACTTAATGTATTTGTATAAATTGGGGGGTTGATTTTTTGCTTGTGCACGTTTAATAGGAGATGGTTTTTGAAACTCTTTTTTTCACTGTCTTATCTGCTAAAACTTTGTCTGTTTCTTTTGCTTTGTTTTAGGAATAAATTTGTTGAGTTTGATATGAAGCCTGTCTGCAAAAAGTGTTATGAGAAGTTTCCTCTAGAGCTGAAGAAAAGACTGAAGAAATTAGCTGAAACTTTGGGAAGGAAGTAAAGACATCATCTGCTCTCTTCGCCCTTTGTAAAAATCTTACAGATACTCCTTGAGGGGGAGAGGGGAGTTGCTGCTTTGAGGCTGCAGTCAGACAACAAATGCTGATGCATGCCTTCTATCAACCCAAATATATTAAGTTTCTCTGTTCTCTACACATGTATGCTTACTTGTTGACAAACACACCATACTTCTAAAATAAATACGAGCTCACCTGGGAGATTTCTGAGCAATAGTGCTATTGTACTGATGCAGGTCACCCATTCTGTACACTAATTCTCTGTGGAACTCTTCAGAGAGAGAAAAATTGCTTGTGAACAGCACCTGTGAAAACAAACTTTGCAAATGTGCCCAACTTTAGGGACGTGTATTGTAATTTATATAAGTGAGAATATTGAACTTTGTATTAAGCATGTAGAAAAAACTCACCCAGTTAAGTGATTTGGGTAGGAAATCAGTATACTTTGCCTCATGGAAAAATTCACAATTGGATTTCAGGCCATCTTGTTTCAGATGGTTCAAAACCTATCAGATTTCTAAATACAGCTACTGTACAAATGACATACATAAAATGATAAAAATTATAGATTATGCTTACATGATGAATGTTTCTACATCAGGCTTAGCATGAGATACTTATATAAAAATGTATTCCTATTGCAAGAAATGAACATACTCAGAACTACTTGAATTTTACTGTATTCCACTTAACACATTAACTTCTTTATATGCTTTTGCATTCTATTTACTTTTTGTGCCTTATTCTGCTGGACCATACATAACAGTGTACCATTAAATAGATATAGTTTTATATTTTATTTCATATTTTTATGCAGAAACTATATAGAAGGTATTTTCAAAAGATAACATACTTTGCCTTAATTATACAGGATGCAAGAAGTATTTTATTTGAAATGTGAACATCTGCATTTAAAATTTAGCTTATAGACTTCAATGATTTTCAGAACAATACTGAAAATGTATTTCAATTAACTGGCAATATTAGTTTTACACCTCTGAGTGTAAATATGCAAGGTTTGATCCTGCTAGGATCTACTTCTTTAGCCATCCTCAAGGACTGAGCTTACAAATAATCAAAGTTCTTCATAACATACGTTTAATTGTTTTATACTATTGAGTTCTGTCCATGCTAATTTGTTTTATTTTTCCCTTTCTTATAGAAAATACAGCTACTTAGGTCTTCTTGATGGTACGAAGTATGCAAACATTTTTTTTTTACTTTTGTACATTAGTGACTTAAACAGATTTTATGTAGTTACATAACAGGAAGTAACTTTTTCTTTCCTGTTTATGAAAAAATAGTTACTTTAAAACATCTGCTTTCTTGTGTCATCAATAAAGGCCATGTTATTACACCTTGTATTGCCTCTCTGAAATAAATGTTTGAGATGGGTGGGAAAGCAGTAAGGCTCTCTTGGATCTCTATGTAAATACTTCCTTATTACCCTTGCTAAGATTTAAAGAACACATGCCTTTCCTAAAGGCATATGTCTGTACATAATTCTAAGGTTCATTAAAGAAACCACAGTTAGTTTCATAAAGAATAGCTTGATTTCTCTGGATATTTTCTGAATTGGCAAAGTCACTAGGTTTTCCTAAAGAAAGTATCTTGTCTGAGTGTAAAACATACACCCTCCTGTTAACTTTTTCTCTCCTGTTTTCACTGAAAACTGTCCCCCAAACTTCCAGATTATTGGTAGGTAGGGTACTTTTTTACTATCTTACATAACTATTGAATGGCATAACATTTATTAATGTAATCCCTGACCCTGTTGAAGATTATGAAAGCTAAAAATGTCCTGAAAAAATTGTTTACTTAACTAGCACTGTAGCCCTGTTGGAATTTTGGACTATGCCATGGATTCAGTAGAGCACACTCTGCTTCCTCCTGAAGTTATAACTGACTTGTAGGTTTTCTGTTACACTGACTGTACATCTCTTCCTTCAGCCCATGTGTGCCCAGCCTTACTGCTCAGAATTGGGAAGGGTCACTAGCCCCAAAGCTAAATGGCAAGACTGGCTCATATCCACATTGCTCAGGGTTACAGCCATCTGCAGCACAGTGACCTCAGATTTCCTCTCCTCTCTGGCGGCTCCTGGGGCCTGACACAGGCTGGATTTTCCCATTTCCAAGTTCCTGATGGTGAACACTGTGCTACAGTTCACCAAGGCACACCTTCTGTTTCATGAACTCCAAGTTGGTGTTTGTCAGACCTCACAGTGTAGCACTTAGAGCATCTGAGGGTACTTGAGGGTTCAAAGCCCAATGAAACACGGAAAAATGTTGGTTGGAAGGGACCACTAGAGATCAGCTAGGCCAGCCATCTGATCAGTGCAGAAGGTCTTGCTTGGCCAAACTGAACATCACCATGCAAGGAGATTTCACAGGCCTTTGTGGATAGTGTGTTCCAATGCTTCATCACCCTTAGGGTGAAAATATTACTACTGGAGTCCTCTCTCAAGGGCAGAGTTCCTCAAATCCACACTGCTCTCTTGGGAGCTGTCTTTGCCATGAACTGTCATTGGTATAATAACCCTGGACATTGTCATGAAGAGGATTAGTTAAAAGCTGTTGCAAAATAGAGCTAGGGAGCAAGCTAGCAATTAGACAGCCTGGACAATTACACATCTGGTGTTGAAGCTCACTTCCTGTACCAAATATTATAAATGTTTTATGTAGCTGCACATACTCTCCTAAAAGAGGCAGAGCCCAGTACTGTTTTTCTACCCACGACCCCTGTAAGGTCTGTCAAGGGATCTGTGAGCCTGGCACCTGGGAACAGATACCTCGGCTTTGTCCCTTTCTGCTGCACGGATCAATTATGCATGGGCAAGAGAGGTTCCTTTGGCAAGCCTGGTTAGGCTAACAGTAGGGAGGAACCAGAAAGCCCAGTGGATGTCGCTGTAGGGGGAAAAGCCGAGCCTGAAGCCTTTCTGGTGCCGGCAGTGGCACGCCCTGTGCTCGGTTCCATGGACAGGCAAGGCAGTGAGTCAGGTGGCAGGGACAGCTCTCGAGTCAGTGCTGTCCTGCCCACTGCTGCGGCCACCATAAGGGGTGCCACTTCCACAGCGATGGGTGAGACAGTGACCAGTGCCAATATGAAGGCAATTTCCCATTGCCTCCCCATCAGCTGCAGTACAGTAATACTGTCCAGTGAATCAAGTAAACTCTGATGTTCTCTGCACCAGCACCAACACTTTTATTAGTTAGCCTGGCAGATGCAGATAATAAATTGTTTAATAATCCCCAGCTGCAGGCACACCATTAAAAAGAACAGAGAGAAAAAAAAGTTGGGTGTTTTTTAATTGTTTTTTTTTCGTTTTTTTTTTTTTTTTGTGGGATTAAATCCAGTATCTAAATAAATCACCATTAACAGAAAAAAGAATAAAAGAGAGGATTAATTCTTTCAGTCAGGGTCTTACATGGATGTTCCTGGTCTTAAAGAAAAAGTTGGCAATGTTTTCTTATTTTTCCTACGAAGAGGGTAAGAGCTGTGGGACTGTCAGTATGTTTTAGGTGTAGCCGGAATCCTTTGATTGTCAATGGGTTGTTTGAGATTGAGAACTGGAGAAATTTTTAATTACACTTCTTCAGAGACCAGTGGTCCAGTGGCCTCATTTTGACCAAAGCATCTGAACTGGCAGGAAAGATGGCTAATTCCAGTGAGTAGAATTGGAGGCATCCTCTTGGAAACTTCACCACAGGGCTCATTCTCAAGCCACCAAACCTGTCAAACTACAACTCGCAAATCTGTCCTGCCTTGAGGGTTGCTGGTCCATCGTTTAGCCCATGTTCCCAGCTGTGTTTTAGAGCTTAATTGCTAAGCTCTATTAATTATACTATCCAGAGTGCCTGGAAAAAAGAGTTTCTCACCACAGCTGCTACAATATTTGGAAACTAATTTTCTAGAGCATTGGATCTCAGTAAGAAGGCCCTTATGCTTACAGATTAAATTTATAGTTGCTCTGAACTACAAAGTATAGAATCATAGACTATTACAGGTTGGAAGGAACCTTAAAGGTCTAGTCCCAAACCTCTGCCATGGGGGACACTTCCCACTAGGCCAGATTTCTCAGAGCTCCATCCAACACGGCCTTGAAAACTGCCTGGATGGGGAACCCACAACCCCTCCAGACAACCTGTGCCAGTGCTTCATTGCCATCACAGAATTCCTTCCTTGTATCTAGCATAAATTGCCCCTCTTTTGATTGTAGCCATTACTCCTTGTAGTATCTGTACAGTTCCAGACCGAGTCCCTTTCCTGCTTCCCTGTAGGCCCCTCGGATGCTGGGAGGTTGTTACGAGAGGTTCTCCATGGAACCTTCTCGTCTCCAACTGCACAGCCCCAACTGCCTCACCCTGCCTTCGCAGGAGAGATGCTCCAGTCCTCCTGTCAGCTTCCTGTCTCTTCTCTGGACTTGCTCCAGCAATTCCACGTCCTTCTTATGGTGAGAGTGCCAGAACAATTACTTAGCTTTAGGGAAAAAATTGTTATCTATGTATCTATCTATCTACCTACCTATATATAGACATACACACACATATATAGTATATTATTTAGGTGATAAATATATTGTCACCATGTATATTTTTATATATTACTGAGGGGAGTTTACTATAGTTTTAGGTGACAAAATGCTAAAACTTGCTTTCTCACAATTTTCCATGACGGATTTTCTACCCGTGCTTCCTCCCGTCCCCCCGTGCGCTTGCGCAGACGCGGCCAGGCCCCGCCCCCGGGCCGTTGATTTGGGGGCGGGAGCGGGGCACGCGCCGGGGCCGCGCGCGCCGCACGGCTGAGCGGGAACTTGCGTAAC
>VXBR01004079.1:182603-364518 GCA_013400215.1 Cisticola juncidis | reverse complement strand
GGGGCGGGCTGCTCTCCGCGGGCTCCCCGCGCCGAGCTCGGTGTTGGAGCATGGTCTGCTTGGCCCGTCCTAGTCCGTGGCGGTGAGAGGAAAAAGGATCCCTCTCTGGCGGGATGTCTTTCTGGAGACACTCAAACCCCACCTGGATGCGCCTGTATCACCTACCCTAGGTGACCGAGCCATGCCAGGGTGTTGGACTAGATGATCTTCAGAGGCCTTTTCCTGACTGTTCTGATATTCTGTGAGTTACGGTGTCTTGGAGTATTTCTGAGCGCGTAATTACTCACGATCTTTGCAAATCGAGTGAGGTAGGGGAAGCTGAGGAAGGGCCAAGGGTTTCGTGTACTGGAGGTGCTTTCCCTAACTGGGAACAGTGGTTTGCTAGAGCTGTGCACCTGTACTTTACAATTCCTAAGCCCTAATGTAATTTTAAAGAGTCCACCCGTTCTGGGAGTACAGACTTCCTCAGTTTTGTGAGCGGTTAGTTCCTGTGTTTCCCGAGTTTCGTTTCTCAGAAAAAGATTCCCGAGTTTCGTTTTTTCAGAAGAATCTAAACGAGGAACACGCGAAGCATTTTCAGTTTTATGTTTTGTTTCATTAATATTCTTTTCTTTCTATCAGTATTAGGAGAGGAGAAACAGGGAAGAAATAATATTTCTGTTGTATTTTAGTAGCTGGCCAGAAGGATGAGGATCTCTGCGTAACTCGTTACCATTTTTCATTATATCTGGGAAAAGATCACAGTCTGATGCAATTAATGGGAGCTATTTAATCCTGAAAGATCCTGTTCTCCTGCTCTTGAAATGATTTTTTTATAATATTCAGCACTGTGTTGTATAGTTTGAATACATCCATGTTCACCATTTTGCAGTAGGGCCTTTATGCAGGCCTTATGTACATCATCATCGTTTGTGTCTTTCCCAACAGCAGCAAAGTTGTTCTGTGGCTTAATTGATTTGAGTGCTGTTTAGAGCAGGCAATGTCAGGGGCATGACTCTCAGAATCATAGGTACTCGTTAATTGTTTTGATATTCCTGCTGAACTCAACAACAAAATAAATCCTCTCCTGTTGTGCTTAAGACTAACTGGTGCATATTTAGTTGTTTAATTTTTATTTAAATAAGTAATGCTTACAGCTAATTGTATAAGGACAGTCACTGGTGATGAATGTTACTGATTTTCCTGTTGTGTTGATTTAAGGAGGGGTTGCTTATAAGGCTGCAAAGCATTTATTTTGAGGTTTCTTTTCATCCATGTTTAAAAGAAGATGCCAAATGCAGCTCCATTCTGACACACTTCAGTTTCCCTTTTATAACAGGCTTCAAAAATATAGTCTGGAAACGAGGTATCCTAGGAGGCCTGCTTTAATTTTTAACTGCTTCTTAAGATTTTGCATGAATAACAGTGGTGAGGGAGGGAGACTTATAATTCAAGTGATTTCAAAATGCATACACTTGTTTAGAATCGTAGATGTAACTAGCTCCAGTGTTTCTTTGTTCAAAAGCAGAATTGTTTTTGAACTGATATGGAGAGCTAAAGCTTTAAATTTGTCTGGTTTATTTCTGCCTTTTTGCTTATAACTTTGTCCATTCTTTAACTCACTCCTTTCACTTTTCCTCCTGATCATGCCTTTGCCACCTTGGCTTCTTTGTAACTTTCTTGTTCTACCTCCCAAAAATACCTTTGGAGATGTTTCACCTCCTGCTCATAGGGTGTGTATGTTAAAGTTATTTTAGTCAGAAATAAACTAATGCATAAGTGCATTTCTTACCCAAACTGAGAATGACTTAAGGAAAAGTTGCTTTTTCCTCAAGTATACTTAAGCACAAGTGTCTAGTGAGAGTACGCTAAATGGCAGATCTCTTTTGGTTTGTAGAATATCTTTTTTCCTTGCTACATTGCAAAGGAATAAACTAAATGTAGGTGACCCTATTCTTCCACTGTCTTTAATGAGGGCTGTATGAAATACCACGTGTATAAAGGCTTGTAAGGCTTGTTCTGATCTTGTAATCTCTATCTTTGTAGTAGACTTTTTATAGTAAAAACTTCTATTCTTTTCCTTCTTAACTTATATTCTTCAGAAACAAACCCTTATGTAAGATGAGTGGATTTAAGGTGATAATGAATTGTCAAATTCTGTCACTTGACTATTAGGCATTGCTGAAAAGAAAAGTCACTTGTTAGGGAATTACTTTTGAAGTACCAAATGTCTAAAGTTTGTTTGTCATGGTTTTTCTCCTTCAGAAATCGATGAAAGGATTCCTCTTTGCTAAGCTGTATTTTGAAATCAAAGAATATGAACTTGCTAAAAGGTAACATGCATTGATGGACTTTTTTTTTTTTTCTCTAAAGTGTAAAAGAAAAGCTATGTTTCTGTGGAAAAGCTATGTTTCTGTGAAGTAGACTAGAGGAACCAAGATGAGTATTATGTTGACACTGAGTGCTATTTAGACCTTTATAAAACAATAATTTAAAAGAAGATTAGTTTTGTGGTACTGAAAAAGCTTACCAGGCTGAATTGGCTGGTTTTTTGCCCATTCTGTTAAGTAGTTCTTACTATTTCAACAAACTCCTGCTTTTGTGCTTTTAATCAACAGAAATACTGGCTGGTGAGAAAGTAGCATTTGTACAGGTATAAACCATATTGCTCCTTACTTAAAGGTCCTGACAGTGTCTGGAACACAACATGTTTATACTTCTGTGGTCTGGCCAAAGCATCTAGAACAAAATATGTGTATCCTGTATGGCAGATAAAGTTGCCAGTAGAGCTTGGGTGGGAGGGGGAGTTGTTAGTGAAAAATATTGGTCAAGTAACTGACTTTTTTTCCCCTTCATAGATACATATCTACATACCTCAATGTACAAGAGAGAGATCCCAAAGCACACAGATTTCTTGGACAAATTTATGAAGCTGAGGATAACATAGAAAAAGCTTTTGGATGTTACAAGGTGAGTACTACATTCACCCCTAATATTCTGCTTTATTCATTTATAAATGGATTTCTGAAACTCTTGTGTGGCTGAACATTCTCAAACCCATAGAAGAAAACATTCTCCTGGGAAAACTGTGTCATACACGTTTGACAATGGAAAGCACGTGAAGCACTACAGAGAGGATTCTTCACGTGATGTCGCTTATTTCCGTAGTATATTTTGAAGTTGCTTCTTTGTTTTTTTTCTTCTGGACTTGGTCTTTGTGCTACCACTGTTAAGTTCTCCCCAAGTCATGCATTGCCTCTTGGACTACTGTTGTAGAATCCTGTAATGCAAACTGTGATGACAGCTGGAGTTTAGTTGCTACTGGAAGACTGTAGGCTTACTGTGGGTTGTTTTTTTTTTTTTTTTTTTTTTTTTTTTTTTGTTTGGTTTTGAAGAAGGCAGGTGCAGAAGGGAGGGACAAATCTTAATTTTGATTAGGCAAGCATATAAATGTCTAATTTCCAGTTGAGTTGCCTTTGTTCTGGTCTGGGGGAGAAAGATTGTTCAGATATCTGGCCAATACAACTCTGTGTATGAAGTACTACCACAGTTCTTAAATTCTTTCTTAATTTGTTTTTTAAATTTTACACCTGACTAGACTAGAGGTCCTTATAGTCCTGCTGTACAAGTGTATTGCAGTAGCTAGTGATAGATGCAGAGGAAACCGTGTTTACATTTTGTCTCTTATGCTTTCCTGAATTTCAGCAGTTCCCTTTGGGTGCTCTAAACTAGTGGTGGCGTGTAGAAAGGCTTTTCTTACATATTCTGTATTTATAGATTTAACTAATCTGAATAGCTGGGTGTATTTGTGGGGGTGTAACTCTTAACCTGTTCTACATGGATCATAAGTTAAAGTTGCTCTTTCTTTTTTTGACTCCTGTCTCTACATGGGGAAAAATAGCGTTCTGTGGAGTTGAACCCAACACAGAAAGATCTTGTATTGAAGATTGCGGAGTTGCTGTGCAATAATGACGTCACTGATGGAAGAGCAAAATACTGGGTTGACAGAGCTGCTAAGCTCTTTCCTGGGAGCCCTGCTGTTTACAGGTTGAAGGTAAGATCAAAACTACCTCTGTTCAGTGGTTTGAATAAACTTTCAGCATCTGTCTGGAGTGCCTTTTGCATGTCACCTGAAGCAAAACTCTTTCTGACTAAATTATTTTAGCCTCTTTAATATTAAAACTATTAGATGTCACACTCTTTCTAGTTGAAATTTTTGTCCAGTTCTAAAGGAAGCTGCAGCTGCATGCTTTCATACCCTTTCTAATGTTTCAAGTTTAATCCTCTTCCAAAATGTTGAGAGATTATCACAGTCAAGAAGTTCAAGACTAGATAGGTGTCACTTATTCTTTCCATTGTGTCACTAGGAGGAAGGTAGCCAGTCTGTGAGCTCAGACTTTGCTTTACACTGCTTTTTTTGTTTTTAAATTTGTATTATGATAATTTCTGCAGAGTGTGAGAAATGCTGTTATTCTCAAATACCATGTAAATACTTTGAGCTGTGCAATGTCACTTTTGCACAGGTATATTAATTTTGTGTAGCTGGGCAGCAGCCACATTGAAGTTGAAAGGTGCCTGGGTTTTTTTTAAGCAAGATAGTCTATAGCATGGTCTGCTGTCACTGAACCAAATGTCTTGAGAAACATTTCTTACTCTTGGTAAGAGGGAAGTTCTTCTGAGGGTTTTTCTTCTGTGATAGTCACATACATTTTTAAGTATGAGTAATTCATCAAACTTCATGTAATATCAGAAGCTAATAAGAGTATTCTGTCTAGAGTGATGTAGTTTATGTAGTGGAGGAAAGAATGTTGTCTAGTACTGTAGTTGCTCAAAAGACTGATGTGGGAAATGAAATATTAACATGTTGCCTTCATGTTTCAACAGGAGCAGTTGCTGGATTGTAAAGGTGAAGATGGGTGGAATCAGCTTTTTGACTTGATTCAAGCAGAACTTTATGCAAGACCAGATGATGTCTACATAAACATCAGACTAGTTGCGCTCTATCGTTCAAATAACAGATTAAAGGATGCTGTGCTCCATTGTCAGGAGGCAGAGAAGAGAATACCTTTGCAGTCAAGCTTGGAATGGTGTTCCTGTGTTGTAGAGACATTTGAGGTGTTTAATCATATTTTGATCCTGTGGTAGTCTTCTGTATCTTTTTACCTGGTCTGTTCCTCTTAGTGTCCTTATTCTGACCACTATTTCTCACGGGATTTAACTCCTTCAAATGCAAGGCTACTGAAACCAATGGAATTACAAAATACTTCTTGTGTTTTTGTTTTTTTTTTTAATTGGAATTTTCTCCCTAAAATTAAACTTTATAGAGCTATTGAGTTTCTAACTTCAAAAGCTGAGTTAGACACAGCAGTTCCATTAGGGATAAAATTGCTCAAGCAAATAGTTCCCTGGAACTTTGCTGCTGAAGAATATGTTAAGGTCTTACCCGTGAAACTGGATTATGCAATAAATGCTACTAGTGTGTTTTGGAGAAGTACTACCCTTGTCTTCATGGAAGGATGACTGTTCCTTATCCTGTGATGAACTTTCTTCTTTAGGAATATCTGGAATCTTTACAAGACTTGGAATCTGATAAAAATAACTGGAGAACTATCAAGAAAGATCATCTGCTGGCCTATTCCAGCTTTGTCAAACTGATACTTTCTTCTAGAGATGTTCAGGAATGCCGAGAGGCACTTGAAAGGTACTGTTTAAACTTTTCTGTAGTAAGAAAAAACACTGTAAGAATTGTTTGGGATCACATAACATCTGCCAAGCTTCTGTTTCACAGCTTATATTGTTTTTGTGAGAGGAGAATCTCTGTACTGACCACCAAGAGTGGTTCTTGCAGGGTGTGAACCCCAGGCTGTCTTTCGACCGATGTTTGAGTGGTCAGCACACAGCCATAGAGAAGACTCATTTATGTCCTGTGTCTTTGTACCTTCTTTTCCTTCAGTTAGAATAATTGTTCTGTACTTCAGCAATTGACTAATCCAGATTTCTTGGACAATTGGAAAAAATCACTGGCCCAATAAATTCCAATCCAAACAAAGCAACAAAAAAAGTCAAACTGAAAAGCCAGAACTACCTCTTGTGTATCAACTTTATCCTAGTCATTCTATTTTTAAATGACACAACACACTGGAGTAATGTATAGTATAATTGAGAGAGAGGAAACCACCTGAAACAAGAATAGCTTCCTTCAGAGAAAGCTGGTGGTATTACAGCAAAGGCTTGAAGGCTTGCCCTCTGTGGTGTACCTAGAGTAGTACAAAATCATGTTTGTAGTCAATAATTTGATTAAGATCTATGTTTCTTTCTTGCCAATATCTGTTTTTGTTACTGTTTTTTACTAATCTTTGTTCCTCGATAGTACAATAGCTGTTATATTGTGTTTTGTAAAAGTATTCTTGAGTCTGTTATCTTCCATGAGTGTTTGAAGCACTACAGGATGAGGAATATTTATTATCAAAGTATGTTTTATTTTATTTTTATTTTCTAACATTGACCATGTTCAGGTTTCTGCTTCTGATTTATTAGAGCATTTTGAGATGTTTACATCTGAAGCACTTCCAGATCATAGCAATGCTAGCAGCCATTATAATCTTGTTCAGTAGTTGAAAAATTGTTTTAACTGTTTTCTGGAAATCCTCTCCTGACCGGGGATTTTATAGAAATCTAGAGGTACTAGAATTTCTCTAGTACCTTCTGTTTTGAAGAGCCCATTCAACTGTATTTCGGACCTTTCTGATAATGAAGAGAAAGGGCAGAGTCAGTAATATCTCTTGTATATCTCTAAATCTGCAGTAGTGAACAGGTTTATCCATCTGGTTCAGGACAAGAGTTTTAAAAGTAGCTGTGCAAAAATGTGATGAAAAAGACTGTAAGTATCTAGGCAATATTTAGTTCAATGAACTTTAGAGCTTTGGGAGTTTGAGGTAATTGTACTTTCTAGTAACCTGAGTTTAAGCAAGTTACTTAAGAAACACTACTTATCATTGACTCATAAAGTTACTTAATTCACAGTTAAATAGCACATACCAAAGTCAGCTGCTGTAGCTTTTACCAGGACTCTGTTTAGAATGTATCTTCTCTGCATTTTAGTTTTGATCGTGCGCTTCAGTCGGTAAAACCATATGTGAGTGTGGCTGACGAGTTGTCTCGTACCTATGTGGAAATGAAAGGACAGCTGTACATGCATGCTGGCGCTTTGCTGCTGAAAATGGCCCAAGACAATGAGACACAGTGGAGAGCTATGTGTGAACTAGCAGCATTGTGTTATCTCCTGAGTTTCCAGGTAAAGGATTTTTCAGTCTAAGCCTTTAGTTGGTGCTTTTCTTGAAATTTTTTAGCTGTGCATGTGCTGAATTTCTGTGTTCCTGTGATGAACTAGTGTTTGTGTATCTAAAGGAGAACTGTGTTGTCATTCACCAAACCCTCCTCTTTTACAATTGTTTAAAGTTTCAAATTACGCAAATAGAGTAAAAGTATACCTTCAACTGTTCCCCTTGCCAGAGTAACCTGATTCTTAATACAAGTATTAGTGCATTTATTTCCTGCAGTATATTTCCTATTTCATAATACAACAAATACACATGTTGAATGCCTCGTTTAACTCCTATAGGGAAGGAAGGAGAGGAATTGAATACTTCCCATATACTTGTTGGATAGACAACAGAATTTAAAAAATCAAGGTTCTTTGCCTTATGAATTCTTTGCCTTGGCTGTCTTTTTCATATCATTGTTTGCGTTGCAGGTATTACTTCCTCTTGTGTACACTTAATGTTACTTTTAATAGCTGTATTTGCACATCTATGTGCTTTAGGTGGGTTCTCTGCTCTCTGCCCATCCCACACAGAACCACAACCCAATATATGTACCTTCAGAATGAATAATGCCTGTTTTTCTCTAGCTTCCTAATGCTAAAAAGAAGTATGTTTCGTAGTTTCTAAGATTCATTTAAATGTCCTGTTCTTACTGTGAAAAACCTGTAACAATCTTCTCCTTCTTTCACCAGGTTCCTAAACCAAAGTCCAAACTCATAAAAGGGGATCAAACCGGACAAGATATGCTAGAAATGTTGGCCTGTGATCGAAAAAGCCAGTCTGGTAATAAAAAAACAGCTGCATATTTTCATTTTAGTACTGCAGGTTTACTGTGAAGGCTAAGATTGGTTATTTTGCAAGTGTTGTTAGCCTCAAGAGGGAAAGAAATTACTACTTGGTTTCCCTGATCTTTTTATCCTTTCACTTGTTCATCAGCTTTGTTCTTTTTGATGCTGAGTATAGACAGTGTTTCAGTCTCCAAAATTCTTAGAGGGCCTAGTTGAAAACAGATGCTGCCAGACATCAGATTTGATGGATTTTGTTAATGCAGACTTCTGCTTGTATTACAGCTATTTATTTTAAGGTCACTTGCACTTAGAATAGTCATGGTAGGAAGGCTTTGTTTTCCTAAAGAACTGGATTTACAAATTCTTTGGCATTGTTGTCACTCAAAGCTTGGAAAGCCTGTGTGCTGAAACACTGACCTAATTACAGGGAGAACATACCTGAACAGTCTGTAGCTTTCATAAGGGGAAATCCTAATCCCATCCATCCTTCAATAGCAAAGATCAGTCCAGCATAACAAATACTGCTTTCCTTGTGTTCACTGCTTTACTTATGTGAAGTGCTGTTTTTGTTTTCTAGGTCACATGCTGCTGAACTTAAGTCATGGCAAGCAAGACTTCTTTAAAGAGATTGTGGAATCATTTGCAAACAAGAATGGCTCATTTGCATTGTTTGATAGCCTGTTTGAGAGTGGAGCTTCTAGGGAGAGGTCTTTTATTGGCACCGATGATATTGGAAATGTCAGTACACAAGCACCAGTGCAAGTGGAACTTCACAAATACGATACTGGTAAGAGGTGTTACTTTTTGAAACTCAACACAGCTTTGTGTATCGGAACTGTTCTGAAAATACTTGTGGAAGAGGTAGTGGTACACAAATACTTACCCTGCAGAAAAAGACAAATACCTGGAATAGCTGTCTAAAGTTGCCTTAATGTCATAGGAAAGACTTGTACTTTATTGCAATGTCAAGAAGGGCTTCTTCAGCAATTCCTTAAGGATTTTTTGAGAAATAAATAGGTTTGCTAAAATTAGTTCTGTATTGAACTGAATGGAGTGAGAGTGGACATGATGAGTGGAAATGTCCCCTTAGAAGCTTAAGCGGTTGATGGCTTTAAGCGCTTGGCCAAACATACCAAATTCATCTGTACTGAAGTTTGTAATGCTTCGTGAGTGAAAGCTGGAATCTTGATGCTCGTTGGTCTGTGAAGTGTCTTTGGCTGCTCTGACAGAGTGAAATGTGAAACCCAGCTTTGATCAGATAGTAGTATTGAGGGCTTGCAGGAAGCTGACACTTGCATCCAACCTTGTTTTTTTGCATAGGTGCCATTCGATTGCACAATGGCAGTCTCCAGCACCTCGTGTGGCTTGGCTTGCAGTGGAACTCCTTGTCAGTCTTACCCCCCATGCGCAAATGGTTAAAACAGCTTTTTCACTTGCCCCAAGAAACATCAAGACTTGAGACAGATGCTCCTGAATCTATTTGCCTGTTAGACCTTGAAGTAAGTGAACTTTCAAGTTCTTTAAGTTGTACCGTAGAAATTAAGTTTTTTTGTACTTAATAACTTCAATTTCTTTTTTAAAAACAGGTATTCCTACTTGGGGTGGTATTCACTAGCAACTTACAGCTGCAAGAGAAGTTTAATTCTCACTACAGTGCTCATCAGCCTCAATTCTTACCATTGCCAATATGCAAACAACTCTATACTGAAAAGCAAAGATCCTGGTGGGATGCTGTTCGTACTCTTCTTCAGAGAAAATCCATGTAAGGCTTTTTCAGTTTGGAGATGTTTGATCAAGCCTTTAGGTAGTGTCTACTACACCAGCTGGGATTGTCCCTATAGATTCTTCTAAAATTAATTTTTTGGACATACTTTTTACATTGAAGCTGTGTTGTAATAGGGATTTGATATGCTTGGAAGATTTCTATAAATGGAATTCTCATTTCTAGCAATGCATTTCTAACTTAGAGGCAAGTTAGGACTTAAGCTGCAGGCTGTATTCATCAACTGAATCATATATGAACAGATGAAAACCAGAAAATACTAATCAAGGAATGTTTCTTCTGATATTCAGACCAGGAACTGCAGCAAAGCTGAGGCTTATTGTACAGCATGGCATAGGTACTCTGCGAGCGCTGGAGAAGCATGGCCTTCAACCTGCCTTAATCATACACTGGGCAAAGAGCTTGCAGAAAACAGTAAGCTGACGTTCTTTTTAAATACATAGAAGCCAAACTGTTTTTCTTTATTTTCTAAATTATGAACAGACTCAGGGGATGGGGGATTGGTTGAATATATATTATTAATAGCAGCTGATTATTTTATCAGGCAAGTGTGTTGTTCTAGTCACCCTATGAAGTACTCTTGTCTTAAACTGTAGTATTATTTTCTACGTGTATGTTACTTTACATAGCTACTCTGCTTAGTGTCAGAGAGAGACTTTGGAACTCTTAAAGAAAATGGGAGAAGAATGTCGGAATAGCATTTTGACTTGAATTTGTTGAAATAACATACACATCTATTCCCTTTCATTCACCAGGGAATTAACCTTAACTCCTTCTATGACCAGAAGGAATATATTGGACGAAGTGTCTACTACTGGAAGAAAGTTCTGCCTATGCTGGAAACTATCAAAAAGAAGAGGAGTATTTCTGAGCCTACTGATCCTCTCTTTAAACACTTCCATAGTGTCGACATTCAGGTACAGATCCATTGAGCCAAGGCTGAAGAGAAGGGTCTGTGTCAGAAACATACATAGTTATGGAATTTTTGTTTACATTGTACTGTTCTGTGTCATTACTACTGTGAATCTCTTCAAGGTGAGATTTGGTAATAGTGTTTTATAAAGGGGGAAAATAATCTCCTTATAACTTTGGTCTTACATTTAAAATAGTGTGCATGATTTGAAAGCACTGAACACCCTCAGTACCAACTTTCTTAAAAAAGAATTCTCCCTGTATTATGGGAAGAAAGATTATGTCATTTCATTGTTAAGTAGAAGTTTTCCTTCACTTTATTTGAAGGTCTTTCAGGTTGCAGCATATGAAGAAGAGGCACAGATAGCATTTGCTATGTTGGATGCAGTTGATGGCAAAACTGATGATGCTTTATCAGCATTTGAAGCTATTGAGAATGTGGTGTCATACTGGAATCTTGCCGTGGTAAGTTTGTAAGTTGCTTTACCCAGAAATTCTTCTCTTTATTCAGTTTCCTTTTGACTGATACTACTCAGTTTGCATCCTGTTCTTTAGATTTTCCAAAGAAAAGCAGAAGAGATTGAAAATGATGTCATGCTGCCAGAAGAACATGAGGAGCATAAAACTTACCTTCTTAAAGCCAAGTATTATCTAATGAAAATTATTGCAGAAAGCTCTTCAGATATGTCAGTTGCTGAGAAAGTAAGTAATTTTTGCTTTAAGACCTTGTACCGAGGCACACAATAGCTTAGGTTATTCAGAAAGTGAAATCCATTGCATTCAAGTTAGGGTTTTGTAGACCAGGCTTTGTATTAAGGCAAGTTAAATCCTGAGTAACTTCTATAACTTACCAGACCATGTGGTATCCTGGCTACCCTGTGGATGAAAGTTTTAATGTAAACAAGTAACTTCTGCCATTGTCTTTTATTTGTTAGTTTGAAAAAATAAAATCGTTTGTGTGAGCTGTTTTCTTATGTAAATTGTAATAAGTTCAGAGCTTTGCTGAAAAAAAAACAGTGTTTATGTAATGAAAGACTTGTGAATTGCTCAGCCAGAATTCTGAATGTAGTTTGTCCTGCTCTGAGGGAGAATTGCAGTCATGACTCATGTTTGAAAAAACTTTCCAGTTGCCAGTGTCTATTGAAACTGTGAGAGAAGTGTTAGATACAGTGATCCAGGAACTCGGTGAGAATGGTGAAGAGGGAAGTCTTGCCTTCCGAAATGGTCTGTCACGAGCTGTAGATTCAGCAATGAAACATTCCACTCCATCACCAACCAAGTTCTCTCTTTCGCCGACTAAGACCTACAAGGTATGTTAGCCAGTTATTATTTCAGGGAATTCTTATCTTCAAAGAAGAATTCAAGTGACAAAATGAACTTTTCTTTTCCTAGTTTTCTCCGAAAACTCCCCCTCAGTGGGCAGAAGACCATAAATCTATACTTCAAATGATTTGTCAGCAAGTGGAAGCTTTAAAGGTAAAAATTCTGTCACCATATTTAGTAAAGAACTGTTGACCTTTTAGTTATGGTAAGGATCTAGTGATAAGAGCATGGGCTTACTTACAGTTCCTAGAATTACTTTCTGTAAATAGCTGCCTGAAATGAGCACCAGAGTAAATCCTTTTGCTTAAAGCTCCTCTTTGGGACTTGTACAGGAGTGCTGAGGCAACTCATCTAAGAGACTCTTTCTATATGTAGAAAGAATTCTGCTTTTATCAGCTTGGTTCTCATCCACTTGGTTCTGGGTTTTTTACTGGCTTGTTCTGGCTTTAGAACACAATGGAAGTACTTTGTACTCCATGGGCATGTCTTGCATGATCTGGCAGGTACCTTGGTTTGTTTGTTTGTTTTTTTTTAGTTACCCCGACCCTCTGGATCGAACATGCTTTTGAATAGCAAGAGGGTGGTTATCATGCCTTATATTTTCTTTGGCAAATACCTGTGCAATATATACTTATATTCTTGCTTGGCACTCTGTCTCGACAGAATGAAATGCAGGAAATGAAACTTAATTCCAACACAAATGCATCTCACCGGTGGCCTGCAGAAAACTATGGAACTGATGCAATGCCAGACAGTTATCAGAGAGCACAAAATCTTCATGAAGCCCCATTAACAGGCAAGTTGCTGCAGAATGTTTAGCTAAACGCTCAGCTAAATCAAATAAGACTTTTGAAAATAACGCTAAAATGTTCTAATGATTCACATTAAAAATGCTGGGGAAAGTATGTAAAAAACAACAAGTAGAAAAGATAAAAGTATTAACTGTTTTTCTGGTGTTCCTTTTTAGTTGCTACCACTGGCCCATCTGTATTCTACAGCCAGTCACCTGCCTATAACTCTCAGTATCTTCTGGGAACTGCTGCAACCAATGTAACACCAGCAAAGGTAGGAATAAATTTACTTCCTTAAATTGTTTCCAGTGATCTGAAAATGACTGACTGGTTTTGATTGTGTGTGCAGCTAGATGTAATTGTAGTTCGTTATGTAGAATTTGGGCGAATTTAAACTGCTAGGGATAAAATGATAATTTGTCTCCCTGCTTAACTTTTGGGATATGGAGTTTGGAAGGAAAAACTAGAAAAACATATTTTATATGTGTGTACATTTCTCCTACAGCTATGTACGATAGCATTTAAGTATTGCCCCACTTAATTATGTGGCAAAAGAAAATGAGGTTTTCCAAGCTCTTTTTTATGGAAAAGAAACCCGCTCATATTGTTCTCAAATGCCCATCAAGTTTTAAACTAAGATAAAACTACTTTAGGTTTAAACTTAAAAGCATGCCTTTTTTTCAAGAGTGCATGTTACATGGGCTTCAGCACAGTAAGATTTTGTCCTCTTTGTTACCACAATAAGCAGAGCACTAGTTTTCTGCTTTTTCTTTAGCCTCCTGTCTATGGCATGAACCGACTTACGCCTCAGCCACATATATATTCCTATCAACCACCACCAATGCATACTCCACCTCTGCAAAACACTTCTGGTTGTATGTTTTCCCAAGAAATGTATGGGCCGCCTCTGCGTTTTGATTCTTCTGGTACTGCGCTCATTTCTCCTCGTACAGCTGATGACTATTACAACTACAGCGTTCCTCAGGCGAGCACCAATCCAACACTGCCTAAGCCGGGCTATTTCACAAACCGTTCGGTCACGCCACCCACTCTAAAGCCTGCGGAGCCAAAAGCAATGCCTAAATTTGGGCCACCGGGAACAGCAGAAGGACCAAAACCACCTCTGCCAACACCAGCACAGCCAAGTCAGCCGACAACTTTTAAATTTAAACCTAACTTCAAGTCTAATGATGGGGACTTCACTTTTTCTTCTCCCCCTCAAGTTGCACCACAGCCCCTTAATGCACCTTTTAATAGTAGAGAAAGCCTCTTGGATCTTCTAACATCTGATAAACCTTTACAGGATGATAGATACACTGAACAAAAGCCAGTTAACGATCCCACAAACAGTTCAAGAAATATCTTTAATTTTAGTAATAAACAAGTGCCAGGCATCTCTCTTCGAGAAAACATGGGACAAAATGCACATAAAAACCTGGGTTTTGAGAAGAATGATACATTTAGTGTTCAAGAGCCGTGCAAGCCTGTATTTATGCCTTCAAATTCAGATTTGGCCAATAGAAGTCACGAAACCGAAGGAGGAAGCATCCATGGTGGAGATGAGGATGATGATGGTCCTCATTTTGATCCTGTGGTGCCACTTCCTGATAAGATTGAAGTAAAGACAGGTGAGGAAGATGAAGAAGAATTCTTCTGCAACAGAGCCAAGCTCTTTCGTTTTGATGCAGAATCTAAAGAATGGAAAGAAAGGGGTATTGGAAACGTGAAAATACTGAAACATAAAGTATCTGGCAAATTTCGTCTCTTAATGAGACGGGACCAAGTGCTGAAAATCTGTGCAAATCACTACATAAATACTGATATGAAATTAACTCCAAATGCTGCATCAGATAAATCATTTGTATGGCATGCTTTAGACTATGCAGATGAATTGCCAAAACCAGAACAGCTTGCAATTAGATTTAAAACACCTGAAGAAGCAATGCTTTTCAAAAAAAAGTTTGAGGAGGCACAGAATATTTTAAAATCCTTGGGATCAAATGCTGACATGTCTGTGGCTCAGAGCAGTGGAACTGCAAAAGAAACAGCAAATCAGGACATCAAGGAGCCCAGCAGAACCACTTCTGGGACCATGAACTTGGGCTTTCAGTTTCCAAAAGATGGGGCAAGCGTTGAACCTGACAGCAGAGGCACACTTACAGCTACATCCTCTGCATCTAGCACGACAATGTCATTTGGAAAGGATGCTCAGCAAGCCTCTTCTTCTAGTGGGTTTGCGCAGCATCTCTTGAAGAAGGATCAATGGGAGTGTAAAGTATGTTTAGTTCCAAATGAAGCAACGGTGAAGAATTGTGTATCTTGTCAAAGTCCAAATCCAGGTATGTGGGAAACACATGGCACCCCCTTAACTGGCTCTGCAAGTTTGAAAGGGAGTGGTAACACAATGCAGGACAAGTCTGGATCTGCTTTTGCTAAAAAGGAAGGTCAGTGGGACTGCTCTATATGCCGACGCCAAAATGAAGCAAAAGATGTGAACTGCTGTTCCTGTCAGAATCCAAAACCTCAGAATCAACCAAATACATCCACACCTCCTGTTCAGACATCTGGTGCTCTGGGGTTTGGTTGCATTGCTGATACAAGTAAGCCACAGAAAAACGGGTTTGAAGGGCTTTTTACTAAAAAGGAAGGTCAGTGGGATTGTGATACTTGTCTTGTGAGGAATGAAGGTTCTTCACTAGCCTGTGTAGCCTGCAACTCACCAAATCCATCTGCTAAGCCAGCTGGTGATACTTCATCAACTCCTGCTTTTGGCTTGAAAAGTAAATTACCTGGACCTGATGGAGGACAGTTGGGAACAGGCTTTAAGTTTGGTCTTGAGCAAGGCAAGACACCACCATTTACATTTCAGATTTCTTCTGATACTGAAGCCAAGTCTGGAAAGGAAGGATTTAGCTTTTCAATGCAAATGCCTGCAGGTGGATTTAAATTTGGGATACCGGACACTAGTAAAAATCCCGCTAAGAAAGATGAGCTATCCAAAGAGCATACTGGTTTCTTAAAAAGTGTTGATGAAAAAGACAAAAAGGAATTGCCTTCAGACAGTGGAACTGGATTCCAATTTCAAGAAACAGCAGACAAGGAGAAAATCGACTTTGTTTTTGGACAAAATAGCAGCACTTCTACTTTTGCTGAGCTTGCAAAAAATACTCCTAGGGAAGGCTTTCAATTTGGCAAAAAGGACCCTAACTTCAAAGGCTTTTCAGGTGCAGGTGAAAAGCTGTTTTCTTCACAAAATTCTAAAACAGATCAGAAAGCAAACACATCTGCTGACCTTGGAGAGAAGGATGATGATGTGTATAAAACAGAGGATAGTGATGATATCCATTTTGAACCTATAGTTCAGATGCCTGAAAAAGTAGAACCATTTACAGGAGAGGAAGATGAGAAAGTATTATACTCCCAGAGAGTAAAACTGTTCAGGTTTGATCCAGAAACCAGCCAGTGGAAAGAACGCGGGGTGGGCAATCTGAAGATTCTTAAGAATGAAGTTAATGGCAAAGTACGAATATTGATGCGGCGTGAGCAGGTATTGAAGGTGTGTGCAAATCACTGGATAACGACAACAATGAACTTGAAACAGCTGTCTGGCTCAGACAAAGCATGGATGTGGATGGCCAATGATTTTTCTGATGGTGATGCAAAGTTGGAACATCTGGCAGCAAAATTCAAGACACCGGAGCAGGCTGAGGAGTTCAAACAGAAGTTTGAAGAATGTCAGAGGCTACTACTAGACATACCACTGCAGACACCCCATAAACTTGTTGATACAGGTAGGACAGCTCAGCTTATACAGAGAGCAGAGGAAATGAAGTGTGGCTTAAAAGATCTCAAAACTTTCCTGACAGATGACAAAACTAAACTGTCAGAAGAGGAAAACGCAAACTCAGTTTGTACCAGCAGTACTTCTGATTTGGTTATAAAGCCACATGCTGAAAGTACAGGCCCTACTCTGGAATGGGATAACTATGACTTACGTGAAGAAGCACTGGATGATAGTGTAAGTAGTTCTGTATATGCATCACCTCTTGCAAGTAGCCCTGTAAGGAAAAACCTGTTTAGATTTGGAGAGTCTACCACTGGTTTTAGTTTTAGCTTTAAATCTGCTTTGAGCCCATCCAAATCTCCTGCCAAACAGAATCAGAGTAGAACATCAGTAGGCACAGATGAAGATTCTGATGTTACTCAAGAAGAGGAAAGAGATGGACAGTACTTTGAACCTGTGGTACCTCTGCCTGATCTTGTGGAAGTGACCAGTGGCGAGGAAAATGAGCAAGTTGTCTTCAGTCATAGAGCCAAACTCTACAGATATGACAAAGATGCAAATCAATGGAAAGAGAGAGGGATTGGGGATATCAAGATATTGCAGAACTATGACAACAAACAAGTTCGTATAGTAATGAGAAGGGACCAGGTACTAAAACTCTGTGCCAATCACAGGATAACACCAGATATGAATATGCAACAAATGAAAGGATCTGATAGAGCCTGGGTATGGACTGCATGTGACTTTGCAGATGGGGAAAGAAAAGTAGAACTTCTGGCTGTACGATTCAAACTGCAAGATGTAGCAGACTCATTTAAGCAAATTTTTGATGAAGCAAAGCATGCTCAAGAGAGAGAGACACTGATAACACCTCTTTCTTCTCGTGCCAATACACCAAAGGAATCTCCATGTGGTAAAAATGCTGTAGCTGTCCTAGAAGAAACAACCAGAGAAAGAACTGATGTCAGCCACAGTGATGATAATTCTGATACAACTGTAGAGGCTGCAGAGGTGTCAAATACTTCTGAAACACCAACAAAAACAGTGGTTTCTCCTCCAAAGTTTGTATTTGGATCTGAATCTGTCAAGAGCATTTTCAGTAATGAAAAATCAAAGACATTCACATTTGGAAATGCTTCAGCCACTAGTTCTCTCTTTGGCTTCAGTTTTAATCCCCCCCAAAAGAGGGAAGGCCGTGTTCCAGCATCTCAGAACACAGCACAGAAAGAACTGGAAGTCTCTGAACCACCAAAAATCTCAAATGCTACTCAGAAGCCTGTAGACACCAAGGTAGACAACTTGCCTGCTTCAACACAAGACGGACCGTCTAACTTCTCATTTAGAATTCTGGAAAAAGGTGAGTGTCAGTTTTACTAGTAATTTACTCAAGTC
Organism: Cisticola juncidis; assembly: GCA_013400215.1. NCBI lineage: Eukaryota > Metazoa > Chordata > Aves > Passeriformes > Cisticolidae > Cisticola > Cisticola juncidis. Next base: position 346,444 of record VXBR01004079.1, on the reverse strand, counting down.
TGCAACTTATTAAGCAGTCAGCTCTGTGCTGCTCATGATTCTTTATTCTCTTGAGAACAGGTATATCTTCCAGTTTTGATGCAGTTATCCACATGTTCTCCAGAGTTTCAGCTAAAGAAAGGAATTTTAAGTCATAATTATTTTCAAATAGAAATGAAAATGTATGATTCAGGGTGGAAGTTGGTTTACTGAGAACAGGATTTTCAGGTAGAGAGCTTCAGCTCTGAAGTGCTACATCTGAATTTTGGCTTTAAATGCACAAAGAATCTGTGGATTTGCTTCTGGGGCTTAAATAGGTGGTTGATGTTGTATGTACCCGGGCCTTTGCTCTGAGTGGCAAAGTGTGAGAACAGCAGATGTATGCTTTAGCTAAAATTTGCATTATCCCCATAACTAGGTATGTGAGTATATAGTGGAACTAGTCTATACCTTTGTTACAAGTGTTAAATACCGGCCTCTGCAATTTTGGTTGTGTAGCTTAACATCGGATATCAACCTACCTCCTCAGCCTGGAAAGAGATTGTGACGCATACTCATTGTATGGTTTCTGTCATAGTCTGAGAAGGATGCACAGGCAGAAGCTGTGGCTGTGGCAGGACCACTGTAGTGTGCTGAAGTGTCTTTGTGAGAAGGATGGGATGTCTCAGACTCAGAAACACATCTGGTCTGTTTATTAGCTGAAGTGTAATAAAATGACATGGCAGAAGGTAATAGCTGCAGTACATTCACATGGGTTGGATAAGCTTGTGTAGAATGAGCAGATGAAAATTCCTGCCTTGCAATATGACTATGGAATACTTGGAATATACTATGGAATATGCAGAACATAGATAAGTCTATTCTATCCTTTTAAAATTCCAGGTAAACATTTATATACCAACAACTTATTTTTTTAGGATTTAATTTTAGCCTCTTTAAATCTAATCCCATGGCCTTTTGGACAAGCACATCCTCCTTGCAACCTGATAGTAAAGGTATTTACATACTGCACTGAATGTGTGATAAAAACACTCTAGCAGGCATGGACAATAACCCAGCTGTGTCGAAGCAGTTGGCTCAGTAATCTTTATAATTAACATGCATGCTGAAGGAGAGTACTTGAAATTGTGTGTCTGACTACTGTATTTGTCCTGTTTAAGAATGTCTCTAGTCCTTAGTATGTTTACATGAGCCAGCATAATGGATGGCCCTGTTAAAGCTTTTTGCCTGTTTGCCTTATTTTTTGAGGATATGTGCCCTGCACTTCTTTCACAGTTTTACTACACGTGCACACTGGATCTCTTAAATTCCTTTTTTCTAAAGAAATTACATGGTTATTTTCATAGAATATGTCTTGTGGTGCTTGATGTGTTTTACTCTGTGTCAGTGAAATATGCCTGAAGATGTTGAGACAGCTTATCCATTAAAGAGCTTTAATGTGATTAGCCTCTGTGGAAAGCTAAATTGCTTCAGTTTGCTTCAGTTTCCTGATTATCAATGTTAACTGCTGCGCTTTTAAAAAGAAAAAGTGCACAGAAGTGAGAGCCACCTTCATGTGTAATCTGAAGGCCACCTTACCTGGTTAGAAAACTTCTGCCCATTTGTAATCAATTTGTTTACATTCAGACTCTGTAAACAACTGTTAACACCCTATAGTTTGATTAGAGGTTACTACCAGTGCCGCTTGCAAGTCTGCTTCCTGTAAGCAAGCTAAACTTACATGGTTTTAAAAGTATTGTAATTTTAAATAAGAAATTTCTAGTCTGCATGAGACAGTCTTCTAATACTAGTGTGTTACATTGTTTAGAAGTGTCAAAATATCACTTGATAAGCTGTTCGTACTTGAACGCTGAATTTCTGTTCCATATACATAGCCTAAAGTCACTTGCTCTGTGTTTTCAAGCATCCCTGTAGATGGAATTTATTAACAATTCAGTTCTGTTTACGTAATATGATGTCTGTAATCTGGAGTGATTAATCATTCAGTGCCAGTGCACCCATGCAAGAACTTCCCTTTCCTCAAATTGATCATGGTGTTATATTGGGGGCATATGGCAGGGGGAATGTAATTAAAGAAACAAACAAAATAAGCCTTTGTGGTACTTAAGACTGTTCTTCACTTCTACTTTTCTGATAATTAGATTATGATTATATATTTAGTGATTTGTTTGTAGCTGACGATTGTCTTAGCATAACTTTGGTCTTTGAGCTCTGACTTAATAGTAAAGGATTTTGAGGAGTCTTTCCTAAATTAGCTTTTCAAGCCTGTCCAATACAAATATAATACAAAGTTGTCTCAGGGGGAGCTTCTTTTGAGGAGTGGCTTCTGAGTTGTACTAGAACAACATTCAAAAGAAATTTAACCTCGTAGTAGTTCTGCAGCTCCACGCATTTACATTTTTCTCAGATCAGATCATAAACTTCGTATAAGTTCTTGTTCTGGTTTTGGCTGGGATAAAGTTAATTTTTTTCTCAGTAGCTAGTAAAGTGCTGAGTTTTGGATTCAGCATCCTGAATCCAAAACAATGCTGATTACACACTGATAATGAGGTTACTGCTAAGCAGTGCTTACCCTAAATCAAAGACCTTTTTTTTTTTTTTGGTCTCATGCTGTGCCATTGAGGAGGCACACAAATAAAAGTTGGTAGGGAGCTCTGCTGGGACAGGTGACTCAAAGTGGGCAAAGGGGGTGTTCCACACCATAGAACATCATGCTCAGTTTATAAACTGTTGGAGTTACCTGGAAGAGGGGCCAGTAGGAGTGTGGGAATGGAGTCTGGCATTGGTCAGCAGGTTGTGAGCAGCTGTATTGTGCATCATTTGTTTTTCCTTAAGTTTTATTTTTTCTTTTTAATGTCACTTTTTTTCAATTACTAAACTGTTCTTAATCTCCACCTACGAATTTTACATGTGATTCTCCTCCCCATTCTACCAGGTTACACGGTGTGAGCCAGCATCTCTGTGGTGCTTAATTGCCAGCTGGACTTAATCCACACCAGTGCTTTAAATCATGTCAGTTGCATGCTTTAGTATTTAAACTGGTGCTTTTCTCTTCTATTCAGAAGATATTAATTGATGGGAGGAAATACCAGTATTGTGACTAGCTAGAGATTTAGGCCTACCTAGTCTTAATGTCACTTCCAACAAAAGTGAAAATACAGTACAGCATTGAAAAGAACTGTTGTGCATGATACTGTCCTGCATTTTGTTTCTTCCATATACTAACAGTGTTTTGTGTGGATTTTTTCACCTAGAGTAGAAAGTTCTATTATCCTAAAACCAAGTCTTTCCAGAATACATTTTATGTATGCGTGGTTTTTTGTTTCGTGGCTGCCTGTGAAAATATATTTAAGGTGTTTGCAACAGTAATCTTTGTTGTTGAAGTCTTTTATAATTTTGAGTAGATGTTTGAAACACTAGAATATTATTCCAGTTGTTTGTTAGAACAGTTTAATGGAGAACTTTACTTATAGACTAATCTGAAATTACCTTAAATGTGTTTCTCTTATTCAGCTGTTTTGCCCAGAGCGTACTGAAAGAGACTGCATGATAACTCTTTTCAAATGCTGTCAAACGTGATGAGCAATGCGTGTGGTAGACTGGAACAGCTTCTAGCTAGATTTTCTGCTCAAATTTAAGAAAGCATATGCTTTTACCATCTACCTGTCTGACTTGAAGTGTTTTGTTGTATTCAAAGATAAATTTTTGAAAATGTTCTGATCCTAAGGAAGGCTGTTTTTTAGGACTAAATGCTCCACACTTAAATCAGGTGGATTTGGTGCAAACTTACTCAGTCCAATTGAGACATTTGCTTCACTAACCAGAAAGAATAAACCACATGGTAATATGCAGGACATCTGCATATCTTCATAATACAGTACTAGATGTACTTGTAATCCTTAAATCAGATAGGGTGAGTGAGTTTTTTGGATGAGACTCTGTAAAAATATGTGAAAACATCTATATCCTACTGTGTCATGGTATGAACTTAGAAATTTGCTGTTCAAGAATTTTATCCTAAACGTACTTTCTGCAGGCTCAGAGAAGTTACTGAGATCTAAAAATCTGAGCAGAAAGAATTAGTCTACAAGAGTGTGCTGGTGTGATGGGTTTGAGTTACTTTGTAGCTCTGGTGTAAAAATGCCTGAAATGATCACCTTGTAAACAAAGGTGGGGCAAAGGTTACACAGGTAATACTTTGAAAAAATGTGTAAGTTTGAATCAGTACTTGGGATTTTGCTGTTACTTTACTTTATACTGCTCTTAATCTACTGGACGATTAAGTAAAAAGCAATGAGAAAACTACTGTTAAAAAGCAGACTTATTTTAGGATGTTAGTTGAGTCAGAGGATCAAAGGACATGACTGTAAACATGTCTCTTCTGTCCTTTTTTCCTCTTGCAAGGGTAAGTTAAATTATATGATCGGAAAAATCAATGTTTTTCAGGAACTGGTTACTAGTTTGGTTTCTAGCTGGATATTTAGGTTTTCTCTGATTACATTGTGCCGCAGATTTACTAAATTATTTTTGATGAAAAACACAGCAAGCTTTTGAGACCACCCTTCAGATTCTAACTTAAATCTGGAGAACAGATAATAGGCTGTTAGCAAATAGGCTGAGCTACTAAAGCAATCATTTTATTCTTAGAAACAGCTATTGTGGCTATTGATGTGCTTATGGGATAATTCTTAAAAATAGTTCACAGATTTATTTCTGAGAACTTTCCCAAACTCCCCTTCTCAAAACAACTCTTAAATGTAAACAAGCAGAACCCCAAATAAACCATACCTGATGTTTAAACTTCTATATCCTCCCTCTTTGTGTCCATTCTCTCATAATAAACTCAAATATTTCTTTCCAAAGCTGTCTTGCAGCCATATATTTTATCTGCAGTTTGCTCTAGGCCTTACTTTCAGCTTTAACCTTTGCACTGGTCATGCACTGATCTCAATACTGGTGGAAGGAATAATTTGATGTTGAAGGCAAGAAGACAAAAAGCTAAATAATAAAACTGATGGTGACATTTCCTTGCTGCAAAAGCTAGTTAAATAGGCTGAAAGCAGTATTTTTTGTTGTTTGATAGTGGAACTAAGAATTACTTTCCTTTAGTAATGATGAAAGTTTCAGCAACAGCTATTATAATAAATTAAGATGAGCTAATAAAAAGCTCAGCTATCCCATAAGTAATCTGAAATGAGTTCAATTACTTGGACAGGTTGTTGTACACAACTTCACTTTTTTCAGGCCTGAAGTTTACCTCTGTTTGACACCTCTGTCAATCTTGTCTGTATCTGTCTCTGATGTGAGGACTTGATTAAACAATCCTTTTAATATATAAAGATGCAGCCATGTTTTGTTTCAATGCTTGAATTCCAAAAGCAATAGAACAGCAGGTAAATTTTGCTGTTCTGTCCTCACCTCCTGGAAGTTTATTATTGCTTCCAGTCTATCAACAGAAAATATGTAGACCCTTGGAATTAATACAGTTCCATAATAATGTGGGGTTAATGTTATTTCCTGTTCTGAAATTATTCTGTTTTAATGGTTTGTTCCATTTCTGTAAAAAAGCTGAGAAGACCACAGTGTCGGAGGATGATGTTCCGTCAGATGAGGTTGTAATAGTTTATGAGTTAACACCTACCCCTGAACAGAGAGCTCTTGCAGAGTTTCTCAAGCTCCCTTCAACATTCTTCTGCTACAAGAATAAGCCTGGATATGTGAGTGATGAAGATGATGGTAAGGAATGCCAAAATTTGTTTGCAGTGCCTTTTTGTGGGGGAAGGATGTAATACACTGCACTGGTGCAGCCCACCTTGGCTAGTACTGCGGGCAGTTTTGGGTGCCTCTTAAGAGGTAAGAAGGACATGAAACTGTTGGAGCATGAGCAAGGTGAAACAGCCTTGAATGCCAGATTCAGGAGGGGTGGCTGAGGTCACTTACTTTGTTCAGCTGGGAGAAGACAAGGCTGAGGGGTGACCTCATCACAGTCCAAAACTTCCTCAAGGGCATCAGCAGGGGAGGAGGTGATCTCCTTTCTCTGCTGCTCAGCTGTAGGACATAAGGAAATGGAATGAAGCTGGAATTAAGCTGTCATGGAAGTTCGGAATAGAAAAAGGTTCTTCACTGAGAGGGTGGTCAGGCCCTGAAACAGGTTCCCCAGGGCAGTAGTTAGAGCAACACGCCCATCAGAGGTCAAGCAACATCTGAGTGATGCATTCAGCTATATGGCTTGATTTTAGGTAGTCCTGCAAGGAGCAGGGAACTGTAGTTGGTGATCCTTATGAGTGCCTTCCAACTTGAGATACTCAGCACTGTTAGAACCATTAGACACTGAAATGTTTTTATGCCAGTGGGACGTTATCCTATCAATGTCCTTATGGCCGAAGATGTCCACTCAAGTTTTCAAAACAGAATAGTATGAGGGAGGCCCAGGAATCACTTAAGGGTATTTGTTGTATTATGGATGTTGGCATCCTTACCAAGGCAGTTGGTTAGGTAAGAGGTATTTAAGCAAGAGACCTACTTTACTCTTAAGTATTTTGAGACAAATACAAAGCATTTTTTAGTAAAAAAATCTCAGGTTTCCTAAATGCTATGCTAATGAGTTATTTTCTTTCTGAAGCAAATTCCTAATACTGTTAGTAAACTTACTTTGTCAAACCTTACTGCATGTAATTAAGCTTGATTGATTTATTCAGCAGCAGATACTTTAAATGGACGTTCTGAAACATTGTATTCAACAGAAAATGGGAGAAGACAAGCCCCCTCCCACAAATACCTGAGCTTCCAAGTTTTTATGTAAAAAAATCTTCAGTCTTCTTTCCCAAATCTGTTTGGTGGTAGCCTTAATTAAATCACTCAGAAAGAAATATGTTCACTAAAAACAAAACCTGTGCCACGTATCTGTAACAATCCAGACTGAGAAAGTGTTAACAGCACTCTGGAGCACATGTAAGCAAAACTAGAAGTGAAAGCTTACTTGTTGACTTGTGTAACTCTTAAAACATAAGCAAAAACTATGTTTGCCTGCTAGCCTTGTGAGTTGGAAGGGCTTAGCAGCCTTCTCTGACCTTAGAGCATGCCTCAGAACTTACTCCTGTTTCCTGTGTTTAAGATGAAGACTATGAAACAGCTGTTAGGAAACTTAATGGAAGACTCTATCCCAGTGATTCAGAAGAGAAAAAGAAAGGGCAAGGTCCTGTAAAAGGTATGTCTTAAGAAATTCTAATTACTGTGCTTCCTGTACTGAAACATAAACTCTGAATCTAAGGGACGTATGGGCAGGGGTTAATTTTATGTTTCCTGGGATGGTTTTTAGAAACAGAGATGCTGGGTGCAGAAAACCTGCATCTCAAAGTACAGAGTTAAGCTCAGTATGTCATTCTGTTAGTTAGCAGTTAAGGGGTACCTGAAAGAAAAAGGTATATTCCAGGTGATCTCTAAACAAGAGCATCAGAGTCTTTTCCTATCTTGAGCTCCTTCTGAATATGAAAAATTCAGCTTGGCATGATACTGCTGAAGAGAAAGTTGTCTACATCTTTGAATACTTGCTACTTCTGCAGTTACTCAATTAAAGCTTGTGAGTTAATGTTGTTCAATCTAAAAGAAAAGCCATTTGGTCTCTATACTAAAAATACTGGTGTAGACTTGCTTATGTTTGTCTGACTTGCTTATGTTTGCTGACTTCAGCATTACCTGAAGTCTGGGTAGGTCCTTCTAGAAGTAAAGTTTGGGGGCTTTTTGAGGACATGTGCTAGAACGGTTGAGTCATCTGAAATATGAGGAGATATTGAGGGAAGTTAGTAGTAGTGGCAGCTGCATGATGAAACTCTTCATTGTTGCATGGAAATTCCCTGATAGCAGTAAAAAACCACAGATGATGTATTTTCAATTCTAGTCATCCCAGGTTAGGTTTGTTAGTCTTCACTTCCTCTATTTAAACTGTAATGCAATCTGTGAAACTCATGAAGTCTGTCTTCAAGTTGATCTGGCTATTATGAGGTTAATTTGTAATGTAGGGGCTAAAAATTATTGCAGTATTTTGCTTCCTTAACAGCTATTTCCCATTAATTCTTTACAGCAAGCCCTGCAGGAAAAAGTGAATTCAACAATGAAAGAGAATGTGCTGCTACTTGGGAGAAGAAACCAGCTCCTGAGGAGAAAGATGAAACAAAAGCTCAGGAGGTTCCTTCTACAGCTGTTTGTGGGGCCAGTACTGACACTAAAGGTGACAGTCCGGAAGACTTAAAATCAGAAGCTGAAATTCATGAAATGAAAGTAAGAGCTAAATCTTTACAAAACTTCTTGTTATTAAGCTCGTACAATTACTTCAGATATGTATGAGGCAGTACAGATTTAGAACTAAAACATCCAGTTGGGAAAAATTGAGGAGTTTTGTAGCTGTGCCTCAAGTGTTTGCCAACACAGGAGATTTGATTTCAGGGAATAATAGTATTTTTTTCAAAACAGACTACTTCAAAGATACTTCAGTTAATGTCAAGTTAACATCCTTGTGTTAACTGTAATGAAAAACCTCAGAAAACTTACAACTTTACTTGTTGTTCTTTATTTTTCTATAAGGACCAAGAGCCCTGGGGAGGAGTTTTGAATCCTAAGGTCTTCTAACTTATTTACCTGTTACATTACTTTTTTGATTAATTGCAGGAGAATGAAGTTGCAAGCTCAAGTGACTTAGTCTGTACCAGTAAGGAAGCAATACCTGCTCCATCAAAGGCTGAGGTGACAGTACATGTCCAGTCAGGTACCAGCAGTGAAGAATCACATTCCACCACAGAAACTGTGCAGGTATCGCAGGCCTTATCACGAGCTGAAGACAAACCTGTAGATTTGTCAACTAAAAAGAGTGATTCAGATGGTTCAGAGTCAACACAAGGTAAGGTCATGGGTATGCTCTGAGGTTTTTTTGTAGGAAACTATGCTTTTCTGTGGATCAGTTTATCTAGCCTAATTGCTGTCCTGGGGAGAAGCAGTACCAATACTGAATTAGAAACATAAATACCAATCTGGTAAAAATGTGTATATATCAAAATTTTTGAGCTCAATTTCATTACAACAAAACAATGCTGATGTCTATTGTGTAATTTATATATGATGTACTTTCATTAGTTTACTGTTAAATACCACATGAGCTCTGTGGATCTGCATATAAGTAATATGCTGAAACTCACACGGTCTTGGGCTCTTTTTTAAAACCATAATAGATGGTCATTATGACAAGTATCATTCAAACTTTAAATTTATTGGGAGGAAAAAATGCTGTAGACAGTTCTCCAGTTTATTCTTGTGACTACGTAAATGCATTTCTTTAAGGAAGTAGAGATTTTCTTTGACATTTCCCCTTTTTATTTGATAGAAAACAGAATCATCTCATTTGGTTTTGGCAATACTACAGGCCTGTCATTTGCAGATCTGGCATCCAAAAGTTCTGAAGAGTTTGCTTTTGGCTCAAAAGGTGAGTTCAACTAGTCTCTGAGATAGACCTCTGCTGGACTTTTGCTTCATACAGTACAATTTTTTGTGCACAAAATTTCTGCTGATCTCTAGAAACAACAATTTTTTTGCAAGTTTTTGTTAGGAAGAAAAAAAAAACTGCACAAAGTTTAAAATGTAACTCTCTTAATTGTAGATAAAAACTTCAAATGGGCAAATACAGGAGCGACTGTGTTTGGAGATACCACCCATAAAGCAGAGGAAGATGAAGGTGGTAGTGATGATGAGGTAGTACATAATGAGGATATCCACTTTGAGCCAATTGTGTCCTTACCAGAGGTAAGATGACTTCTGGAATATATAACAACGTTAAGATAAGCATTTCTGCTAATACAGCAAGCTTTAAAATATGTTTTGCTTACTGTGGTGTTGTGCCTTGTTCTGCATGTTTTACACAGACTATGTGGAAGCACCTGTTTTAAATCCTAGTACAGCATAGCCCTGGGGAGGTGTCTGGTGCCTCAGTTAAAACCTCCAACACTGATTTCTTTATAACTCGACTGAGAGTTGATCAGGATGCAGATTTGTACAGAAAGCTTGTAAGAGCTAAACCATCTGTCTAGTACAGCTGAAAAGCAGGAAGGGGAACTGAATAACTGCTAGTGCTTAAACAATTCAGCTGTGGCTTTGTATCAGTGACTTGTAGATTCAGTTCTGTGAAAGCCAACTAAAAATTTTTACTGTAAGCTAAGCAAGAGATTTCTAGAATCACTAAGCAAAAAGACGTACAATTAACATTACCTGAAGGCTAAAGGACCTAGTCAGTTGGAAAATACGTGGTTTTTCAAGAAGTAGGAGAACCTTCAACTTTGAAGGTAGCCTTATAACTTACTGAGTGAGACTTCACACTTACTCATGTCTTGATTTACAGACTCTTTTGATGTTATAGTCATATTGCCTGACATTTCTATAAATAATAAAATTTAACTATAGATTAGTAAAATTACTGAGCAAGGCAAATAGAGCACAAAAGAGAGCAGTATGTGGTGTCCTTCAATTTGAACAGCTCGTCTGATCTATTTTGTAACATGCCTTCAACTTCCTTGAAAATTTGGTGTGCCTGTGCTCATCTGTGTGTCACGTTATGACTTCTATGATGCTTTTCTTCTCTGCTTCCCTTTTTCAGTTTCACAAGCAGTATTTTGTCACGTATTTCTCCAGTTCTCTCAAGTGTTCCATATCTTTGGAGAAGTGCTAACTAAAGTAGATTAGAGGCCACTAAATGCATACATAAATTGAGGTGGAGATACGGCTGTCAGGCCAGTGTTTTGAATACTTGGTGTTTATTCTGTTCAAATGCAAATACCGAATTCTTTAACAATGTGCTAAAGGTAATTCCTGTAATCATAACAGTACTTTGTTTTCACTTATCTGTGGCACATTATTCAGCAAACCTGAAACGTGGAAAACTTGCCAGAACACTTGATAAAGTCTTGGGGTTTTGTTAAAAGACAAAAAAAAAACCCCACAGATAAAGAAAATCCCACCAAAACCCAACTAACCAAACCCCTCCCAAATCAAAACCAACAGACACCCACTGGAACTATGTAGCATGGTGAAGGAGGATTGCAGTGCTGTACTTGGTCTCAAATAGTGGAATTTGTTGGGCTCTTAAATTCTGAAAATGTTTTACCCATTTTGGTATGATGAATGAGGTGTTGGAGAAACTAACACACTGAAGAATTTTCCACTGTAATATGTCAGAATCTTCAGAAGTATATGTAATAACTACTTAATATCTTTCTGGGAAATCACAGGTACTTAAAAAACTGTGTGGTTTTTTTTTTAGGTTGAGGTGAAATCTGGAGAAGAAGATGAAGAAATTCTCTTCAAGGAGAGGGCAAAACTTTACAGATGGGACAGGGATGTTACTCAATGGAAGGAGCGTGGTGTTGGAGAAATCAAAATACTCTTCCATACACAGAAGAAATACTATAGAATCCTAATGAGAAGAGACCAAGTTCTCAAAGTCTGTGCAAACCATGTTATCACCAAAGAAATGAACTTAGTGCCCTCTGATACATCAAACAATGCTTTCATTTGGACAGCCACGGATTATGCTGGTGAGTTTTTTCAGGTGGTCTGTAGTTTCTGTTTTGTTTTTCCCTGGGGATTGTTACAAGATGAAACTAAACAGACCTTCTTGGATTTATTTTCAGATGGTGAAGTAAAAGTAGAGCAATTTGCAGTCAGGTTTAAAAGCCAAGAAATGGCCAATTCTTTCAAGAAGATGTTTGAAGAATGCCAGCTAAGCTTGTCAGAACTACAGAAGGGGCACTTGTCTCTGGCAGCAGGACTGTCAAAGGACACCAACCCTGTTGTGTATTTTGAAGTTTCTGCTGATGATGAACCTTTAGGACACATAACCATGGAGCTGTTTGCAAATATTGTACCTCGAACTGCTGAAAATTTCAGAGCCCTGTGCACAGGAGAGAAAGGATTTGGATTCAAGAACTCCCGCTTTCACAGAATAGTCACAGACTTTGTGTGTCAGGTAAGCATAAAAGGAAGACTCTGCACAGAGAGAATGAAATGCATCTTGACTAACAATGGCATTTCAAAACTGGCTTGTACAGAATAGCACATTCTTGTTGGCAGCATGCATCCACTGTGCAGGATAGTCTCATCTGTTTTTTCCCTACAAGGAAATGAGAAATGGTGCAAGCAGCACATGCTACCCTAAGATGCTTTTCACCTGTGCCTGCCAGTGGCCTCGTGCTTCAGTGTTTCTTAGTTACTATCATATCACCCACTTCAGGGTGGAAGAAAAATGAAAGGAGGCAGAGTCCTCTTACAATACACAAAGGGCCTGTTGCTGAACAGGAACGCCAAGGAAAGTAGACGTTCCCCAAACTGCCATTCATCCTTCTCTCTCTCCAGAGAAGAACTTCTTTATGCTTGCTTGTTAAGGACACTTACTTTCCAGCCTTCCCATGGACTTTAAAATACGCTTTGTGTTTCAGATAACGTGCACTTTGAAACTGATATTCCATGTATCATAGATGTTAGGTTTCAATCTAAAACAAGTCTTCTAGATCCAATTACCATGCAGTGGCCTGTTTACTAAAACATCAAGTTTTATGCTGAGAGCATCAGCCTGCAGTACATCAGTAACCCCAGGCAGACAGTGTTGGTTTTAAACCTCTGTTTGCATTTAGTACAACTGGCAAGTTCTTTGTAAATGCTGAAGGCTTAGGAGATTGATCATAGCTGAGATAGACCCTTCTTAAAATTCTCATCCATAGTTCACTGAGTTTTAGTAACTTGGAACAGGCAAAATGAATGAACATCAGTACATGCTATGCTAATGATCTGCATTTCACTACCTCCCCGAAGATGAGGCATGTAGGTGACTTTCTACAAGCCCAGGTGTATACAGTAATATAGGAAAATAATACACAAAAGTAATAGGAAGGACATCAGCCTGTTAGAGGGAGTCCAGAGGAGCGCCAAGTCCTTTAAGAAGGATGGAGCACTAGTCCTATGAGGAAAGGCTAAGGGAACTGAATTTGTTCATCCTGGAAAAGAGAAAGCTTAGGGGTGACGTAGTGGTGTCATTCCAGAGCATGAAGGGAGCCTACAAGAAAGATAAAGGGAATCATTTTACAAGAGCATGTAGTCACAGGACATGGGGGAATGGCTTCTAGGTAAAAGAGAGTCGGTTTAGACTAGATATTAGGAGAAAGTTGTTTGCTGTGAACGTGATGAGACACTGGAACAAGTTGCCCAGAGAAGCTGTAGATGCCCAATCCCTGTCAGTGTTCTAGGCCAAGCTGGATGGAGCTCTGATTAGCCTGGTCCTAGTTCTAGGTATCCCTGCCCATAGCAGGGGAGTTGGAACTAGATGAGACCTTAAAGGTCCTTTCCGACATAAACCATTCGGTGATAGTATATGAATGGCTTGTCACCAGAATCAAATATTATCCTGTCTTTTGACTAGCCATCTACGTGTCTCTGAAGTATGCACTTTGTGGCTATTTTGTTAAACTTTTGTGCCTTTCTGATAAACTCATCCGTGATTTAAGGTTATTTCAGGGTATTCTACATCGTATAAAGGAGCAGACTGTTTTAAAGCAGCTAACTGCACCATGTGTGCCTTGACAAAGTGAGGTTTTATCATATTACATAAGTATATTTTAAGTTTGCTCTGCTTTGCCTGGACTTTCTTGAGGGTGCAAGGGGAAGCTCTTCAATGAGAACTAAGGCTGTACAGATACAATATACACTGTCATCTTTATTTGTATACTCACATTATCAGGAACCAGAAGTTTGCTACCTTCCAGAAAGATAAAAGACACACTTACCATGCTGCTTAACCAGTTATGTGGCAAAGCTGTATGGATTTACTGCTCACTGCTGCTTTAACCTTTTTCAGGTGATGAATTCTGTGCCTGCAGGGCCTAAGGACTAAGGCCTTCAATGAGATAATGCAAGTCCAGGCACCTTCCCAGGGCCAAGGGATGTAGGCAGTAGGAAAGGCAGGCCTAGAGGAATGTGACCATGGGAAGCAGGAAGATAAAATGCTGTGTTCAGAATAAACAAGGGATAAACCTTCTGCTCCTTCCCTAACCGTGAACAAACCTGCTGAACCTGTGAAGCCCTACATCTAAGCAGATGTTGATACTTGTGAAAATGAAAAATTAGTTCCTCCAAAACAAAGTCTTTACTGTTGAAAGGAAATACAATTTTTGGGTTATGTTTTGGGACTTGTCAGTTAATGCTGTGTCTGTTTTTTTATTTTAGGGAGGAGATATAACCAACCATGATGGAACAGGCGGACGGTCAATTTATGGAACAGCATTTGAAGATGAGAATTTCATAGTGAAACACACTGGTCCTGGATTGTTGTCAATGGCAAATAAGGGCAGAGATACAAATAATTCTCAGTTCTTCATAACACTTAAAAAAGCAGAACACTTGGACTTCAAGCACGTGGTATTTGGGTTTGTGAAAGATGGAATGGATGTTGTGAAAAAGATCGAATCCTTTGGTTCTCCTAAAGGGCTAGTAAATGGAAGAATTGTCATTACAGACTGTGGGCAAATATAGAATTATTTCTTTGAGTATACAAATGTTTTAGCAGTATAAATCAGTACTTAGATGTTATTGACTAATTATTTCAACTTCTTAAAATGGACACTTCTGATGTATAAATGTAAAATTACAGGCTATAGTTGAATTTTTTTATGTGTTCTAATTGATTTTTTGCATGGTAAATAAACTTCAGGCACTGGCATATTTCAGGTGTATTTGTGTTATCCTGACATATTTGTATTAAGTGTCAAATTTTAAAAATTAAATCCTAGTCTTGTTAAAATAAATGTCTTGTCTTCACTTTGGTTTGTTAAAAGAAAATCACTTGCATAACTTGGTTCTTGCTCTTTTGAAGGTACAGATTGTAGATGCAAATTGCTGGACAGTACAATTAAGGGCCTCTGAAAGTTAATGGGTATTCCAGTGTGCAGAAGGCAGGCTGAGCCAGGTGGATGTTGGTTTGTTCTGTCTGCATGGTTTTTAAATGATTGATCTATGTTTTGCTAGAGCAATATGCCAACTTTTTTTTTGTAGTTAAGCTATTTCTACAAAACTTAGCTTAATGAAAAACATATACTTACCATTATACTTATAAGTATAACCCTCTGCTCAGTGTTTATTAGCTGTGGCAAACTTCTCTGACCTTGCTGTTTGTGTATTCCAGCGTGCTCGTACCTTTTACAACTTTGCCTCTCAGGAATGAGTATGTACGGGTAAATGCAGGGTTTATTTAAACTAGTACTGTACAGCTCTGTGCCGGCAACATGCATTTAGCCTAGCTTTATTTTGGGGGGTTATTTTTTTATTTTTAAAGGATGGCAGTAATGTCTTCAGGGGTCCTCAGGGACCTTACTCTGCTCTCTTCAACCACTCAAACGAGCCTGGAGCTAGGGCTGGTTCGGCCTCTTCTCCCAGGCAACCAGGCACATAGATTTACCCTGTGCGAGGGGAGGTTTAAGTAGGACATTAGCAGTTATTTTTTCTCATAAACGCTGATAGGGCATGGGCGGCCCAGGGCCGTGCTGGAATCGCCGTCGCTGCAGGTGTTTCAGGAGGTAGCCCTGAGTAGTCCAGTTGCCAGGGGCGTGTTCGGTCGTGGGTTGGACGCGGCGCTGTGCCGGGGGTGGAGAGAAGCGGTGGTTGCTGGTTCTGATGGTGATGATAATGATGGTGATGATAATGATGGTGATGATAATGATGGTGATGATAATGATGGTGATGATAATGATGGTGATGATAATGNCTCCGCCCGAGGGCTGCAGCCGCGCTGCCCGCCCGGGCCGGCGGGGGTGAGACGGGGCCGGGGCGGGCGGCCTGTGGGCAGGAGGGGGAGGCACGGAAAAGCTGTTTCCTCCTCGCCGCGTCCCTAAAGCGTTCGGAGGAGGTGGAGGGAAGTGGGCCGGTCCGCTCCCTCGGGGTTCATTGTGAGCGCCGTGCTGCTGCGTTCCCGGGCCGTGCGAGACGAGAGCGGGGTTTAAACAGACTTGAGGAGGTTAGGGGCTCTTGCTGCTCCTGTCCCTGACCCCGCGCTCCGATTGCCTCAGAGCCCAAGTGCTGAAGAGTCATCCTTGTCCGAGCAGGCAGTTTCCCTAGAAATTGCGAATCCAGATTCTATGCGGTACCAATACACAGTTTAGCATGCAGTTTTTGCCTAAGACCTGATGCCTGCCTGTTGAGTGAGAACATATGTAAATCATCTTAGGAGTATGTTGAGCTTGTATGAAATCTATATAATAGGGTAACTAATTTTTCTCTCTTTTTATTTATTTTTTTTCCACAGTAATTGACAGCCTTACTTAGAACGCGTTAAATGTGTTTGTGGTGGTGTGGTGGTGTTTTTTTGGTTTGTGTTTGGTTTTGGTTGGTTTTTGTTTTGTTTTGTTTTTTGTTTGTTTGTTTTTGTTTTTTGTTTTGCTTTGTTTTAAAGCTGAGTGATTAGCTCTGTTGTCAGAGAGCAGGAAATTGTTCCAAATCTGGTCAATCAGGAATCAAGCCCATGGTTCATTGGAGACTGCTGCAGTGACCAGGCAGTTAATTATGATGAGTATCATTCCCTTGCCGAGGTATGGCAATGATATTTTACACCAGAGAGAGTCAGGTTCTTTGCACGCAGNTCATCTTAGGAGTATGTTGAGCTTGTATGAAATCTATATAATAGGGTAACTAATTTTTCTCTCTTTTTATTTATTTTTTTTCCACAGTAATTGACAGCCTTACTTAGAACGCGTTAAATGTGTTTGTGGTGGTGTGGTGGTGTTTTTTTGGTTTGTGTTTGGTTTTGGTTGGGTTTTGTTTTTTGTTTGTTTGTTTTTGTTTTTTGTTTTGCTTTGTTTTAAAGCTGAGTGGTTAGCTCTGTTGTCAGAGAGCAGGAAATTGTTCCAAATCTGGTCAATCAGGAATCAAGCCCATGGTTCATTGGAGACTGCTGCAGTGACCAGGCAGTTAATTATGATGAGTATCATTCCCTTGCCGAGGTATGGCAATGATATTTTACACCAGAGAGAGTCAGGTTCTTTGCACGCAGATGAATGAAGGAATTGTATTGTGGTTCCTCTTCTTCTATTACTTGTGCTGACAAGTCAAAAGTGATCTGCTTAAAAATTCAGCAGCAAAGACCCTTTCCCCATGCTGGTGTTTCAAAAGCCTTTGATATTTAGTAGGAGTACTTGCTGACCAGGCACCTTTATTTTGCCGGAATTCTGTTTGTCTTTCAGTGAAACAAATTTTTGCAATTGTTTTCATGCATCTGATTTTTTCTGGGTTAAATGTGTCCAGTTTGTCCAAGGGATAAGGCCTTAAGTGTTCAAAGTCATACTGCAGGGAAAGTCATATGGTGGAAAAATACCCCTGAGCAACTAGATTTGAGGAGATTGCAAGTAGGTTTGAGTTACTCAAATAATTGGTTCAGGATACTGAGTTTATCCTGGGAGTCATCAAATGAATACAAAACACAGCTTTTTTCTTTTTTTCCTTAGGAAAAGTAGCTTGCCATTTTAGAATCAGGAACCATCCCAAATGTGATGTGAAGATTTTAAGTTTTTTAGCAGCTAAAATCAGACTGTATGTGCCCTTAGTTCCTGCAGATGGATTTGCGACTTGTGTAGCATTTGATGGTGTTCTGGAATTCTATGGGGGTTTTTTCTTGGGGAATATTCTACTTCGAATTGTAGAACTGTACTTTAAAGAAAAGTAACTTTTAAAACTTATTTTTAAAAGACTGTTACTGAGACTTTAATGCTTTCAAGGAAGAAAACATTCATGTGTTTGTGTGCTTTGTTTTTTTTTCATTAAAAAGTGGTCATTCAAGGGCAGGAAAATACACAAAATAGTTGATCGCTTGATCAAAAGCATAGCAGAGAAATGCAGTGAAACAAGATCATGAGAGCTGCCTTGGTATTTTACATTGTGCATTTAATTGATTTTGCGTCTGCCCTAAAATCTGTCATTCACCTGATTAGTATGTACTTATAAATTAGTAAGAAAAAGTAAAGCAGGATACTTTGGCATAGAAAGCCTAGATATGAAGGTAGATGGCACTGTTTCCATGATTACCTAATTCTGCTTTCATGCCTTTATTTTATGTTACTGTCCTCATAGTGCTTTATAGTTTCTCAAATATTCTAACATATAACGCTACAAGTATTTTGTTATTAGACCATAGAGAATATATTTATTTTTTTATGTTAATATGAGGACCACTTACCTTTATGTATGTGAAAAAACCCACTTCCTTTTCAAAGCCAGTAGTTTGTAGTAAGGATTGTATCACAAGATGCCACAGTTTCACTGTAAAACCTGCAAGTTGTGGCATACTTTTTCCATGAAAATTCTCACAGAGTGCAGTGGTTTTGTGCTTTCTTGTAGGATTACCTCTCAGGAGCATTGCAAACCAAATGTAATAGCAGAAGCTCCCTAGTTTACAAAGGTAATACAAAGCAATGGCACTTTGATATCTTTTACAGGGAAAATATATACTACAGCTGTATTGTTCCTAAATTTATTTAGTTCTGTACTGTCTCGTTTTAAATAGGTAGGTAAGCTTGATCGGGGGTTGTGATACCTGGGAGCCAGCCTGGGAATGGTAACAAGCAAAGAACGCAAAGGATGTTTTGGAACAATGGTTCACAGCCTGTTTGTCTTGAAGTCCTGCTTGAATTATTCGTTGGTAGCAGTCCACTTCATAATGCATGTATTTAGCTTTAATTTAAAGATATGTAAATGTTTAATATTTAGAATGCATTTGGTCTCTTTCAGAAACTGGTGCATGGGGACAGCAGGCTAAATCAATGTATTTGTCAGACTTCAGTTACAGAAAAGTTTCTATAGGCAGACAAGCTCTAAAATTTCAGAAAGATAAATCTGATGTGAAAGCTAAATAATTCTTACTGTGGCTTAAACTGTTATAATTAAGTTCATAATTCATCAGGCTTCTTCAGTGGTGGTTTTGGTTCTTAAACCTACATGACTTTGTGGCAAGTACTTCTAGTAAGTCCTTGCTGATTTCTTAATGTCAGCTTCTCAAATGCAAAATAAAATTGTTGCAATTTTTTATTTTTCAGGGGACACCAACAGCTCACTGAAAAATATAATTATTTCTTTCTCAAATTGTTCTTTAGAGTCAGAATTTACTGAAACTGGAAGAGAGAACAGATCAGATCATGATTTCCAAAAAAGTGTGAAAGACTGGGATTGGTAGGAGGTGTTTTTATTTCTCTGTTATTATTTATTTTCTCTCATAATCCAGATAAACAACAAATAAACAAGGTTATTTGGACTGTGCAAAAGTTTGTTTTAAGTTTCTTGTTTTCTTGTTAAGAATTGCTTGTGGCCAATTTATGACATAATGAGAGTGCTGATTTTCTAATCATTCTAATCATTCTAATCTAACCCTCGTTCACTTTCTAATCTGATCTGTGTATGTTGAAATTGCTAAGGGACTACAGGAATGACATAAACTGAACTAGGTGACAGAAAAATCAACTAGGAGGAAAGTGAGTAGCCCAGACTGATAAACAAATTTATGTTTATTTAGAGGTAGTTCAATTCCAGAAGCCAAGAAATCCCTTTTAAGGGCTGTTTTTCACCAAACTGGAAAAAAATAATTTTTTTGTTCTCCAGGAATTTGGTGGTTTGTGGTGAGAAAAGAGTGTTGGTTTTACCTGTGCTTACAGCAGGAAAAGCCTAGTTACTGTAACAACTCTTAAGTCAGCAGCATGTAATTGCTGTGGTTGAGATTTGTGAGTAATAATGCCTTTCATTCAAATGATTTAACTCTGCTATTTGTTATCAGTAAAAATATCAAAGCCTTACATTAAGCAATATTTGCTCTTTTTATACAGACTTCTTTCAGTGCTCTGTTATGTATCATGTTAGAAAGAAACTGAGTAATTTAAAGTTACTGCTCTTTTGTACTTTTAGTTTTGATGATGAGCAAGATTTTGTTTGTGATTCAAGTGGTCTAGAAGAAAATAGCATTATTTGCTCTGAAACTGATGCAGTTCAAAATACAGCTCTATACATGGGCACAGGTAATAAATATTTAATTTTAATACATTCTCACAACTCTCTGTTTAACGTGTGACTTAAAAATCTTCCTAGTAAATATTTCTATTCAATTGAGAAATACACTAGGCACCTAAAATGTATTTTAATGTGGGGATTTAACCTTTAACATCAGTATAAATATTTTCTTTAGAATTCTTTTAGGAGGTTCAGACGTACTTGAAGCAATACTAATGTTATTTTCTCATGTGATATCCAGTAGTTTCTTAAGTCTTGTTCTGATTGCTTAGGTGTCACCCTAAGGTCTTATCAGCAGCAAATCACTTGCTTGAAGCCCTTTTCAAAAGTAGTAGGAGATGTTGGTGACATGATTCTGTCTGTGCATGGATTCTATACAGATATTCTGGGATTTCTATATTGCAATGGAGGGCATGGTTTTACTCATAAAACTGTTGGGTTTTGATCAGTTTGAATAAATCATGGAACAAAAACTTTGATCAAATCTCTGTAATTCGTTAGATTACTTTAACATTTTGATACATCTCACTCTATACTTGTAATTCTGAATTCCTAGAACACATTTTTGCTGATTTTGTGCAACAATCATATCAATATTTAGCTAGGACTGATTTTTTTAATGTAAAGTGCGTTTTTTTTCATGTCCACAGGCCTCACTTTACCATCTCATTTGGCTGCAAATACTCAAAAAAATAGGGACCCAATTATCAACCATGGTTTGTTAAAGAAAATTTTGCGTGGAACTAGTGCTCAGGCATGCAATAGGGAAAGTTTAATACCACCTCATATCAGTCAAATTTATGATGAATTATTTGTCATACATCAGAAGCTCCAGGTAGGAACTGGAATCACCTTAAAATTTTTGTTTAATAACGCTATGAAGGTTCTCATTTTCGAGAAAGAAATCTGAAACTACTTATATAGCAACATTTATATATTAAAGCTATTGGTTTTTACTATCACTTTATACTAATCACAGTTACTTATATACTAAATCTGCATCTTCATCTGCCTCTTCCCCTAGATTAATTCAGTGATTCGGTAATGATGCTTTGACTTGAATTTTGGGTAGACCAGGTAGAGGGTAGGTGGGCAGATTCAGCTTGAGGTAGTTGGAACACAGTGTTTCTACATCCAAGACTGTCTTGTGACACACAGTGGGTGTACAGGGAAGCACCCACAACCAGAACATCTGAAACGGTTCTGACTCTGGGCATTCCAAAGCATTTGCCTCCATGGCCTCCTCCAAAATCCCTCTATTCATTCCACCAGTTCATGTCCAGCAGGTTTAGGCTACTAACGAAAGAACCTCCAATATGGTTTTACTCTGTAATAGTTCCTAAGCTTCTGCTGGATTCCCTGCCAAAATTCTCTTTTGCAACATATGAGATAAAAATAATTTTATATCTCTTTTTTCTTCACCACTTTTTCATGGATGCATCTCACTAGTTGAAAAACAGTATCATTAATCTAGTGTTCAACATAGACAGTCACATCAGACACTGTTCTGTCCTAAACTTAATACCATTATCCAAATATTTTAGAAGCAAAAACCGAAGTTTAATTTTCTAGAGCAGCAATGTAGAGTTGAATTTTATATTTTGGGAGGCTGAACCATTCCAATGCATATGGAAGTCTGCTCTTGTGTAACTGTAATTTCACAAAGAGCTAAGCATGGGACAAAATTTTAAATTCAGCGTAATTTGGGAAAACTTCAGGTGGGTTTTTAAAGTAGTTTAATATTTTTTATTGATGCAGAGAGAAACTTCAGCACAGCAGGAGTATGCTCTGCAACTGCAGAAACGAGAACGTTGTCTAACAGAACAAGAAACATTGCTTTTTACACATGAAGCAGCTTTGGCTAAAATAAGAGGTGTGGAAGAAGAAGTTCACACAAAAATTGCAGCTATGAAAGAGGTGAAATAGTATTTTTAATGGTAGATATTGCTCTATACACTGTTTTCATTTGTAGTTATCTTAAGCCATCATATGTTTGCTGGAAATCCTGCTTTATTTCTTTGAAGTCCTTGAAATCCCCAAAGGAAGGATTTAAACAAAAAGTACTGAACAATATGGCTAGAGTTTTTATATGACTTCTGTTTCAGAATGGTGCATTTACTTGTCTAATATGTAGTACATTTTACAGTTCCAAGTTAGAAAAAGGAGGTTTTTTTTTTGTAAAATAGTGAAAGCTATGTGACCAATATTAGAGGAAAAAAAGTGGTCTATCTGTAATTGTGTGTAAGTTAAATGAGTGTCTTTGCATTAGCTGTTGCAGAGTTGCAGTGGATTTCCCTGGGAATGCTTTATGATGCATTGAGATCTTACGACATAACACCTATTGCAGAGAGTACTAGCAAACAAAGACTCAAAAAGTTCAGAGGAAGAGCAACCTAACTTTGGGGGTGTGGGAAGAAAGACTAATGAAGAAGAGTGAAGTCATGGAAGGGGAAAAACAAAAGCTAGAACATTTTCAGTATAATAAAACCTTGCTGTTTTACCAAATCTGAGGTACTTAAATCTAAGGTCCAGAGAAGATTAAATATGAAACAAATTTCAGGGGTGAGAGATGAATGACAGTGGATATGTGGGTTGTATTTAATAATTCATATGCCTGTGTTGTAAACCAGAGTCCTAGTCTCTAGAAGGCATAGGATTAGTTTCTCACTCTGCATGATTCAGAGTGAGCAAAACCAGGAACATCAGTTGAAGCCTCAAAACAGGGTCTCAACTTTTTGTAAATATTTGGAAGAGTGAGCTGTAAGTGAAAGCTTTGTCACTGATTTTAGTTCACAAATGCATCACACATCTGGATTTTCTGAGAAATATACATGTATATAGTTGGTCTGGGTAGAACAGGCAGCAGTAGGAGCTGTAGGCTGTGCATGTTGCTCTCAGTTTCTGTATACATCCTTCTTAACAGGCAGTACAGATCTTGTTTTTTTCACTGCTGACTGAATATGCAAATTTGGACATGAAGAACTTGATATTTGAAAGTTTGTCTGACTCTTTTAACACTTAACTGGAACTTATTGTTTCTAGAATAGTCTCTTTTAAAACATGTTTTTAAATTTGATATTTCTATAGCAACATGAGGCAGAAGTTAAGCAGCTGACAGGAGCCTTGAGAGAAATAACGAAAGAAAATAGGAGGCTGAAGTCATCATTTGACAGCTTGAAGGAAGTGAATGACTCTTTAAGAAAACAGGTAAAATTACTTCCTGTTATAAATAATTCAACAAGTTACAATCCACAATTTAAATATTTGAGCAGCTTTAGTTTGCAAAATTGCTGACCTTTTGTTTCTCTAAGACAAGAATTGTATGAATGACTGAAAGTACTTTTCTCACCTGTTTCTAGTACTTGAAATTTAGCCTTTCTGACCTTTTACAGTATAAAAAAAGAAGTTGGATTTATTCCACTGACTCACTAGCAACAGCTAATTTTTAGGAAGGGAAAATCCATTGAGAATGGACAGAGAGAAATTATTTTATGACATAATGAAATCCACCTTGTGCAGATTTGCTGTGTCAAATTGCTATGCTGATGCTATTAAATAAAAAATAAATGTTTAACTTCGTTTGATCAGTATTTTCAGTTATTTTTGCAAATTTTAATGAAGGCAGTATTTTCTCACTATTTCACCACTAGAATGGTGTTTCATAGTAGTGTGTACAGTAGGAATTTGTCTCGCTTGACTGCTAAGTCTGATCTAAAATAGTGATACACAAATTGTCTACATTATACAAGCATTGTTTATTCATTGAACTAATTAGTGTTCTGATAATCTGAATATAATAAAAATCTACAACAGAGCCTCATTCTTTCCCTTATGGTGGTCAGACCTAACTCCTAGGATGTTGATGGTTCTGATGCAATGCCATCTGTCTTATTTCCTCTCACTATAAAATATTTGCATTTCTCTGCAAACTGAGGGCTTCTGTGATGATTATGCTGTTTATTGTTGTATGGATAGAGCATTTTTTAAAATTTAAATGGAGATTGCAGTTTTCCTGATCTTTTCTCACCGAGCAAACTGATTTTTTAGTGTGGTCAGTAGCCACCTTCCCCATTAACATGACTATGATACCTTTCTTCAATTTGTGCTCATTTTTATGTCACCTTTTCATGAAAAGTTATCAAATGTGAAGTGCCTGTGTATCTAGAGTGTCATTGTAATGCTTATTTTACCCCTGCACTCTAAAAGGTTGGGCTGCAGGTCAACAATGAGATACTGCTGCTGTCCTGTTTATCCTGGAACTGGTTGCCCACAGAGGGTATAAGAGTCTCACACCTTGGAACTGTTCAAAAGCTGTCTGGACATGGCAGCCAGCTCATCATGGCCCAGCTTGGGCTGGGGGGTTTGACCAGATGTCTTCCGAAGGTGCTCTCAAATCTTTGACAATCCGTGATTCTGTAATTTGTTGAGGGAGGTGGATGATGATTTTGTTTCTATTAATTTTCATGCTAATAAGGAAAAAACTTGAACTTATATAATGTAGCTGCTCAACAACAATATCAAGTTACTTCAGTGTGATAATTAAGTCAAGAAGTGAGTTTTGAATTTACACTTTGGAATATTTTCTACTTCTTTCAGATAAATGATGTAACGGAGTTGAACAAGAAGTTGGAAGGTCAAGCACAAAAAGTCAAAGCTCGTTTAGAGAATCTACAAGTAAGGTTTGTTCTTACATGTACCTGCTTTTATAGGTAACCAGTGAACTATAATTCATTGTTATATTTTTGTTGTAGAGGAAGCATGAATTTTCAATGGTACGTAAATCTAACAATTTATGTCAAGCGATGAAAGAAAGCAAACCTGTGCAAGCGGAAAAAGTGATAGCAACATCAAAAACTGCCATGGTAAGAATTACAGAATCTTGAATCTTTGCATTTGATTGACATTCGAAAGGCTCTGTGCATGTGCTAGAAATTGCAAAATGTGGCTTCTAATTTTGAGTTACACTAAGAAAAGGAACAGATTATATTGGGGGAAAACCCACATTTAACAAAGAACTAAGTTAGTTGCTAAAAGTAGTCTTGGATTTCATATTGCATATGTGTATGTGTATATTTTTATTTATATGACAAGTTTTCCTCCTCATATCATTGGCTTTTATCAGCCAGTTAGAATTATAACCTGTGTCCACTGTCACAGGTTTCTTTTGCTGTGTCAGAACAAATCTCAGACTCATTCTGGTTACTGCTACAGTACAGCACTATCCTTATGAATAACATCAGGAAAAAAAGTCTTTCAGAAGTATCCAGTAAAGAACCTTAATCTTCTAAACCAAAAGTGTTATGCTACTATTATTTTTTGAGAAATAATCTTTAGTGAAGGACAGAGATTAAATCCAGTGTTCATTCACAATTCTAAAACAATCACTTTTTTCCCATAAAAACTCTTCCTATGTCTCTTAATGAAATTCTTTCTGTATCCATGTAGTTCCATTTCTAGTATTACTCTGCCAACATCTCTCAGCTGGTTATGCTTTTTTTTTTCCAGCTAGAGGTAAACTGTGAAATGAGAAAGATATTCACACACCCTATGTAATTGATCTACTATGAATGCCTTAAAACTGTGCTGTCTATATATAGCCAAAAAATTCTTTTTATATAGGTTTTAGCATATTTTGGTTGTACATGAAATACAAATAGTATCAGTAGTTACAGTTCTGAGTGGAGAGAAAAAGAGTTATCTGAAGGTAGATAGAAGAAAACTTGTGAGGTCTTTAGGGAATTGTTCATGCAGCCTGTTTTCAGGTATCTGGATTTCTTTTGTAGATTATTTCATTGCAGTGTAGTAGAGCCAAGGTGAGAGTTTCATTAAGTCTTTGTTCTTTTTTTAACAATACTAGTTACCCACTTAAATTTATCAGTGGATAAATAACAGTGGATTGCATGAAATGAAACAAAATAGGTCTAGTGCATTGAAATAAGAATTTCCCCATGTGAAGGACATTAAAGACTTGTTTTCTCCTGTAATTCATTTGTCCAGAATTATAAAGTGTAGTGACTCTGTATGTGAATTCTTTCCAAGCTGTTTCATTACCATTTGACTAAATACAAAATAAATTATGGGTATACGTTTTTCACACCCAGAAACCATGAAAACAGGTGTTTGTTTTGCACTGGGGAGTGAGGTGTGAGAGAGACAGAAAGAAATGCTGCGTTGGTTCTTTCTGGGTAAGAAAGGCCTGACAACAAATGGCTTAATTAAATGGCGATTTTAATAAGACAGAGTAAGAGGGAGAATACAGAGAGTGAGTAAATCTTGTGTCTCTTTAGATGCTGGGAATGTTATGTTTGTGCTGCATCAGATGGAGCCCTGGTGGACTTTTACCAGGTCGTGCTTAGCAGAGCCTGTCCCTCCTTCTTGGCCACTCAACATATATATAATTTTCTTGTGATAAAGAAACTATGTTCATGAAGGATGTTCATGGGAGAAGAACTTGTTGCCCTTTTAGACAAGGCCAAGGCCATGCAGGATCAGCAGTACTGAGAGGGAATTGCCGAAGTTTATCCTGCAGCCAAGCACAGGATGAGCTGTGCGGTTGTTGGTCTGTGCAGCACCGCACAGACTGCACCTGCTCAGGGTAACTGTGGTGTGCATCTCTGATCCCTCCATGGACAGTGGTCTCCCAGGCAGGACTGCCACCTTCCAACCTTTGATCTGCACACAGTTTACTTTTCCCAGAGATATTGTAAATTACAGTTACATTAATGCTATACAGGCTTCTCAAACCCTAGGTACAAGGCCCAGCAGAGCACACATGGCCTGTTCAAGATCACTGTCTCCTTGGATACATTTTCCACAGGCTCACACTACAGTAACTCACCTCTCAGAATTTATCAGGCGTAAAATTCTCATCCTTTCTATTATGCATAATATTTCATAGCTAATGTACTCTCATATATTTCAGTCTGTTACTATTTTAGCATAGAAAAAGCATTAAATTGGAACCTGAAATATCTGATGTTGTGAATATATTACAGCTACCATGGAATTCACAAGTCTTTGAGCTCTTAACTTATCTTATGGATTGGATCTCTGAGCAGTATCTTAGCAAAATAGAAACACAAGAAGAGAGAGAGGACAGTCATAAACCTGTGGTTACCCAGAGCTCAAAGAACTCCTGTACTCAGGAAAAGTGTATGAAGGTAAAGGGGTTGGGTTGTTTGTGTTAATGTTTTCAGATTTCAGTATGTGTTAAATGATTCTGGGAGTATAACAGGTCAGTGTGTAATTAAAACAAAATAATTGTTAGTAAGTCAATATTCATTCCAGCATTGAGACATAATAGATAATTTGTCATTTATAAAGCATACAGATAATTTTTAATAAAAGTGTGGTGTCCTGTCTCAGCCTAAGAATTTCGGCATTTTATTTCAAGTGAATTCTGTGAGGTGATAGCTTGTCTTGTGTTTTATATGGGATACATTGTTTTAAGGAGATCAACAGGTCAAATTTAAAATATTTTTATGGCTATTTAGATACTAAAATTTCAATTTATCACAAATAAAAGATGATGCTATGCTGTATTTTAACACCTCTGTTGTTTTTTCTTGTGATACCAAGAGTTAGAAATTGGTGAGGTGTTCAGAAAATTCACTTTGTTGTATTTATATAAAAGATTTGCAGCCACTGTGATTGGATTTAATGAGATTGAGCTCACATATATCTCCACTCTCACATGTAAACCTATATAAAATTTAAAACCTCTGTATGCTTATAATTCTGTTAGCTGTACTGGATCAGCCCAGAGAATATTTGCATGGGTAATCTGATAAACTCCAAGAGAAAGTTAGGGGGTTTGTTCGGTTTCCACTTAGACTTAGTTTATAGAATAGTTCATATACTGCATGTGACTCTGTTTTTGTATATTTTTGCAGCTTTTGCCTATAGCTACTGAACAACTCCAGTGGATGCCATATGTGAATCCTAAACTGCACGTGCCTGTGATTAAATTTATTTACTGGTCTATAAGACAGATAGACACTGATATACAGGTAAAACAAGTAGTCCTCATGCAGTATGTTTTGTTAAAAAATCCCAGAAGATATTAATGGTTTTTGCACATTAAATGCATATGAAAAATGGATGTTTTCAGGTCGCATACAGAAAAGAAACTGCTGTCTTTCGAAAACATAAATTCATAATGTTCACCACAGACAGGTGGCAAATGAAAAACAAATTCTTTTTCAAGTTAAATTTAAATTTTGCATTGTATATCTAAGTGTAGTTTTCCTATGTATGTGATCTCTCTTGTGATGTCTAAGCACATCTGAAAATGTGCTTATATGCACATCTGCAAATATTTTTGCATATGTATTATCAAAACTTGCACTAGAGAAGACAGTTATTTTATTGTGTATTTTATGAATGAGATTTGTTGAGAGTGATGGAAGTGAGTGGCAAAGCCATGAAGAAATTTTGATTTTTCTGTCCTCTGCTTGGTGTCTTAACCACAAGACATTTCTTGCTCTTTTTGACTAGACTGCCATAAGAAAATATTTAGCAATATAGTAAAGACAAAGACCGTAGTTGTACTGTAAAGACCCAGCACAGTGCTGTCAATGTTCACTTGCTAAATCAAATGCTACAAACTTTGTAAATATCCTGGGTTTAAATTCAATACAATAGTAAGATGTTGTGTTCAGTTCTATTAAGTAACTATATTTTAAATGAGCATTTTCTGAAGTTTGTTCTGTGGAAATATTTCTGTAGCGTTTATGATGAAAATCTAATAGATGTTACTGTACAGTGTTCTTCAGCATTATATTTACACCTTGATTCTGTAAATGCTTTTAAAGGATATAACTTCAGGCAAGCTTACAAAATTAAGTTGGCTGAAACATCTTTTCCTGGAACCAGAGGCAACTTAAATAATGTCAGATTATCAAGGAGCCTCACTAATTAGTCCTGCTGAAGTGTGTGTTGATAAGGCACCATGTTAATATTGTTCAGCTGCTTTTGAAACATGAAGCGTTATCTCCTGTACTCATTATATTCCTACACGTGGTCAAAGCATCTACAATTTAGTGTTTAACTGCATGGAGAACATATGTTTGTCAAATTTTAATATTTGCACTAACTACATGCACTGTTTGAAGCAGCATGCAACAATGAGATCAACCATGAGGAGACTTGGCAAAGATATTTTCAAAGGCGTAGTGAGTAAGGGAAACCCACACAGTTCTTCTGAACAGTCTACAGAAAGTAAATCAAAGTCAGCAGCTTTCTTTAAGAGTTTCTGTATGCCTCTGAGGTTTCTGTCAACTTTGATTGTGCTTAAAACAGTGAAACAAGGTAAGTCAAGATTTTTTTACATGAATTTATCTATTTCATTCATGTGTCCAGACAAAAGGCATTTTAATGATACTGTAGAGTCCATTATGCTTTATTAGTGAAAAGTAATTTTACTTGGGTATTGTGAAGCAAAATGTACAAGTATGAATCTTGCAATTATTCACTTTATGTTAGAATTTATGTGGGGTTTTTTTATGTGATGATTTGACAGACAAGTCAGTATTTCTGAAAAGGGAGGAGAAGATAAAGGTTTCAAAGTAGACACTGCGAGATTACACAAATAAGATTGTGTCTGGACAGTGTGAGAAAAAAATGTGGAAAATACAAGTCCAATAAGATAACTCTTCTCTCAGCTGATTTGTTAACTGCTACCTTCAGTTATGAAGTCCTACCTTTGTTCAAGAGAAACAGGAAACAAAGGTGTTGCAGATCATTTTTTTATGGAAGTCAGGCAGAAAAGTAATTCTATATCATTAAGAGCAGGTGTAAGATGTGATTGCTGTTTACCTGCAGCAACTTAGCAGTACTGTGTGTCTGCATAACTGGGATTTTCTGCAAGAATAAATAGCTGCTACAAGACTAGCATAAGAATGAGCAGCTCCATAACCCTTTTCCAACTCTTTGTGGACTAATCACTTATTTTCCGTTTTCAAAGACATTTTAAAAGCACAGATCATTCTGAAAGCAAGTAATTTTTTACTACGGTTACAACTGAGCAATCTACCCTAACCTCAGAGATGGTCCTGCTTTCGACAGGAAGGTTGGACTAGATTCCAGCCTAAATGATTCCATGATTCTATTTTTGCTACCATTTTTTCTTGGTATGGTTTGTATTTTAAAATATCTTTACAGGTAACATGTTTCTTTTGTCAATAACACAAAGAGATTGATACAGATTACAGAGATGTTAATATTCAAGGTATTTCTGAAATCCCATGCCAAAATGTCAAAATCAGATGCCTGCTTTGGCATCTGATATTTTTAGTTTTTTCCATGTTAAATTATGTTAAATTTTGGGGCATTTCTTAGACAGCAGAGATCCATGTCACAAAATTACTACAGTCTGTGGCATCCTGATTGACACAAAACAAGAATGCCAAAGATTTTAAATTCATAAATAACGAAGAGAGTTTTTATTCATGGAAGTCGTGCTTCTGGATTAGATGTTTAAGCACATTAGTATGTTTTTATGCCTAATGACCTGTGCAGTATTTATATTGTGAGTATTGTAAACATGGGAATAAAACATGGTGGAAGGCCATCCTGACATCATTCATGAACTAACACAGCGTTCCAGCTGCTGGAGGGAACTATTTCAGACAACGTATTTTGGTGAAGCATGATAAGTAGTCTCAAATTGAGACTCACATTCTAGGAATGTTTGATAAAAACAATGCAAGAAAAACTGAAATAAAAAACTGGTCATTGCAGAGGCTGATTTACCCTAAGCAGATGAACACTCTTGATTAGAATAAATCAGTTTAGCCTCTCATGGTTGCTTTTTACTGCTGGCTTCTGTAACACAGAAAATATGAACTGTTGTTAAACATATGTCAGATATCACCATGTATGAATTTCAATCATTCTGACCACATGGCACTAATGATCTGGTGATAAAATTGCAGATTTGGTTTGAACATATGTCCTCGTTCATTCAAAATGTCAGTATCCAGCAGATGGCACCGTAGTTAAGCTTATGCAGTAGGATAAATTGTTTCCTTCTGCTTAATTTTCTGTGCTCCAGATGATCAATGCAATTCCAAGATACTGAGGAAGATTTGACAGCAAGAAGTTAAGAAAATAGATTGGTTCACTTAGTCTACATCCTTTGCATAATTTCTCACAATGGATGAGAATATAAAATGTTTATACTTAAAACTACAGCTTTTAATAGAAGGAATGGGACTAGTTGCTGTCATGAAAATAATTGCTCTCACTCAGACAAATCAGCCACTGACTCCCTTAATAGAGGTTTCCCAGATGTTGAAACCAATATTGTCTCAAACTATGTGAGTTTGTATTTTCTTTCCTCTTTAACAAAATATTTGCAGGACTTGGCATTTGTGAGCATGTTTTTCTTAAACATATGTATTGTAGATAATATTTTTCTTCATTTACAATAAATTGTTAAGGACAATTATTAGGCAGAGGTTGTCTTTAAATAAAAATTAAATTTAATACTTTCAGCTATTTAACTTTAAAGTGTGTATGTGCTGTGGTAACTGTCAGATAATTGTTCACATGGCTTAATGAAACAATTATTATAGAGGTTTTGTTGCCTGTATTCTGATATTTTCAGTGGATTACCTGGCTCAGGCGTTTGAGTCCCTTCATGTAGACTTGAAGACAGATGAAGGGAAGGCCTTATTTTTGGAATACCAATGTGTGCCTGTCATATTAAGTCACCTAAAAGTATCCAGTACAAGTCTGCTTTCCAGTGCTCTTGATGGGTTGCTTCAGATGACCATGGACTCTGGTAAATTTGGGTAATTATATTAAAAAAAAATCGTGATGAAAACAGGTGGCGAAAGCATAAAAAACAATGTAAAAGCAGTATAAAAATACAGTGTAAAAACTGTATAAATAGTCTAATGTACTATGAACAATACTTTGTATGGTGTACATGCAGTAAAGACATAAAATGTATTTCTGAATTGTCTGTCCTTTTCTGAGTCATCTTGTGTTTTCTTCTCCCTCTCAGCCACTGTATTTTGTATTTCATCTTGGTTACTTTCTTATTTCTTGCTGTGAATTTTTGTAGCTATTTTTCGTTTGGCTTTTCAGTTTATTCCACTGTATTACCTTGCTGATATTTTTCTTTGAAGTCAGTCTGTGCCAGGGAAGCCAAATCATGAAAACCTGCCAGAA
The DNA here is from genome assembly GCA_013400215.1 of Cisticola juncidis. Classification (NCBI taxonomy): domain Eukaryota; kingdom Metazoa; phylum Chordata; class Aves; order Passeriformes; family Cisticolidae; genus Cisticola; species Cisticola juncidis. The sequence continues at coordinate 314,224 of VXBR01004079.1, read as the reverse complement.
TGTGGAGATAAAAAATAGGTTCTATTTTAATTCTTCTTTGAGTTTGAATGAACAGCTTACCCCCAATCATTTTTCAGTTTCTAGTGTTTGGAAATGGTGTTTCTAGATGAGATGGTTATGTCAATCATTTTTCAATTTCTGGTGTTTGGAAATGGTATTTCTAGATGAGATGGTTATGTTTTGCTGAATTTTACTGTGCCAAGATGATGATGTTTTGCTGAATTTTACTGTGCTTTAGCCCCAGAAAAGCATTAGTAATCTTATTTTTGTCACAGCATTTTTCCAGGTGATACAGGTAAGGATCAATTGATAACCACCAGATAATTAATGCAGTCTTACACTATTCTTTCTAATAGCCATGACTGTGATTGGGAAACAATTACTTGAATGCACAAAGCCAACTCTAAGCAAGATGGAAAGTATTTGATATTTCTTTGGGTAGTGACTGTGACAGTTCATCTTCTGTTACCTAGAAGTAGTCATGCTGTGATACACTAGGTGCCTGCAGGTTGAAGAATAATGAAGATAAAGTGTGCAAATCAAATTTTACTTTCTTGATTCTCAGAGAAGTTGTATCTATATGAAATCAAGGAAGAAAGAGTACTGTTTAATTAAAATGACATTTGATTGAAAGTTATTTCTTGGCAACTGGATATAAAGTCTTATGCAGAGCCTTACTCTTTGATAAAATAAATTGCCAATACACGAATTAGGCATATTTTGCTCTTTTCCAATACATAGTGCTTTGCAAGAAATTTTTAACAATGAGAAATAATGATGCTAATGGGAAATTGTGTTTTCATTCCTTTTTAAGTTTCCAATAAAAAACTTAGTAAAAGACAAAGTTTGGAAGGCAGCAGTAACTATTCAGAGAACTCTCCATGTTAGAGAAAACAGGAATTCATGCTCAGTTTTAAAGCTGTATTCATGTGTAGTCCTGAATATGAAGACATAGGTAGTGGCCATGTACTAAAATATGGAGTCATATTACCCAACAAGACAGCATCCAATCAACTGGAGGCAAAGTCTAGAGTTCTATTTTTTGTTATATATCCCATCCTAGGCATTCTCTCAATTTGTTACAGTAATTGTCTGGCTCTATAGGAGTGTTACAATACTCTTGCTCAAAAATAATACCTTTAGAGATGAGGTGATTAGAAATTAAATTGGAAAAAAGTCCAGTGGAGATTTTTCTAGCAATAATAATCTTACTTTATTTTTTAAGGTTTTTTTTTTTTTATGAGCTGTTTTTACAAATTCAAATCTCAGTTGTCCAGGCTGAGAAATGTGAATTAGATATGAAATAATTACTGTGTTGCAGTACTACTCCCTATAACTGCATGTACCTTTTTTTGATAATAAGCAATGAATGCTGATATTTCTGTCCAATATTTCAGGCTTATCTGAGGTCCTTAGATAGGTTCTCTCCCCTGTAAGAAATTATTTTTCTCATGTTCCAGAAATGAAGCCTAGGTTTCCCTTATATATTAAGGATAGCTACTTCAGCTGCATATGAAGAATAACAGAATCTTAGAATGTGCTGCATTGGAAGGGACCCATCAGGATCATCAAGTGCAATGCCTGGCCCCGTGCAGAACACCTCAAGAGTCACACCCTGTGCTCCAGAGCATTGTGCAAATGTTTCTTGAATTCTGACAGGCTTTGTGCTGTGACCACTTCCCTGAGGAGCCAGTTCCAGTGTTCAACCACCCTTTTCATGGATATCCAACCTAAACCTTCTCTGACTCAGTGTCATGCCATTTCCTTGATTTCTGTCACTGGTCCTGAGAATGAAGAGATCAGTGTCTGCCCCTCCTCTTCCCTGTATGAGGATATTGAAGGCTGCAATGAGGTCTCCTCCCCTCAGTCTCCTCCAGGCTGAGCAGACCAAGTGACCTCAGACACTCCTCATGAGGCTTCCCTCTTCAGACCCTTCACCATCCTTGTGGCCTTGCTTTGGATACTCTCTAATACCTCTTTTTTATTTTGTGGCACCCAAAACTGCCCCCAGCACTCAAGGCGAGTCTGCCCTAGTGCAGAGCAGAGCAGGACAATCTCCTCCCTTGCCCGACTGGTCATGCTGGCCCTGACGCCCCCCAGGACAGGGTTGGCCCTCCTGGCTGCCAGGGCACTGCTGGCTCATGTTCAGTTTTTCTCCTGACCAGAACCCTGAGTCCCTTTCCTCAGTGCTGCTCTCCAGCCTCCCATTCCCCAGTCTGGCTGTACATCCAGGGTTGCTCCATGTTAAATGCAGAATCTGGCACTTCACCATGTTAAACTTCATATGGTTGGTGATTTCCCAGCTCCAACTTGTTGAGGTCTCTCTGAAGGTACCTACTAATCTAAGACAGATATTTCTCTTGCTGGAAACTAGAATGAGAGTGTGCAGTACTGCTTTAGCAGATTTGGGATTGGTTTGCATGTTCTTAGATTCTGGATCAGTATCATTGCTCTTGGCATCATAGTATCTCTGGTACAGTGGGTTCAGAATCTAGGTTTCCATTGCAAGTTCACACAACATTGATAGTGCTTCACTTACTGAAAACATGATGTCAAATGCAGACTGAGACTTTAGTATCATTTTTTTCCTATCTATGTCCAAGACCTTAATGGTAAATTAAAATTGTCTCACTGTTGTGGATCTTACTGGCAGACTGGCTTTCTTCAGGAGTTTAGCATCAACAATCTGTGAGAGATCTGACACCAACATTTCAATGGGAAGTGATAGAGGACTGAAAGGTGATACCTCGGTACTTTTTTCCTCTTTCTACATCTCCTCTGTACAAGTGTAGATAACAACAGTGTACCTCTCCAGCTAGGCCACATGTGGAATTCTGTGAAGAAATGTTTAAGACTTTTGGTACCCCTAGGAAGCTAATTTGTATGTGTTTCTTGAAATTTGTTTGCATCAAGTTTAACTGCACTGTTATTTCCCAGATGTCTTTGAGTTTCCATGCCATTGTATAATTCTGCAAAAAATAATCCCACCATTTTGTCCCAGTATAGTGAGATGGCCCTGGCTGGACACCAGGTACCCATCAAACCACTCTGACACTCCCTTCCTCAGCAGAATAGGGGAAAGAAAGTAAGATTGAAGAAATAAATTATGGGTCAAAATAAAGGCAGTTTATTAAAGCAAAAACAAAGTCCACACATGGAACTAAAAGAAACCAAAAGATCCCATCAGTGGGTAGTGTCTTACCAATTCCTGGGAAGTGGGGCTTCAGCATGCATAGAGTTTGCTCCAAAAGGTGTGTAAGGAATAAGGAATGTGTGTCATAAATAAGGAATGCCCCCTTCCCCTCTTGCACTGCCTTCTCCCTTCTCTTTTCTCTAGGCTTGTATTGCTGAGCAAATACCATATGGCATGGGAGTCACTTTGAGTCAGCTGTTGTGCCTGTGTCCCCTCCTGGGATCTTGCCCAACACCAGCCTTCTTGTGAGGGGGGATTTTAAAGAGGCATTGTTGACACTGTGCTGGCGCTGCTTAGCAGTAACCAAGGACTGGTGTGTTACCAGCGCCTTTCTAGCTACCAATACAAAGCACAACACTTTAAGGGCTGCTGTGAAGAAAATTAACTCTGTCTCAGCCAGATCAGTACATCCCATCATTAACATATTTGGAATTGTAACAATGTGTCTGAAATACAGGATATATATATGTGTGTGTGTGTGGTATAAATACATATATGCTGATCTCATTTGCCTCACCTCTTTTACAAAAAGCTTAAGGCCTAAGGAGGAGGTAAAATGTTCTACTGATCATTGTTCTTGTCATACACAAACTCATTCACAGTTGGACCAAAGGCTGACTTTTAAATGTCAGTGGTGAAAAAAGTTGAGGTTAGTATGCTCCTCAAGGCGTAAGAGTGAGAGGAACTGCTGAAGATGTCATGCACTAATTCAGACAGTTTACTTTGTGTCAGAAGAACTTCAGTTTCAGTTTACTTTTCTGCTCTCATAGTGCTGGGGTTTTTTCCATATTCCAGTACTTTTGTGGATTTTATTCATTACTTGCACTGTTAGTAGATCTAAGGAACAAAATTTTGCAGCTGTGTGGGTCCTTAACTAACCACTTGCATTTTGTTAGTAAATTGCTTATTTTAACCTATGCTAGAAACTTAATAAGTAACTGAAATGGTAGGTAATTCTTAGGATAAACAACATAATTCTAAATAATTTGTTATATTTCATATTGTTTATATGATGGAGAAGTTTTTTTTTCAGATGAAGTCTAGTTTGTTTAGTCAGCTCTCTTTAGGGGAAATAGTAGGTTGCTTCTAAATTCCACAGTTACAAGAGTTAACAGCTTGTTGGAACCAGACAGTAGAAAATCAACTCCACAAAGATATTTTATCTCTTTTCTCTTACTATGTTCTGCTAATCTTTTTGTTTAAAAGCGTACATAAGGATGTATAAATTGGTATAGCTACATTTCTACTATAGCTATCTCATTGGTTCCTCTCTTGTTCCATGGTCAGATAAGATGACTGTTAAGTTCAGTTATATCCTTTGCAATTTCTTTCTTGCTCTCCATACCCATTACCAGTATTTCAATCCACGTTTTCTGGAGGATGCCCACCTTTCCCTTACTGCAAAGGGTGACTGATAAGAGCAGAGTCAAGGGAGCAAGTGCTGCACTGTTATTTTAGTTATGGTGCTATTTTTCTTGAATCTAAGGCTTCAGATGAGTCCTGTAACAATCAACTTTGGTGTTTGAATCTAATGAGTGAACTATAAAGGCATCTTTCTTTCTTCTCATTGAGGAAAAGGGTAAGACATCTATTCCTGCTCATTTAATAGGGAAGAAAAATTTCAGTACCACAACATCTGAAGGTTTCCTTACTTGAGTTAAGGAAAGCAGACTACCAGGCCATGATGTTTGGTTTTTAGTCTTATATCTAAGCTATGACCCTTCTGAAGACAGATTAAAAACAAAATCTCCTCTGACAGAATTGTCATAGAAAGTAGGTTTAGTATCTTGTTAAATGCTGAATGGCTTGGTGATAGATTTCTACAAATGCAGAGTGATCTGACTGCCTTTGAAATTTTGAGAGCAAAACATATGAACTGCTACATGCTGATGTTTCAGTTTAGTCAAATGACATATGCTTTATTGCTTAACAAAGCTCTTAACCATTTCCCATTAAAATTACTATTTAAATTAATGTTTGATAATAAAGTAATAGTTACTTCTAATCACCCAGATTGTTATAGTATGAAACAGTAGCTTCCAGGGCATCTTCATACCCTAAAGCTCCCTCCCTAAGACTACAAATTGCTTTTCTCAACAGATCTTGTTTTTAGGACAATAGTTGCAGCACACAGTTGAAGAGAATTCCTGGATACCTGACTTGAAATGTTTCCTGGAAACAATCTAGTAACGAGTAGTATGACCTCATCAGGAAAATTTGTTCTGTGGATGTTGAAGAACATCACATAATTGGTATTAAATCACCTTGTAGTTGAATACTTGTCATATGCAATCTTCAGTAGTGTTCTTCCTGTCTTCTCACATAGCTTACTGTGTTTTTTTAACTTGTGAATCAGTTAAAAGGGTTTCAAATGATGTACTGAGTTTAAATTCACCTGTCAAAAGTACCATTGTTAACTTCAGTCTGGTTCCTGCCCGATTTGAAATCTCTTGGCAGAGAGCTCCCTGCCTCAGTTTCACATTTTACACTTTTATGCAAAGACATAATACGTCTTAAACTCCTCCTGCAGTGTTATCTGACTGCTGTCAGATAGATTAGTAGGTTCCCCTTGCTAAACCTTAAGTTCATTCAGTGAAATCAAAACTTACCTGCTCACTGGACATTACAAAGCACTGGACTTTGCTTTAAATAAAACTGAAATGTACTTTTCTTCAAGCTTATTTCTGTTTTGCACAGAGTATATTTTATATTAGTGTGTACTTATTCACAAATCAAAATGAGAGCACATTAAAAAGAATCTCAAAATTATACTCCCAAGTTTACTGTAAGTTATGACGCATTCTGGTAGTGCTTAAGTGTGATTTCTTGGCTGTATGGACACAACTAAAAAATTTTAATAACTGCAAAAGTGAGCTGTATTTCCACATTCACTGAAGCTTACTTTTAGTTTTAATTTTTTTTTTTTTTGGAAGAAAATATTATGGTCATCAGTAACGAAGTCTATGTCCAGATGCACTCATCTTGTAGGGAAGTTAATGAAGCCAGTGAAGACACAAGGATTTTCTCCATAGTAAGGAGCTGTGCTTATTTACATGTAAACTGAAGTCTTTTGAGAGCAAAACATATTAACTGCAACATGCTGATGTTTCAGTTTAGTCAAATGACATATGCTTTATTGCTTAACAAAGCTCTTAACCATTTCCCATTAAAATTACTATTTAAATTAATGTTTGATAATAAAGTAATAGTTACTTCTAATCACCCAGATTGTTATAGTATGAAACAGTAGCTTCCAGGGCATCTTCATAAACTTTCACTACCTATAGGACACTCCTCTTTTCCTTTTTGCTGGAATGCTTCCATAACTGATGCTATAACGTGCACTGTTCTGTGGGTACTTCTAAAAGATCAATGGTCAGGATTTGCCAAGAAAATTCAAACTTGTCCCTTTATATTTCCTGTTGAGTCTTAGCATTTTGAGACTTTACAGACAACAAGCAGTGAAGACATGGGGTAAAAAAATGCCCATATGCTTAAACAGATTAAAATTTAACATTTTTCCAGCATATTATCTTTATTGGTAACTTTGCAGGATTGCAGCTTTCCAAGTGAGTTTATTCTGCAGTACTGAAAGGATAAAAATGTCAAGGTTGTGAATATTGCATTAAGGTAGGATTCTCTTCACCTGTGTGAAAATCAGATGTGAAATTGTCCTGAGGACTTGTGTTTTGAAGCTATAGTTATAGAAATGATTTACAGCTTATGTGGCATGAACGTTGAAATACAAACCATTTAAAAGGAAATCCTTCCTCTTTTATCCTATCTTACCTTTGTAATTTTTATTAATTCTTCTGAAAACAATGGAGAATTGTATTGGATTAATAGATGTTTTAGTTTAATATTTTAACCACAGATAAGGATCTCTGACTGTTAAATGCAGCCTATCTAATGTTAGGTATATGTGCTGAAAGCAAGCAAGTACACCAAAACATTGCACACATTTTTGTTAATTAATTTAAAATTCAGTTTGAATACTTTGATTTTGATGAAATTCATTTAGTATGAAGTACCCCTCTCTAATAACAAATAATGTCTGTGTCATTATTTTCTCCCTCTTCTAGTAACAGTCATGTAATGCTTAGCTATTCTGAATTTTGGACCTGTCTCATCCACTCCAAAGGAATGAATAGAAGGAACCATTAAATATAAAGTTATGTGGAGCCAAGTATCCATTTCGGAAGTAAGGCTTCACTGTTTGTAGGGTAATAATGTGGTTCTTAAGCAGCATATAATTTTGAAGGTAGATGCGAATGCCAACTTTTAAAAAGTATTTGATATTAAAAAGAGTTGTTTGAATCAGTCTTTATATATACACACCCACTTTCCAGTCAGTTTAACTTATGAATTCTTTAAAACATTGAAATTTATTCAAGTAAGCTCTTTTTTACTAAACTTTCATATTTTTAATAAAAAGTTTTCAGTTTTATAGTTTTCCATAAAATGATTTAATTACGAAAAATATTTTTATACACGTTTTGTATTTGACTATCAGAACTACTGTACTTTTTAGCCAGCTTTTTAATGAGCAACGTCATAGTTGAAATAATTCCATGAAGAAAGGCTTCCCTTGGAAGTGGAGAATAAAAATTGTGTAGTTTGAGTAATATCTATGCATTGTCAGAGCTCAGACTTTATATACCTGCTTACTTGTTATCTAATGTTAAAGAACTACAGCTGATGCCAAGTGATCAAGTTTATTTATGTTAAGGTTTTCTTAGGGTTTGTCATCGTGTTTGATGAGCCCCTTCAGGTGTGCACTGAGAGAGTTGTGATTCCTTCTGTGATTCTGATATTTTATTAGACCTTTTCTGGCTTCTTGAACAAAGTAACCCATATTGGTGTACAACTTTAATTTAAAATGATACCTAGGTTATTTGTAAAATGTCTTTTTCTCTGTCAGGCCTCATTGGAATTAGTCTTTAATGATAAGACCATGTTGACTGCCATAGACAAACTGAGTTTAATCAGCATAGCAAAAGCTTTCATCCTCTGATGATCAAATCCATCCTTTGATCCACTGATAATTAGTGATTTTCCAGGAAAAATGTATGTTGATTCTTAGCTTATCAACTTTATGCTTCTGCTATTCTAGCAAGTAAGATAATTCTGATTTCCATGTATTTTATACCTGCTGCATTCTAATTAGGCAGTTCCATAATGGAATTTCATTAGACTATTCCTGCCTTTATGCCATGGTCATTAATTAGTATACCAGATAAGCAGGATTGCAAAAATCAGTGTTTAAAACTAAAGTTCATTTTTAATGAATTCCTTACACAACATTCCTTCCAGCCATTCTACTAACCCCCATTTTCTGCAATATAATATCATGTGTTGCTTTTTCAAATGGTATTGAAGTCTAAATTAATTGTAACTTCTGCATTTGTTTACCAAACAAAAATATCTGACTGTTCTGCCTCAACAACTAGTTCCTATACACATACTCACAGATAAACCTATATTACATTTTATTTTCTTTATTTCTGTGCTTTGGTTCCTGAAAATATCTTTAGATTTTTACTGAAGGGCACATATGTTCAGTTTTCCCTTTTTTTGGTCCAAGTCCAACAAATACATTGCATTGACTGTTCTCTCTTCTCAAATTACTGCTTCCTGACTTGTTTTTTACCAGTTTGGAGATTTTTTACTTTTTTTTTTTCTTTTTTTTAATCCACCAAATAGTGCACTCTTCCACACATTGAGCAGCCAGTCTTTTCCACCAAGCAGGTTACTTTGCTGTAGATGGAGATGAGATTGGTCAAACAAGATCTGCCTTTCATAAACCCATGTTTATGCTGGTTTGGGCTGATCTCTGCACATGCCATGTGGTGACACTCAGAATGACTTGCTCCATGACCTTCCCTGGCACCAAGGTTGGACTGACAGGCCTCTAGTTCCCTGAATTGTCCTTCTGGCCCTTCTTGTAGATGAGTGTCACATTTGCCAGTCTCCAGGTACCTGAGACTTTCCCTATTAACCTGAATGCTGGTGAGTGATGGAATGTGGCTTGATGAGCATTTTCCACTGGCTTCCTCGATACCCTCGATACCTCGATCCCATCTGGTCCCAGAGCCTTGTTTGTGTGTCTAAGTGGTGTATCAGGTCACTGACCATTGGATTATGGGAGCTTTGTTCTGCTTCCCATCCCTGTCTTACAGCTCAGGAGGCTGGGTACCTGGAAAACAACTGGTTTTGTTATTAAAGACTGAGGAGTTGGAGGCATTAGGTAGTCTGTTCCTCATCCTTTGTCACTATGTTTCCACCTCACATCCGGTAAAGGGTAGTGATGACCCTCCTTAACCCTCCTTTTATTGTTAGTGTATCCATAGAAACCTTTTTATTACACCAAAAGCCAGACTAAGTTCTACTTGGGCTTTGGCCCTTCTGATTTTCTCTCTCCATGACTTCTCAACACCCTTGCGGTCCTCCTGAGTTGCCTGCCACTTCTTCCAAAGGCCATAAATTTTTTTTTCCCTTGAGTTCTAGCCAAATCTCTGTGTTCAGCCAGGCCAATCTGCTTCTCCACCAGCTTGTGTTTTGACATATGGAGACAGCCTGCTCCTGTGCTTTAAGATTTCTTTATTGAAGAATGTCCAGCCTTCCTGGACTCCTTTACCCCTCAGGACTGCCTCCCAAGGGACTCTCTCCACCAGTCTTCTAAACAGGCTAAAGTCTGCCCCTCTGGAAGTCTCAGTTAGTAGTCCTGCAGGTCTCCTTCCTTACTTCTCCAAGAATAAAAAGCTGTTTTTGTGATCTGTGTGCAAGAAGGCATCCAGTTGTCACATCACCCTCAAGTCATTCTCTGTTCACAAACAGCAGAACCTATAATAGGGGGACTTCCCTAATTGGCTTCCTCACCATCTATCAGGTAGTTCTTGACACATTCCAGGAACCTCCTGGACTGTTTCCTCTGTACTGCGTTGTATTTCCTGCAGGCTTCGGGTAAGTTGAAGTCCCCTTTGAGAACAAGTAGGAATTATGAGGCATCTCCCCAGTTTTTATAGACTAGTTCATCTGCCTTTGCATCCTGGTTGGGTGGCCTTTAACAGACTCCCATCAGGGTGTCTGCCTTGGCCTTTTCCCTGATTCTTAGACCCAGACACTCAACCCCATAACCACCTTCATCAAGCTCTAGACAGTCAAAAAAACCCCATAAAATACAGTTCTATCCCAATATTTTTCTGGATGTAATCTCCAGTTGCCATATGAGAATGATATTGGTTTCTTATTGGTCCCACATCTGTTTGAATGTCTTGGACATCCTAGGAAACTGAAGAGCAATTCAGATCATACTGAGGTCCACACGGAGTGGGTGACCAGATGAAATTGCCACTTGGGCTCTGTTACCTCAGTGTCACCCCTGGCAGGCACCCACACTGCTCTAACGTCTGACCCTGAACAGTCCTGTCTACTGACTACAGGAGACAACGTTAAATTCAGCAAATGGTTCACATCCTGTAGGTGACTCTTAGAGGCAGTTGGTTATAAGCAAGTGATGCTGCTGTTTCCTTTGAAGTGTTTCTGCTGTGGTGCACAGCTAACCCTTGCATTCGGTGCTTTTCCATCATGCTGCATCATTCAAGTCCATCGCTGAGACGCCTTCTCCTTCCTCCCAGCAGATCCTCCCTCGGTTAGAAAGTGAGGCAAATCTGTAATCGTTAATTTGTTAAAACATGAACTTAAAGTTGTCATTTTATTTCCTGAAGTGACATAGCTTTAGGTATGAAACAGACTTTTCTGGCTAACTATAGCTGGTGAGATTTTATGCTGTGTGACTGATTACTTTGAGGGTAAATTTCATATGAATTCTGTCAACAATGATAAATTGCTTATTGTTTGTTGCAGTCTACCGATCAAGCTAAGTTAATGGAACTACAGCACATTCCAATTTTTAAGGATACCACTGGAGGCTTTGGCAGATTATTTTAAATTGTGACAAAGTCCTGTCAGGATAAATTACAATTATATTTTTCTAAAATAGTTAAATAAAAGCAAAATCTAGCCACCAAAATATTTTAAAATGTAAAGCTTATTATTTTTTATTAATCAGCTAGAGATGCAATTAAATTATATATTTGTTTTGTTCATTTTCTGATTACTAAGAATATAATCCTCAAAAGCTTATCTGAATTGAATATATAAACAGTGTACAGAAAGTCCATTTAAGCATGTGCGTTTTTAAGTTGGGTTTCACATGATTAACTTTGCAAACTTTTAGACATTATTGCCAGGTTAGCTTTTCTGTTTTGTAGGAAAAATCTTCTGTCTTAAAAGTAATATTGTCTTTTACATTAATTTCTAAACTTCAAAGTCAGAATTTTCTTGAAGCATATATGCGTGTGCATGTTGTTTTTTTAATGTAATATGTTTAAGCAACCAGTAGGAGCAGGGCAGCAAAGAAATAATCAGGTCAGCTAAATATGGTATTTGTTTACCCTGCAGAAAAGGGATTAAAAGCATTTTATGGCTATTTAAGGGTATTTATAGGAATAAATTTTAGGATTGCCCTGTTCATCCATCAGTCTTTGTTACCTTGAGATCTCTTACGAATCAGAGGTCAGATGAGTTAGAAGTCATGAGTTTTTAAAAGCCATTTGTTGTCTTAACAGGCAACAGAATAAAGAAAAGTCTTTCTTCTCAGTTTGCTTCTTGAATATCAATGTCCTCACACATTTATTTATTCTTTTCTTCCCTTTCTCATAAGCATCTTTGGTAAGTAAGAGATACTGTTTCAAGTTTTTGTTGTTAAAACACATTTCATCAGTGGTGCAGTGCAGGTTGATAGGACCAACCATTTCTGTTTCTTAGAGAAACAGTCTCTAAAGGCAGTCATTTGTGGGAACTCTAGCAAATTTTGGAAGCATTTCTATAAATCTGTAGCTCTACAGAATTGCTATGAAGTTACAGACTACAGAATTTGTAGTCCTAGATTTTCATTGCTTTAGAGAAGGTTCTCTCTTCCTGTTGTTGTACAGAAATTTTACTTCAATCACTCTTCAGTGATAAAAATATTTGGTCAGGAAGCACACTTTAGATGGTAGATTGTGTTCATTGGTCTTTGCTTATTTGCTGTTTCTGCTCATGGTTTTGTCACCACTTCTCATGGATTTTAACAAGTTAGACTCACTAGGGCATTAGAGCATCATGCCAGAAGTGAAATTTTAGTTAATTATTTTTCCAGATTTAGGACTCTGCTGTATGTCCTTAATAACCCCAAGGTTCTGTCACAGCCACCAGTGGCTCAATAAAGAGCACCAAGTCTTGAGTGTGTGTCAGTCACGTATCACTAAATGTAGCACATGTGGTGAACTCATCTAAGGATTTTATGTTTGCTGTAATTGGAAGATAGCCCTGAGGTTTTTTTATATATGACAATTTCTGAAAAATAATACCTTCTGCAGAGAAAGTACAGAAGTACTGAAAAAAATACTAAAAGTGGTACGCCTTGAAGACCATAAGCTAAAATAAATGAGAAATAGTATCTTTACTTATCTTTTTTTCACTGGTTACTGCTTTCTTTTCTTCTTTACTTTCATTCTGGTTTTGTATTTATTGCTGTTACAATTTAGAGACAGCAAATTGTAACTGGAAGTAGTACTAAAAGGAGAGGACAATGTGCATAAATAATAGGTGTATTGAATGTGGTAGAAAGAATGCAAGAAACATGGAAGTAGATGTAAACAGAAAAGCAGATTAATTTATGGGGATTTATTGCCTTCATAATGCATATCTTTGAATAACTGTTGTTTTGCATTGCTTTGGGTAAAGAACAGAGGATATTTCAGCTATGCAAACCACAAAGCATCAAACTTTATAGAACATCAGCTATTGTTGCTTTTTATTGCTGCAAAGTTGGCCTCTTACTATCAAACTCTGTTATTATCATGCATCTGTATTTTTTCCATCCACATATTCCATTATATATATTGTGGATCCCACCTGTTGAATCCAGCGTTTTAAATCAAAGGAGCAAAAGCACCTCGGCTGAAAAGAGAGGAAAGGTTACACATAGCCATAGTTTCTGTGGTCTCTGATAAAGGCAGTTGCTGTTTCTCAGTCTCTTCATTTGAGGGTATAAACCAGCAAAGGTCCACAAGTCTCATGAGTTCCCTGTGTATCGGGGACGTGGCTCTTGGTCATTTGTTGGACTAGGAATAACTGGGTCCTTACTGAATATTCAGCATAAATGCCCAGCTCAGAACATTAGTTATCTAGGCTCTCAGGCAACCTTTAAATGCCAAGTTGATTTCTTTTTTAAGTCCTATTTCAAAAAGTTTTCTGTAGCATTTCTTCAGATTTTTTTATGAGTTCTGAAATAAATTAAAACCTTGAATTCACTCCAAGGCTACTTGTTACATTTAGTAAGTTGTATGTCCTTGAACAAGGAAAGGGAAAATTTTGACCAAAATGTAGATGCAGTTATCTTTGTAATGATAAAAACATCTTGATGTCCTATTTATAAAATACAATTCAGGATACGAATTTTTCTTACTTGTCTTGTTTGTTGGTTTTTGCTGTAATTTGCATGTTGGATTTTTTTATTAAGTGGAACACGTTAAATATTTTAACATTATGGAATTAAAATATTTTCCTCACATGTGTATTCTGATAATGCAAATGGTCTGTGGTATATGGAATACTATTCATTTTAAGGAAAAACAAATTGTTACTTCTGTTCTTTATGTTTTTTTTCTATAAACTAATCTGTAATAAGAGAACCAAGAATGAGATAACCAGGGAATGGATATACCCTTAATTTGAAGTTACTAGATTTTAGGAAACAGGGTAGAGGGAAATGTTTTTCAGTGTGACATAAAAACACATCCACTATTTTAAGGGAGGGGGTTTTGTATTTGATTGTTGTACAGATCTTACTTTTACCTCTTAATTACCGTGTTTCCTTTCTTGAAACTGAACACAGGGGACAGTATGCTGATAATGAAAGACTCTCAGAGATCTCACGTGATCTCTTATATGCACTATCCCTGTCCATGTGATCTGCAGCAGCTAAAAATATTTCTTTCTGAGTCCTTTTGCTCAGCTTAATGTTCCTCTCCCATGGTCTACAGGAAAGAACCATGGCAAATGAGCATTACATAAACATTTTCAATGTAAGAAATTTTATTTGAGTTTAAAATAGTTCTGTTTCCTGTTTTCATTTGTTCTCAAGAGAATAGACCCTGTTTTAATCCAAGGATCAGTAGTGTCAGAACTCTTAGGAACCTGCATTTTTTCAGTTTCTAGTTTTACCTGAGTTTTGAATCACATGTTCAACAAAACCGAACATTTGGTTGTTGTAATTATTGCACAACATGAAGCATTTAAGGCTTTTTAAAGGTATCAATACCAGTTATCCTTTTCCCTGCACTGGACTATGTGATACAGTTTTTAAATTACCTTTTTTTCCAGGTTCCTTACAGCCTTTCCTGGAAGCCTGCAGTAATGAATTGTTCTTCCGGACTTGCTCTGTATTGCTTCGAAGTTCTAAGCTAGATATTGCAGTTTTGGAAAAGCTCTCTGTTTTACTGCACAAACTCTCCAGAATAAAGTAATCCTTTATAATCATTATTCTGTTAGCTATTATTAGGTCGATGAACTTGGTGACCTGTATCTTTTTTATTTTCCCAAAACTCATCTCTGTGTTTTTGTTTATTCTATCCACCATATACAATGCTGGACTTTTAATGTTAGCAGTTAAATTTAAACTGTTTCTGTCACAGAGGTTTAAGACAAGCCTCTCAAGTAGTGCATAAATCTAGTTCAATTTGCAGAGTGCAAAGTGAAAAAAAACCTCACAATGTAGGCATAAAGAGGAGTTATTCCTTATGTCTGCAGGTGACAAAAATACTTAGAATTCTTGGAAGAGAATCCTAAACTTTCAGTTTTACTCAGATACTTGGTAGTAAGCTTCTTTGAAAATTTAGTCTTATCTTTGACTTGCATTCAAGCTTCATCAGTTTTCATTTCCTTCAAAAAATAAATATAAGATTTTGAGCCAATTAAGCCCTTTTGGGAATGCTCAACTTTTTAAACTGTGTTCCCATTGCTTACTGATTATTGGTTTATTGTAACAGAGGTCATCATATCAATAGTAATGTGCTGCTGAGTTTCATTGCCACATTGCTCAGTGGGCTTGTTTCATTTATGTAAGGGGATATCTAAACTATGTAAGTTTTTACATTGGAATTGAGGCTGTTGACAAGACTGAGGTTTTAATTTCTTGTAAGGAATAAAATTGAACTCTAGGAAAAAGTTTTCCTGTAAAATAATGTAATATAAATTATAACTGGGATTTACTAGTCAAAGTAAACTTTGCTCATAAATCCTATTTTTTTTATTTATTGTCTCTGAAATCTTATTTCACGAGTGAAAAGCCCTGCTAGAGCCTTTCCTTGATCTTTCATTGTACTATGTGTACATATCACTTACTCAAGAAAAATGACAATTTTTGTTAATTTTTGCTATTTTTTTCTCACCGTGCATTGATAACCTTATTCTTAGAAACATAATAGAAGAATTATATTAAATACTCAAAATAATGCACATTTTACTTCATTAAAAATATTTTTTCTGACACATCTTTGTGTGAAACCTCTCAATTTCCGATTGACAATTATTTTTTTCAAAATCTTTTGCAGAAGCAATAAGAAGATGTTTGAACTGTTTGGTCTTCATCAAATGTTCCAAGAACTGCGTAGAACTGTAGATCCAAATCACACCTTCCTCTGTATAAACCTCAATTCAATTCTGCTGAATTTGGAATTCTTGAGGAGTAACTCTCTTGCCTTCTAAGCACAACTCACTAGCACTAGCTTTCAATCAAATTATTGTTCTGTGTAATTTATACCAACTGCCTATGTTACTTGAAATTTGGAGGTTTTTTGGTTTTTTTCTGATTTGTTTAAGAACATTAAGCAGCACCTCAGTACTGTGTAATTCACTGTGTATTGTGTGGATTCTCACTTACATTTCACTCATTCATAAAAGGAAAATGTAAATCTTTATAATATGCTGTATGGCTCTCTTCAGTATTTTCTAAAGAAGTGAAATAATGCTGCTGAGTCATGCAATGTAAGCAATTGAATCCTTGGAGTAAGCAGATCAGAAGACAGCAGACCTGTCTTTCCTTACAGGTACTAATCTTAGTTACTTTTGACTCTTCAGAGATTTTTATAAATACTTTATTTTACGATTGATAAGTAGCAGACAGGTATTTTAGCAGATTAACTTTTGATAATCCTGCAGTTTTAATGATTAGAACCAGATTTTAATTTAACATAACTAGATGCATTGAATAAGAAATTTTGTTTATTTTGATTTCAGAATTTCTTAGAGTTTGTTCTTTTCCTGTATTTAAGTAACATATAGTATTTTATCCTGCTTTGTATAGTGCAGCTTTGGATGGTAATATCTTTGCAAATGTAAATAAAAGCATTTCTTAAAATATCTGGCAATAGTGATCTGTAACATAAAATTATTGTATTTCATGGCTTCTGCTGTATTTTGCTTTAATTTGCAATACAATCTTCACTGTCCCATGTTTCTTTTCTGAATATGAATATACTTTTTGTTCGCCACAGTTCAGTATTTAGTTCTTACAAATTGGAAATAGGAGACTTCTAAAAATTGAGATTAGTCTTCTATTGCTGATTTGTGCTGTAATTACTGAAAATCTGTATTTGTAAAATTGAAAATGCAGTTAAAGATTAAAGATCTGCTGTATTTCAGTCTTTGACTAACACTGACATCAGTATAAACCTTTGGAGAGGTTTTATTTCTCATTTTTTGCCTTTTTTGGTTAGTTTGTTTTGGTTTGGGGTTGTTTTTGGTTTTTGGGGGGTTGGGGGAGGGTTTTTGGTTTGTTTTGGGGTTATTTTTGTGGGTTTGTGTTTTCTGGAGGGTTGTAGTTGTTGTTGTTTACCAGAAGTCTTCGAACTGGTCTTTGAAACGGAATTCTAACTGCAAATATTTTTCTAGCAATTTGACTTAACATTTCTAACAAGCTTTTCTATGAAAGGAGTCTACACCAGATTTGGCACCAAGTATGTCTAGAAGAGAGAGTAAGCACTGTGCACTCTTTGGGCAAGGAACCAATTCTAGGTAATTTTTAAATAACACTAATCACAGCTAAAAGAATTTTCTGACAGTCAATTACATTTTGAAATAAGTATTTCTTCATCAGTAATTTTGGATTTCTTTCAAATTTACCAGCAGTGCAAAAGCTTGCATATACTTGTGGCTGGAGACAAAATCCTATTATTTAGGAAAAATATTCCCAGTCTTTGTGTGCTTCTCCATTTACTAACATTTAAAAATACGACAAAATCAATAACCAAAAAATCCCATGGAAAGTTGCTAGCTTTCTTATCTGCACAAGAATGTTGATTGTGCTCTTAGTTTTCAGCCTTCATTGCTGTAGTTTAATCTACTAATCTTCCTTGGGATCCCAATTTAACACAGTGTGGTCTTCTAATAATGGCAAAGGTAATGCATTTAAAAGAGATACTTAGAGTACGTTGTAGCTTTTAATATCAATCCCTTGTGGTTTATAATACAGTATTGTTTACACTCTGCAAAGTTGAATTTCACAGTTTATTTCAAGTTTTTTATGATCTAAATGTTAGGTTTCTGTTAAAATAAAAGGGTTTTTCAAACTGTTAAATATTAATGCATTAGATTGATGACCTAGGATTAGACTAATCATTTTGCTCTTACACAAATTTTTCAAGGACAGGTTAGATGGGGCATTGAGACACCAGGTCTAGTGAGAAGCATCCCTGCCTTGAACATCTGCCTTCCAAGCCAGCCCACCCCAGCAGTCCACACCAGCCCTTGTTGTGACCTTGCTCAAACATCCCCATCCTGTTATCATTCCCCTGAGTGACCTTGGCAGTCTCTGTGGAGAAGGGGAATACAGGAAGCCAGTTGCATTCCCTGTCATTTGTGGATGTGTTTTGGCTTTTGGAAATGATAGATTTCTGTCAAGTTGGCCACACTTTGGCCATCTCTTTGTATTGTTTTTCCCTCACAGATGGAATCTACAATTTTCTGTGGGTTTTTCTGCTTTTTTGGCATACTATGAGTATCTAAATTTCTTCTACTTTACCTTTCTTCCAGAAAACTGTCTACAAGAAGAGACATTTGAAAAAGTTAACTGTATATCTAGCTATTTCCTGCAGTTCCCAGTTCCCTAAGGAAACATGGTGTATGTGATCTCAGTTTTCTGGTTTCCTGCAGAGGAATATGCTATTTTAAATATGCCAAACACCTCTGTCAAGAACTAAATTAATATCCATCCAGAGGATATAATTCATCAACCATTTTTTGTGAGAGAATTTGAGGGGAAGCGAGAGACCTGATGACCATTTGCCCTTAAAAGAAAGGGCTGTCAGCTGATCAGTCAGAACACAGAGCCTCAATCTGCCTTGTCTCGCTTGTGTGTAGGTCTCCAGAAGTGATCAACTACCAGCACTGGCCTGAAACAAAATTTCTTGTAGTCACAACCTACTACTTTAAGGAAAGATATACTACTTTAAGGAAAGATAAAGAATCAACACACAATTTTGTCTTGCTGGTTTTTTTGAACAGCTGTGACAGTCCTCTTGTTGAGAAAGTCAACGAGAATATTGCATCTCTTCATTTTGAGACAGGTTTCATACCAGAAAAGACTACCAAATATGAAGAAAAATAATTTCCCTTTTTTTTTTCTTACAAGCCCATTGGCTATAGAACTGTAACCACCCTTGCTGTTTATCAAGTTTCCTACTGATAAATTTTTCAGACCTCACCTACAAAGCCTAGATTTAGCAAATATGTATGAAAGATTGTTCCCTGAGCACAGGACAGCTGTATTTTCAGAGGCTTAGCACAGCTAAATAAAGTAGGCTAACATTACCCATCCTGCACAGTTGTGCTCTGTTTCTTCATATTTGTGACTTTCACCAGCTGATAAAAGATCTGAAAGTGGGATTTCACTGTTATAATCTAGTCTCCTGTGCATGACTGGCTTGCATCTCTTTCTAATGTTACATAGCTGAATTTGATATATATAATAGGGAAAGATTTCTTGTAGCAGATAAATTTACCTGGAAGGTGAAGGTATGCCGAAGGCAACATATTTTGAAGAACTCCTATTCATGATCAGCATCAATGTCTAAAATATATGATTTAACTTACCAGACCAGATTTAAAAGGAGCTGTAAGTAGAGCTCATAATTCAGAGCTGGATCCTTTAATTACACACTGAATTTTTCACCTAAAACTTATATGGCTTTGGAGATTGATGATCTGAAAAAAGCATTTATCTTCAGGATAAAGTATTTAAATGTAGTACAGAAAGTTGGAAATTTTGATCTATGAAACAATTTGGTAATTGTCCACTTTCCAAATGGTTAAAGGGACTACAGTGGCAGAGCAGTGACCCCTTGTGTTCCTCTGAATGATGGAATGCTCGCATGCTTTTAAAACTCACAGAAATTATTGTAAAAGTAATGGTGCTGTGCAGCATTGAGATCCTGCCTTTTACATGCCATGAGGAACACTGTGATGGGCAAAGGCATCTTTGTGTGTTAAACTGACTCTTGTGATCTGTTGAGTCAAAACCACCACTATCCATCTTGTCTTTTGGGCTGATGAAACCCTTGAATGCCATCTTCTGACCATGGTCAGGAATATCCTTGTTTATTAGACTTTTGTTTTCTACACAAGTTTGAAAGCAAGTGTTATCCTTATTACTACTAGAAGAGATAACTTTGAACAAAATCACTTTCTGTTTACTTGCTTGTTGTTTGAGTCTAGAACATCCCTCTGGCCACCCTGGAGGGTTTGGAGACCGGACAGGGGGGTCTGGGATCTGTAGCAGGGGGTCAACCAGCCTCACACAGAGCCCAGGAGGACACTGCCTCTGATCCCTGGCCATGGGAGTGAATGCCCACATTGTATGAAGAATCACAAGCTAAGAGAATTCAAAATAAATAGTATTTAGTTTATCATAGAATGTAAATGTAGACTCTAGGATTTTTAGTATATGGGGTTGAAGAGACAAGATGGAGGAATTGGGGAGTGGTCCTGTCCTCCTTGTTCTTGCTCTCGTCCCCCATCTTTTGCTGAGTTGGATTTTAGAGACTGGTTTAGGGTAGAAATGACATGTTAGCATAGGTAGTAGGCATTGGTGAAATTTTGTAAATAAAAAGAACGTTTTGGACGGTGGTTGGGTCAGGGGTACTGTACATAAGGTGTGGGGCTCTCTGATCCGCCCAGTCCTGCCGTGTGCCCTGCTCTGCTGGGGATGCCCTGCAGAGCAGAGAAAGAACTAAGATAATGTACCCTGCCAGGGAGGCCTGGCAGAGCTGAAAATGAACTGAGAGATAATGAAGAATAAACAACCTCGGAAACATGCACTGGCAGACTCAGCTTGTTGTCTCTACCTTCGGTGTGAAACACTTAAGGCAAAGAGAAGACGAAAAACTTTATTACCTCGGGGAACAGCAACCCCGAGGAGAATCTCAGGGAACTGTAACTCTGAGAGCTTGTAGGTACTTTATTTTGAGTGATCCTGAGCTGAAATTTAACAAGACATAACAAGACATTCTGATCTCTGAAGTCACACTGAGAGAATTAACTGAGGAAAAGAGATCTGAGAAGCCATATGCATTTTTTCCCAGAAACCAGCTCTCTTTGTGCCCATTACTCAAGCATATCTAGACTGGACCCAAGGAATATTTCCCTGAATATAACACATCTCTCTGCTCACTGCAGCTTGATTACTTGCAGGTAAGTAATTGCTCTGATAGATGTACCCAAGCTAGGGCTGCAAATTCAGTGGTCAGGA
Organism: Cisticola juncidis; assembly: GCA_013400215.1. Taxonomy (NCBI): domain Eukaryota; kingdom Metazoa; phylum Chordata; class Aves; order Passeriformes; family Cisticolidae; genus Cisticola; species Cisticola juncidis. The sequence goes on along the minus strand of VXBR01004079.1, from coordinate 293,180 downwards.
TACTGGTATAGTTATACTTGAAAGGTCAACACAAAAACCATTCCCACTAATAAGTTTACTTTAAGATCATCTTCAGGTCCATAACATGGCATCTTTTGTACATTTAATTATGGAGAAAAATAATCTTTCCAGCCTCAGGGGGAAAAAAAGTATCATAGAGTAGAGTTTCAAGCAGGAGCCTAATATCCCACCCACACATCAAGTTTTTGGAAAAGTAGAAGGCTTTTGAAGAAGGTTGGAGATAACTAGTGTTGCCAGACTGGTTTTTTGCTTCAGAAGAAGCAATATTTTAGTATGTGAATCCAAGAGTTATTTATATAAGAAATGCAATTAAACATAATTCTCAGTTCATGGTCCTTTGAAGCCACAAAGTAGCAGCTGGATATCTGCTTGATTTGCCCTCCTCCCCACTGAAGTGTTAGGAAGATTATTTTTCACAGCAGTCTTGCACACCAAGGCTGAATTTCAGAATTTCAGAAGCAAATGCTGAACTATTTCCTTCCTGATTCAGTTGTCTTTCTACTAATCAGTCTTCAGCACTACCTCCTCCTGATTTTTTGTTTACTTCAATGAGGTTGATGAAATTGGAAAATGCTTCCTGAACTGTCTTGCTATTCCAACTTGAATCCTAATATAGGCTTGTTTCTATAGCAGTCTCAGTTATAAAAACCCCCTCTTTTTATTAAAGCAGATGGACAAATGAGATGCCTGTGTGTGCCCTGAGTAACAGCTGATGGCTGATGCCAGCAGTGCATGCAAAGGCTTCTTACCATTCTTCCCTAAGTATTCAGACAGTCTAGTTTGACAGAACAGTGGCAAAAAGGAATCAACATTTTTCTGTCCTTGAAGAGTAGCTGATAGTGATAAATTAATGCCTGAGGTAGCGGGTGCTATGCATTATAAATCATATCACAATAAATAATCAAAAGAGCTTATTTGGATGTGGGGATAGAATATATATGAAATATTATGCATTTAGAACTAGATATAGCCTAAGACAGTCCATTCTTACCCTGTTTATATTAATATATTTAGTGAAATGTGCACTAGGAAGCTTATCCCATGCACAATGAGGACATGGGCTCATGTATACATATAAGACAAGTATAGTGTTTGCTTGCAGAAGAGTGACTTCTGCCTTCAAGAATCATTGTTGTGCCTATGGGTCATGATTTTCACCTGCAACTGTAAGACTTTTTCTCTTAATTGCATCTTTCTAAAACAAAGCAGGACTGCTGAACTGTCTGAAACTTAAAGAGTTTTATGAGAAATGGAACTGGCATACCTTTTCAGCTCATCCTCCAACCCATACTCCTGGGCATTTATGCACATTATTCTTTTTACGTGAATAATATTAATTATCCCAAATTATAGAATACAAAGTCATTCGGCTGTTTTTGCTTTATACTGCAAAGCTGGCACCTACCCTTTTCAGCCCAGCTTACCTCTCTTCTTCTTTATTTATGTCATCAGTCCAGGATCATCAGCTACTGAACTCTATGTAGAGGACAGTCCCTGATTGCAACCTGAAATCACAGAAAGTCTGCCAAGTCCAGCAAGTTTCTCTAAGGAAACAACTGGGACAACAGGTCAGGCTAGGAAGCTGGGATTAGGTGAGGAAAGTCTTACAAGGTAGTAAGTAGTTCAGTCTTGGGGAAATCCAGCTTGCTGCTCTGTGTTTTTTTACAGGAGCTAGCAGTTCTTCTGGTGGTCCCACATGCGCAGGCTAAGACTGCACGAACACAATTATCCTGTCATGAAGTGAAAGCTTACATTAAGATTTCTGGTAACATTGTGAAGTACTGCTAATTTAGAAATGCAGAATGAAGACACGGTAATGAGAGCACTGTTACTGTGACATTACTCACCAGTCTCACAGTCTGCAGAGTTCTCAGTACACAGATAAAACTTCCAGATTCTCTGAGGAATTGCAAGGGGCTTGCCATTTTCACATTACCTTCAAGGTGAAATACTGAATACAAATTCTCTTGACAAAATGTTTTCTGCTTCAAGTTTCCTAAGTGATGCAGAGAAGCAGTATCCTACAGGAATGCAAAGATTGCTCCATATCTGTTACCAAGACACTTCCATACCACAGGAATGTGCCTGCCAGCCCTTGGCTAACCTATTTAATTACAGATTTATAAGGCAATGTGCTATTTAATCAAAGAAATGGCTAATACAACTGTGTTTGACCTCTTTCTTTTATTAGTATATTTTATGTTCATATTTTACAATATAATAAGTTATATATACAGCATTAAACAAAGTTATTAGAAAGTAAGCTTTGGCAAGACATACAGAATTCTTTTTTCAATCCTGTATGTCTCTTGTATAACAATAAAAATACTGTATACTAAATAATTTTAAATAGTCTGTGTTCGCATTGGCACCATCAGTTTCAAACCCCCAACTTTTCATGGCCCAATGAACATAAAAAAGATTCCTGTATCTTTTTAACAAATATGTGATGTGTGGTTTTAAATAGCACATAAAACATAGGAGGCAGTCCACTGAATAACACTGTAGTTACACACTGGCACAAGAAAAATTGAATCTTGATGCTTTTTTTCTCTTTCTTTCTCCTTTTTTTCTTTTTGTCAATCTAGTAGCAGTAGTAAAACCTGCAAATTCACGGTCTTGAAAATCACGTTGAAGACTGCTGAGCTGTAAGCAGATCTAGAAATCTTATCGAAGCCTGTTGAAATCTATATGAATTTGTCATGATTTCAAGATAGCAAGAATTTCACACCTAAATTCAATGTCAATCAACTAGTTAAATTTCAAAAAAACACAGCTTGCTGCATCATTGAAAGAAGAGTTACAATCTTACCAAATTTGGCATATGGAGGTTAATGAAGAGTGTGTTATGACATGAAAGAAAGGGTGGAAAAATAATAATGAGAGGGATAGGTTTTATGTTGCAGTATGTACTTCCTCTGATATACAAATCAAGTGCTGAAATGATACTAAATATAGATGCTAAATGTTTTGCACAATTAGGATACTACCATAGATAAGATCTAGTTACTAAGTGGTGGAATACTGGTTGTTAAATTCTGGGTAATAGTACATATTTTAATAGCATTTTGTTCAGTCGTGCACTTTGGAATTTAAGAAGTACTGCTTTGTAATGGACATGTCTCTTAATTTAGTAGTTGCACTTGATGAAATCCATCATCACTATCTTAGCTATAAATTAGGAAAATAGATTTGGTAACAGACAGTGACCTGTGGTCTGAATAAGTTTTAGATAAATTTTAACTGTGAAAACCAGACATTAGTTAAAAGAAAACCAAATAAGGTCAATTTTTGTACTTCACAAACTCACAATAATGCATTACCTTCCACATGAGTTTAATGTCACTGGTGGATTCTGTGCTCATGGTCTAGGCTTATAAGAGTATAGCATTAAAAACACTTTTTCCTCTTCATTTCAAGTGTCTAAAGAAATCTACTCTTTTTGCTCTTTGTGTCACATGTGCACCACTGTTGTCTGGAATTCCTCTGGTTGGAATATAATTTTATATATAGATGTCACTGTTGGAAAAGTATATTTTTAATGGTAGTGGACAATCTGGTTTTGATTTTGCTTTTTTCTTAACAGTAAAGAAAAGAAGATTTTGTTCTCAGCTTGCAAGGAGTAACTGCCCACTTTTACTGCCCACTTGCTAACCAGCTTGTCCTCAGCAAGTCAGCAGTTTGGATCTATAATTTCTGAAATGTCAGCATGGACCAAGAGTGCATGTATGTGCATTATTATGTAGATGGTTTTGAAGCACTTCAATCTGCAAGTTATGTTGACTCTCTTTCCATGTAGCATGGTTAGTCAGTCTGGGGACTGTGCATATACACCTATGCACATAATGCACATACTTGAAGATTCAACAAACCCATAGTAAGTGTAGAAAATGAAAGTAGTTGGAGCAGATAGAAACGTAAGTGCCTGATGTGTATTAATTGATACTGTAGCTGTGGTACTGCTTCTGACTGTAACTGTTAAACCATTGAACCACTGAAAGAAGCCCTAAGAGACACGAATATTTTCAGAGCTACTCAATGCCTTTCCTGAAGGCGAGGCAGGCAGGGTAGCAGAAGGGTTGTTTGTCCTTCTACTCATACACAGACAACAAAATGGATGCTTGTGCCTCTGCTTATTATCAGTAACTTTTTAACATGATCATTTTGTTTAATGACGTGTTCATGCCAAGCTTCTTGGGAAATTTCTGCTCTTGTTTTGTAGATGTGTTACTTCACTTTTAGAAGTCAAGGAGAAGAACTTCCCACTGGTTATTGTGAGCAATTATGTAGAAGAAGCATCAATGGTCTTTAGTCCAAAGTCTTCGATGCAGTGCTGACTGGAATCACACTTCTGACGTGGAAGTGCAGGCCCCAGGCAGGCATGTCAGGATGTCCCTGCTGGTTCAGGAGCCGGCATTGCTTGTGCCCACTCCAGAATGTCCGCACACAAGGATTCGACAGCATCCAGCCGCTCGATTTGCACCAGTTTGGTGAGCAGCTCTGGGATGCTGTATCCCGCCGTGCTGATGCGGTCGAAGAGCTGCATGCCGTCCGTCATCCCGCCAATCTCATCCCTCTTGAGCCCGAAGCTCTCGGCCAGGTGACGCCACGTTTTCACTATGGCTTTCTCTGTGTTGTAGGTGGAGCTGAGCATTCGGCTGGTCTTCTCCAGGCAGTCAAATGGCAGCTCCGTGGGGCTCAGACCTGCAAAGGGAGGGGTGGGTTGTCAGGTGGCTCTGGGTACAAGTCTGGACATTCATTAAAGTACAACAGATTACACTGTTAGCAACAAATACAGCTGAAATCTTTAAATGACAGTTTGTGATATAGGTCTAGGTCCAAAGTTACTACTTATATTTCCAAATTAATTCTTCATAATATAGTAGGATATCATAATTGGGGTAAAAAGTTGCATGGAAAAAAGTAATAGATGGGTTGTATGAATTCCCATTGCTCTGACCTTTCCTTCAACAATTTATTAGCTGTTAGAAAAAGTATATAGCAACTATGTCCCTAGTGAGCAGCCCCATTAATATACCTCTGCACGACAGAAGTGTCGTGTTTGAGCTCCAGAGACAGCTTTGACCCTTCCCTTAGACTGTCACCAGCAGCTGCTGAAACATATCTGTAATTGAAAGTTGCCCTTGTAGGAAGGTGAGAAGTGAGGTGAGGCAATGATGCCAGATGCAAGCATAAAAGTCTCTGCAAGTGCTTAACTGTCATTACTATAGTGAATCTCTAGGGAGGATTTAACATTCATCCTGTGGGGAAAAGGCTATTTTCTCCTGGACATATTGTCTATGTATTTATGTTCAGAAAACAAAGGAGAGAACCAGATACAGCATTTTTCCTAAAGCAGACTTTTGCTTCTGTAGTTTTCCTGCTTCTCACTCATCAGGAATAATTTGATGGGAGACAGAGCTCCCTGAATCCTATGAGAATACTCATACATGTACACACAAAGTATGTGTGTGTGGTGGGAAGTAAATGCAGTTACTTCTCCACTTCCATAGGGAACTTAATTTGTGTCTCCTGCTAAAACAGTTCAGGTAGTCAAGTGTTAAACAGGGTCAAAACACTTACAGCCTGGAAACTCTGCATTTTGTTGTGAGATGTGGGACAGAATTTGGAGAGGCGTAGTAGGTTGAGACTTGTGTTTTATCCTCAATCCTGACTCTCCTCAAATCACACTTTCATATTTGGAATTGTTTTTTATCTGTTATCTAAAGAAATAAGACCAATAGGTTTCCTCTAGATGGGGAATGCAAAACTGCTTCTCTGCATCTTGGTCTGTCTGTGTGTCCCAACAGAGCCCACCACAACTCTTCCTGCTCTCCACAGGAAGGAAGTCCATGCACATGCCTGCAGAGGAGCCATGAGCTGCTCCAGCCCAAGCCCAGCCTGGACAGTTCTTTGGTCAGGGCACCACAGGGTTCCTGGCAAGTGAATACAAATCTGCCTACAGAGTGTGTCTTCTCTGGTTTGGGACTATTTTCCACAGATAGCCAGAGGCCTTTCTTACTTTATAGCAAATGCTTATGATCTAATTTCATGCTTTTTTTATAGATGCAAATTGTACACTCACCTTCTGCAACGTCACATACGTTAGCATACACGTCAAGTATCTTTTTCCTTCGGCTTTGAATCTAAGTGAAAAGAATTTTATTTCATTAATTTTTCAGTTACAAGATGAAACAATTAACAGACAGCAGTGGAAAGTCTGTGGGACATCTCCATTTCATGGGATTATCACACAGTGTCCTCAAGGGTCCCTTTCAAAGACTCAAAGAAAATGGCACAGGAATTATTCCATGAAGCATAAACTTATTTCTGATTTCATTTGCCACTGCTAGAGATCTTTCATTTCAACTTCTAGACTGTTTTTGAGAGCAAGTACTTTTCTGCCCCAAGTGTTTATTTCTCTTTCAGACTGAGGCAAACTCCTGAGAATGAGAACAAATCCAAACCATATATGCAACAATTAATGTAGGGATGTCTAGGTAAACCAGGTCAGGACTGGATACAGGGTATTATATTCAGACAGAAATTGCCTTCTTCCAATAATCTAAGAGGACTATAGAGGAGACACTCTTCCTTCCTGTCTCTTGACACAGACCTGCTTAATGCATTACTAATTAAGTGAAATATTTTACAGATAGATTAAAAAAATAGCAAAGTTTTGGAGAGGAATAATCACAGGTCCAGGGGAATTTAGTAATTTTTGACAGGAAGGAAACAAGACTGAATACTTGACATTTTTCAAGCTAAAAATGGACACTTTTATACAGTTTCATTTAGCAAAATATTCTCAAGTTTTGGCTTTGGATTCAATGTGGAGTGAAAACAAATGTCAAAATGTCATGAGCTCTCACGGACTGAAATTTTCTTCCCTGTGCTAGCTCTCATTAGGACTGAGCTTTCTGAAAAGCTGTCTTTTTGACAGCACTCTAGCATTATCTCCACAAATTTGTCACTTTTCACTGCAAACGAGGCTTTTGAATAAAAGCTCTGCTTCCAGTACTTTGTTTTGTGGGAAGATTTTCCTCATTTTATTTGGGCTGTAAAGGGCAAGGTGCATCAATGATGTGGGCTAATGGACTTGCAGCTGTAGAGCAGAGTGGCTGCTCCAGCTGAAGCGTGTGTGGCAGGCACTGAGGGTTGTTTGCATCTTCCTCGAGTAATTTATGTGTGCTCAGTTGGCCCTGTTGCTATTCTAGGCTTGGAATCTCTGTTTTAGAACCTTGAAAACAGGACATTTTCTTTTCATGGGGTTTATTAAAACTCCTCCTAAGAAAACGATTGCTTTTTTTTGTTCTCCCCTCACTTTTAGGGTAAAGAAGCCTGTTAAGTAATTCCATGAAGAATTATGCAAGATGCTCTTTATACCAGAGCCAGAAGATGGGGGATTTTTAAACCTTAAGCTGAAATCAAAGAGGAAATGTTTAGCCTGATGATCCTCTGTGTGGCAGCTCACTGCAAATGGGTTTTGTTATAACTAGGAAGAAGGCTTGGTAAATAGCAAGCCTCTAATTTTCTTTATTGTTGTCCAACTGCTCGGAATACTCTTTCCTGTGCTAGTAATGCTACTTAATTCCCAATCTGTAGAAAATTACTGATTTTCTAGCTTCTGGCAACTGGCTTAATTGTGACATCCTAGGTATGGAGTGGAGAATCTTGATGCAATCTGCATTTTCATTGAAAAGTCTGTCTTCAGCCTTGTCAGCAACATTTAGTCCACCAGGATGTGTGTTAGAACAGGTCTGGAACAAACAGTTCAGGCTTTAGGTGCACTTATGAGCTAGCTATCTAAATGACTCTGGAGAATGCATCTATGATACATGGTCTTTCGAAGGTAACCTGCTTCCTATGAAATATTCTGATTTCCTGACTACCCAAGGTGTATTATCCTATTTCAGGCCAGTGTTTACAGACGTACCATAAAGTTAGATATTTAGAGAGACCTCAAAGACCTGAACTTTTCAATGTGAGCATTGGAATAGTAAATTATTCTCAGATGGCCATAAATGTCTGCAACTACAAAAACATTTAACGTGTTGAGATTTTGTGTGTCTCATCCCAGCTGAAAAGTGGTGTGTTTTAGAAATTTTGAGCCGACCCTCCCACCAACTGAAAACATGCAAACATGAAAAGATGCATTTTCAAACCTATTTTCTCTTAAGCAATATGTGATGTTTAATACTAATGATGTGATTTGGACCTAGCTATAGCCATTTCAAAATAAATTCGAAAACTAAAAAAATCTGAGCAGACACTTTGCTTTTAAGGGTAGTTTGATGTCAATACAAACTGAAAGGTTGTGTAGGTGAGATGTGGTCTTAACTGTGCTTTAAAATACTCCAAGTGAGATAAAAAGCCCAGAATACTCAGCAGGAAGAAGCAATGGCCTTCCACAGCAAAACAGTGGATACCAGTGTCCTTCAGAGCACAGGAATGACCTTCAAACCATGTGTGTGTTTTTCAAAATTCCACACAGAAACCAAGTACAACACCGGATATTACTGAGAAGTCTGTGACACGGAAATACTGATGCAGCTGGGTCAAGGTACTCAGATTTTCTGCTGTCAGCCAAATCCAGCCTGCTTCATTATTTTACTGTCTTAGCATTAGCTATGACAGGGGATTGCTGTTATATGGTTTTTTCTTTCTTGAAACTATAATACATAAAACTCAAAAAAGCAAAATAATTAGCCTTGTAGAAAATTTGATTTTTATCCCTGAAGGCTATACATATGCATATATGTCATTATGCAGAGAAGATTCTATGACAAATTTGTCTGGAGAAGCTCTTGTGAATCAATCTGATGTACCCTACAATGCATTTTGGGGGGTTGATATTTTATATATATTTTTCCTTTAAAAAAAGTAGAAAAATACTCTCAATTTTTAAATCTCAAGGTAGCCTTACCCCAGTTGATTTATTGCTTGTAGAAGATTTATCTCTGGCCAAATGCACTAAAGATAACAAGCATCTCTCTGGAGTCCCTTGCTTGTCAGCTGCAGCTTCTTCATCACTATCCATACTCCGGCTTAGAAGTCGTTCATTCTCAGAAGATGCATCATTTTCACTGTAAAATGAAGGATGTGGTTATCTTAGTGAAGCCTCTCATGGGTTGACTTCAGTCATCCTTTTCCTGTCTGAGAGTAATAGAATAAAAGTGTTTTCCATTTTTTAAAATGCCTTTCCTCTGAAATCCTGTGAATGGAACAGCCTTCACCAGCCCAGTGTGTATGTGCAATGCCCGCCAAGCCACACAGTCACAGGGAGCTTGCAAGAATCCTTTTACAGAGAGATTTTCCAACTAAGGACAATGTTTAGCCCACCTTAATCATGTTACCCAGGCAGGTCTGGTGGCTGGGCAGAGACAAGATGAGGAAAACTACCACACCATGCCATCCATTGATGCTAGGTACAAGGGGTTTCCTTAAGGCCTGTGGCAGCTATTTTAAGTCCCAGAAATTAAACTCTGAGGAGAGGAGATGGAGTCCCAAGAGCCGATGAATTGGTCACAGAGGGAGTGAGGAGGACACAGGTGTCTCCTCACAATGTCTGTTATCATTTCGTAGAAACCAGAGGGGGAAATGCCTACTAAGGCATCTGATCTTTGCCCTGCTGCAGCAACTTACCAGCATACCCATCAAATTTGTGTTCCACTGTACCAGGATGAAGGATGACCATATGCCTCCCCCATTTCAGTGAAACTGACAATATATTTATCTTTTACCCACCTTTTGACAGGCTTAGCTGGAGTTGCTGTAAGTTTTTCAAACTCTTCTTTCTCAGAGAATATCACAACATTATCTGTAGAACAACAATTAGAGAAATCGGCAATAAGTTTCCAAACCAGTGCTTTGTGTCAGGAGCTAGTTCTGCTGGCAACCTCACTGACAAAATAAATCTCTCTGCTATATTTTTAATTGCTATCAGAGGATTAAGTGACATTCTGAAGAACAAAAAACTAGACAATTCTTTAGGACACTGGTGAGAGTTTTATATACTCCAAAGGAGAAACTGCAATTAAGAGAAAAATATTAAGAATATCTAAGCCCAGTGTTGTGTTGGATAGAAAAAGCAAAACTAAAAGAACTTGTACCTTGCACTTCTTTCTTCTCTTCTTGTGTGTTAGCCTGAGCTTCAACGTTTTTTACTGAGTGGCTCTTGCAACAGGCTAGAATATACAAATATAACACTAATTATTCTCAGAAGCTTTCTAAAAATGGCATTTGCAACTAAAATTTTACCTGCTGAACAATTACCTTGAGCAGATGGCTTTGTCTTTACAATGTAAAACATGATTATGAGGACAATGGCAATAGCCATTATGAAGATAGTAGACATAGCAATTATAAGAGCTGTAGCCAGATGTCCTTGTCCTGAAAGATCTGCTGGAATAAAAAATAAATAAATGAAGGAGTAACTCCTAGGATCAGAGAATAGTTAACAGTTTGCAGTCTGCTCTACACACAGTAATCCTTTAGTTGATCTGAGTCTTGGTTACTTGTTAAGCATTGAAAAACTTAGTGTTGCTTCTCAAAGGCAAGTTAATTAAAAATTTCTCAAAATTATGGTACTTATGCATAAACCAGTTAGTAGTATTCATTAAGAATATTTGATGGTATGATCCATCAGATACAAAGATGTAGGCAATTGTATTTTAATAGGGGAAGCAGTACATATGCAAGAGTAGATGCTTTTGTAGCACTGCATTCTGGGAATTTCACTGACAAGACAGAAAACAGTAAATATACAAAGGGAATAAGAGCTAAAATGACTGCTGATTACTGTGGCTGCCTCAAAAGCTCTGAGTTAAAAAGAGGACACAATGCACACATAGAATAATGGATGTTTTTCTAACAGTTACTTCAAAAGCAGCATGGCTAGAAGGTGAATTTAAAATAAGCTGTGTGAAAAGATATTTGGAAAGAAAACTTGGATGTGAAAGGCTAGAATCAAAAAGGCATGAAAGGATGCAGAAAATTATAGATATGCTAAAAGGTGTGAAAGCATTAATTTCTCTGAAAATGTGATCCTTACAGTCATGTTTTCAGACAATACCAAGAAGAACAGCATTGTCAGTACCTCATTAACTGTACCTTTCCTCTTTTGTCTTCTCAGGTTCGAAAATTTTAAAAGCTTAGTGATCATGCTGGAGAACTGTTTACGTTAGCTCAATAAGAGACTGACCATATTTGTGCATGAAGTTATTTTCACCATTCTAAGCTAAGCTTTGCTGAGGCAGAGTGCTATTTCTGTAAAGCTACAAATAATGAGCTAAATTTATTGCTGGCATCACTGGGTACAGCTCAAATCCTTTGTATGTTCAGCTGACAAACAGCAGTGTTGATCAAGTGAGAAACAAAAATGAAGTCTGAATTATTTCTAATAGCAGTTTTAGAAATCTGGGAATAGTGACAATGAAAATACTAACAGATATTTTCAGGCTGCACTTTGTTGATGCCCTTTCCAAAACAAAGAGCTGCTAAATTAACTCTGTGAGTGCATTCTTACCTTTGTGAGCATGCTGGTAAGGTGAGAAAGTGCTTGTGCCAGAGGTGCTTGGGAAAATGGCTGAAATGCCAGAGTTAGTGCCTGCACCTGCAATATGAACAAAAATGCCATAAAATTCCATGGTTACTTAGTCCAGTCAAAGGAAGAGGTTGGCTCAAAGAAAGAGAGCCTTTACTTGGCTTGTTTGCGTTCCCATTTATTAGCAAAGGACCCAAGAACTACTCGCTCTTCGAAATGTCCCTAATCCCTAAATGTGTTACTGGTACACTGAAAGCTGGGTTACAGACCATGTTTTTGCACGCTGTCCAGAGGGAGTGAAAGTCAAGCTCCTGAACAGATATGAACTCAGAAGGAAAAGCCAGCTGTTACACATAGATTCCCAAGTTATGGATCTGTCCTGGGTAGCAGAAAGTTTTCCAAGGTCCAGCTGATTACTCAAACACTTTACAACCCACTCCAGTATTTGTGACTGCAGACTGAGACTTAGCTGGTAGGTTCATCAAACTAATGCGTCTCATAAGCAACCTTCACTAGCAGCATCACTGTGAAGCTGTGATGGTATGCAAACCCTCACGACTCCACAGGAAAACCTAGGGAAGGTGACAAATAATGGTGTTGATTGCTTTTCTGTTCTGTGGAACTGTACTGTCAAAAAAGGGAATTTTAGAATTTCCTGTAATGTAACTGGGCATTATGTTTCTCATGATTTCCTGTCAGTCCAAATCTATATTCTGGGGAGAGTGAAAATGCACTGAAAAATTAAATGAAGAAGCTATAGGAAAACTTCATCCCATCAGAGGGGTGAGATTGTCCAACAGGAGTTTCCAGGCTGAAATTCTAGCGTCAAGGTTAAAATTGGTGTCATGCACCAAGTTTTCTAAGCATTAAACCAAGTCATAAAATAACATATTTTGACAATAGCAAACAATAGTGGATATTATTTGGAATAAAGCTGTTTATGGGAATGCTTTTATATAAGAAGGTGTTTGCATAGTATTCCAAAACAGAACAAAAATATTAGGGTTGGAAGTAAATGTTGTCTTCCTTCTCAAATGAACTTTAATGCCATTGGTAAGTATGTAATGCAAACAGCTACTATCAACAGACACTGAAAATCATATTCTGTCTTGGAGAAGGTATGAAATTCCTCATGCTTTGTATTAGCTGTCTGTGGAAAAAGTCCAGTGATAATTAAATTCAGCAGACCTAAAGGCAAAAAGCTGTCCCAGTCATCTGGTAAGGTGTGCACAGCACATAGCTCCACAAGCTGGTTTTGCAATTAGAGTAGGTGAGAGCTCCCTGTGCCCTTCTTTTGACCAAGTAAATATTCAAAGAAATCAAATCACCAGGTAAACTTGACAAGAAATCAAGAGGTCTGGAATGGTCTGAGAAATGTTCTATGGTTAAGAACAAAGCAATATGCACATTCTTCAAATTATATTTTTTTAAAGAAAGAAAAAAGTGCTATCTAAATAAAACATATCTGCATGTTATGAATGAGAAATGTAGACCTAAAGTGGCCACAAAGTATGAGTTGCAGATGTCTTCAAAGTAAATTTTCTTTAACAATCATAAAACTTCTTTCAAACACCATTTGTTGGAAGGAAATGGATTAACTCATTATAATTGGTATTTTTTCAAATGGAATAAGCGTTTACACAAGGTTTTAAATATACTAATTTACTAATTCAGATGCATTTTGTATTTTGCAAATTAAGGCTAGATTACATAAGTCTTGCCTCTCATCCTTTCTCTGTTACAGATTTCTTTCTAAGAAGAATTAGCTATGAGCTCCAGAAACTGCAATGCAGTAAGACTTTCTAGGGATCAGTAAATGAAGCTGTCATCTGCATGTAGTGGACATTAAAAACAGGTAACTGATAAAATTTTCAGCAATTTCTTCACAAAACTGAAGTCAGTCATCCTTGGTCATGACCTCTGTGTTTACTCATCGTGGCTGAACAACAGAGGAAATTTAGCAAATGGCCAGTGCTGTAGCCTGATACTTTCCTTCATGTTCATGCACAGCCACCAGGCTTAGGCCTATTCTTTCAGCCTCCCTGGCAAATCCAGCTACAGCCAGCTGGAATTCTGCACCGTCCTTGCAAGCTGCAACAAGTCCACAACAGCTTCTCTGACACTGCCTCACAGTGAACACAGGCAAGCTGTGCTGCTTTGCCTGCTGTTTAGCTAACAAGCTTCGGCTCATCTCCACAAGCGAGTTGTAGCAAACTTGCCTCTCTTTTCCTTCACTTGAAGCATGAAGTCATTGAACTATTTCTGCCTAATGATCTTTCCATCTCTTGGTATTGTTAATGCTGTGTTTTTCACCCAGCTGTAAAAGGATGTAGAGCCTTTCAAAGTGGGAAGCCAAGCAGCACCAAGCAGCACAGGAAGGGTAAGGAGGAAGGTCACCACTCTTCACTCAGCATCATTGTCACACTTCACCCAGCTCCACCCCACACCGGGGCAGGGCATGCTGCCCACACATGGACAACACACCCCCTTGTCCTGTGCACACCAGTGAGAGCCTTCAGCCCCAGAGCTCAAGTGCAGAATGTCCTTTGCATGGGAACAGAGCCACCTCGTTTGCCTTGTAGTGCTGGCAGGGCAAAAGCAAGGCTGGCACTAGAACATGGTGGCCTTTTACACATGCCTGGGTGGGAATCAGTCATTACACATATTTTAAGTCTACTGTCAAATTTAATAATTTGGCACATCCATTATGAGCCAAGATTTGTCTTTAGATGTGGCTTAGGAGAAAGTGCCAATTCATCCACCTGCACTACAAGAGGAACCAAACTGCCACCTTCTGTGGAATTCCAGTTTATTTTTCTTTTGTATGAGCAAAAAGAAACAACTCATAGCTGCTGCTTCCCATGCACATCCGGTTTTGCATCCCAATCACATTATTAATTCTGCTTCCAGTACAGATGAAACATAATCTATAAAGACTTACATATAGCTCAGGCAGAGACATCCTAAGGTGTTATAACACACCATATGGAAACAACTCTACTTTTTAAAATAAAGACCAATGGCTGTAATATAGCTGTGCAAAAGAGTGGCTTATATTCCTAGACACCTGTATGTAATACTGCAGGAATGTGATAAAGAAATTAGGAAAGAAGTTTCATTCATAGTTGGTCAGCTTTTGCATTATAAATGTTTTTATTTAAAAAAAAATGTGATTTAGAGGTAACTTTCTTGAAGGCTAAACAGAGTTTCAACTAAAAAAACGCTCCATACCTTTGATTTAAAAGAACAATTGAATCTGCTTTCACTTTTGAATGTTTGGGGATTTTAATTCAAAAGATAGCTTTAATTTGAATTACTATGAAGCTGCCTTTTGTTATTTCAGGAAACAAATGCTGGGCAATAAAATACTATTTTGTTGTTTCAATGAACCTTTCTGCTTTATGTAACAGACTATTCCAGTTGTTCTAGCACCTTGAGACAGAACTTACAATAAGAAGTGACAAACAAAGCTACCAGATTTGTGAGAGAAGGAGGGGGAGGGCACAGAGAAAGGAGGTTTTACCAGCATGCACCCTTGCAAGTGTTTGTGAGTGAATAAAATCTGGTGAAGCAGGAGACCATATGTGCCCCTGACATGTGTTGCTGTGGGTATCAGCTTACTGGTCCATTCAAAGGACTGCTGCACACAACTAGCAACAGATGTTTTTTTAATCTATTTAATACTTAATAACATGTTATAAAAATCTCCAATCTGTACCCAACAGACTATCAGAGTGATCATATAATAAGACACAATTTAAAAAACTGGTGTCTATATGTGTATCTATTTCTTGCTCTGTATTTACTTCCTCTCCCAGGCATAATCCTGCTATGAATGGCACAAACAAGCTGTGAGTGCCATCACTGAGACTCTTTTTTGGGCTGAAGTAGGATAAAGCACACATGCAAATAAGTAACTACCAGCCTGAAACATGAGGTGAAAAATAAATTATACTGATTTGAAATTCAATAAAGGTAGACACTTTATGGCTGACAAAGCTAGAATTGGATTTTAACTAAACCTAGTCATAAATAAAGACCTAGATATGTAGAAAGCAGGGGTCAGCACTTTTAAATAATGTAAATCTGTATTCAGGTACTTACTACATGCAAGGTTTGCTTTCAAACTTAGGGAAACAACACTTCAAGTGGAATGCCTGTGCACCTGGAAAGTCATGGAAGCTAAAGCAGCTGTCAAAGCCAACCTGCTTTCTAAGGTGTTTATATGTGACTGCAGTAACCAAACGTAAACCAACTCAGAAAATACTGCAAATCACTGGTTACAGAACATATCCTAGGCAATGGAGGATTGTCTGAGTGATCTTTATTTTACAGAATACTATAAGTTACTCTGATATTTTCTGGAGTCACAGGTAGATACTTCAGTTAGTGTAGGTAGTTATTACACCAGGAAGAGCCATTGTGTTATTACACCATGAAGTAAATCAAGTCCTCAGAATTAAACTTCTGAAAATGATGATAGGAAAGTTCCCCCCCACTTTTGTTTTCAGTCTGCTCAATCTCTCCGTAAGTAATCACATCACATAAAAGGAAATTTTTTTGCTGCTGTACTTTCTATAATGTCTATAACTATTTTATTTCTTGCTCCTTTTATTTTGTCAGGTCAGGGAAGTGATGAGGATTATAGATCACATGGCCTTAGTCTGACAATTTACTTGCATCTCTTGAAGTTTTGTTTAGGACTCACTGGGAGCTGTAATCATTGCACAGCATTGGAAAGTCATAGACAAACACTCCATGAACTAAGCCTCTGTCCAGGAATTCAGTGTTATCACCTCTTCTCTGTGCAACATGAAGGGGATAATTGCTATTTAAACTTTGCTATCATGACTTTAGAGCATCATAAGGAAGAGAACAGACCTGCCTGGTGCTGGTCTCCCATTTTCCCAGTGTCCTGGTGGCCAGCCCCTTGGAATAGGTGGTACAAGGCTGCAGCTCTGCAGGTTTTGCAGCTCCTGAGCCCAATCAGGGCAATCCTGCAGAGACCTGCAGTGTCTCGCACGGGTGGGTGGTGCTCACTGTGGGAGCTGCAGCTCCAGCACCAGTGAAAACATCAAAGTCATTGGAGTGGTTTTATTGGGAAGAATTGCACCAGGACCACATAACCTCCTGAGGGATACCTGAGCTAAGCTTTCCCAGCAGCTGAAGACAGCAAAGCCCACATTTTCTTCTTAGATCCCTCCCCTTGAAGGCTGATAGCTGAAGCTGGCCAATTTTATCCTAAGGTTAGGTTCCTTTCCTAATATGGACAAATCCGGAGGGGAGGAGAATCAGGCCATACCACCAGTGAATAATAAAGCATGGCCTTCAACATTTCTCCCAGTACACATGTGAAGAGGAATTGGGTGTTCAGAGACCAAACAACTCAAAAAAAAAAAAAGGAAAAAAAGTTTGTTAGTTCCAGATAAGAAGCCTATTCATTTGTAGGCATAATTTGAAACAGAAGGGAAAAAGGTCCTCATGTTCATTGTATTACAAAAGGATAAAGTTGGCAAGGAATGGAAATTAGTGACATTACAAAGAATTAAAAGTTAAAGTAAAAATCTCTGAAATAATTATTTTAACTAGCACAGTGGCTTTGTTTGAGTTTGTTGTGTTAAACCCTTCAATTAAGGAGGCTGAGTTCTGAATCTTCAGTACACGAATTTGGATGTGGCCCCCTGATTACACTTCATCACATGAAACCATCAATTGTTAGTCAATTGTTCTATCTCATCTGTTTAGTTATTTTTGAAGTTCTAATGATACAATAATAAAAATGATAATTTTTATTTCTAGATGTCATTTGCTCTCTGGTATTTAAAAAATAGCCTGACCACATTTATTTTCTTTTATCGATATTTTTCTTCATTAAAAAAAAAATCCCAAGCTACCACTGGCAGATGTGAGACCTAAAAACTTACACATGTTGGTTATTGTATCTGTTTTCATATATAAATCCATCAAAAAAAGATTAAATAAAATACAGTGAAGTATTGTATGTGCGTGCACACTTATGAATATGTACAGTAGATTAAAAAGAAAACCCACAATCAGTTGCTCAAGTTCTCTAGACCAATAATCTCTGAGTGGAAAAGGATTTGCATATTTGATGTAATTGTGTAAATTCAGCTTCAAAGTAAGTGTTCCTGAAGTTATTGTAGCAGAGTTTGATTTTGGTTTTCTCCAACATTTTTGAATTGCAGTGGCAAATATCGAAGTTTGAAGAGAGAGAGTTAATATACATAAACTAATTGAGAGTTTCAGCTGCTAAAAGACAAAATCTCTTCCAGTAATAACTGTACCTCTCTGCCAGAGAAACTCCATATATGGCTGAATCTTCTGTCTTTTGCATATACTTTTACAGTGGATAAAAGAAAAAGAAAACATCAAAAACACCCTGCATAGTCAGAGGCCTGAAGTGACTCCAATTCCAGAGGTGTTGACACAAAATCCAGCGCCATTAACTGTGGCAAGCTACATCTTAAAGTGGTTTGGTGTTCATTACCTTAATGGCTCAATTTACATGGAAAACCTGCCTCCCCTCCTTTTGCAGTGCTGTTATTTATCACAGAGGTATCAGCTCCCCATTTAGTGCCGGCACTGATGGCTCCCGACCTGCCTCAAGCACAGCTGAAGTTCTCACACCTTTGGCCTTTCACATCGTGCTCCTCTGTGCTCAGCATAGAAGCTCCTGGAGGGAGCTGCACGTTGAGGGGCCAGAAATCTTCCATAGCTGTTTCACAAGATGGAGCAAAGTGCAGTCTTTGTGGTGATGTTCACCTTTTTAACAGGAAGAAAAAGCTTTCCTGCTACACAACACACATTGTTACGCTCATGTGTGCACAGCCCTTTCCCCTGTGTGCCCACTGCCCACAAGCTGCCACTGAAGCCTGTTATTCCTCCCAGGCTGCAGAACTTTGCTCACATCCT
The DNA here is from genome assembly GCA_013400215.1 of Cisticola juncidis. Taxonomy (NCBI): domain Eukaryota; kingdom Metazoa; phylum Chordata; class Aves; order Passeriformes; family Cisticolidae; genus Cisticola; species Cisticola juncidis. The sequence goes on along the minus strand of VXBR01004079.1, from coordinate 274,681 downwards.
TCAGACCAGTGAGATTTTCAACACCATAAACAGGTGACATGTTTGCCTCAATCAAACCTCTGGTTTCTGTGAATGCTCCCCCTTTCCTCCCCATCTTTTCCATGCTATTTTGTGTTATTTATGTCTCAAGTCCTTTGAGAGGGCAAAAAACCCAACAAGGTGACACAGGCCCATCAAGGCATTCCTTTCTCACTTCCAGTCCTTTTTACACTAATATTTCCAGATGCTAGGGCGTGAGGTGTTCATCTTGTATCCTTGGCCATTTCAAGTTTTATTAATTGCATATGAGCTGAAAGATGTTTGCTTACCCTTTGATCAAACCCTAATACTCTTCTGCCATATGAAAGGTGTCATCAGACAGATTCCCTGAGCAAGTTTCCATGCAGGGGCACATACCCCTGGACTTGGCCATCTGTAACACATAGCCCAGACACTTCCCCAGCAAGGAATGCTTACAGCTAAGGAGAGCACCACTGTTCTCTCATCCTGTCTCAGCCCTAATGAAGGCCTGAAACAGGATTTATATGCCCTCATTTTTCTGTATAGAGTTGCAAACTCAGAGCTTGCAACCCCAAGCTTCCTATTTTTAAGGAATTTGCTGTTCTCATTTCCTTGTGAACTGCTGGGTCACCTTTCTCCAGTGGTGTGCTGCACGCAGGAGAGTTTGAAGAATTTGGAGCTCTGGGGGAGAGGCAACTGCAGTGTGGGGCTTAGGCTCCTGAAGGCTGTTTATTGCTATTCTGAAGTCACAACAAAGGAACAGAGGGTTCCTATGGCCATTTGGACTTTTCATACTGTGTTCTTCATCCTGACAGACAGTTAATAAGGAGAGTTGTTCAGCACAAAGGAGCTATTCCTACCAAAATGCTGATATTATCCTTCATGTGACAGAAACCTCATCATCTTGTTAAGCTTATGTGCTTGGAGAGCAGAACTTAGATGAGTTTGGAATTTGTAAACCTCAAAAAAATCCACAGTTGTGCAACACTAACATGTCACCTCTTCTTTGCTCTGATCAGTATAATCTAATGACAATGAAATGTGTGAAAAAGATCATCTACTAATACCAGATTTTACACTGCCTTCCACAGCAACGGGGAGCATTTCAAGGGCTTCCTTCAGCAAGGCTGATTTTCCAGCTAGAGTACAAATTATTGCCTAGGAATTGGGGCACTGCCATTCCAAATGGGGTCCAGAGATTTAGATATCATAAACCAAATTACCTGAGCTTATTGGTTTGAGGGACTTGGATTTTGAGACACTTCCTTGCTTTTTGAACACTTGTAATCAAATGGTTGGTTTCATGGACTTGATTAAAATGGAAATATTTAGTCCTTCTAGGACTAATGTTTTCTTTTATTTTAGTACCCAATCAATTTGTTGGTTTATGCACCTGCCTAAATTTCTCACAAAGATAATACATATTTATTCTTGTGTTTATCACGCTAAAAATTGCAGCTCAGGGAGAGCTTCTGGGCTGCTACCGCTCACCAGGAGCTCTCTGAGGTAGTGATCATCCCCTGGCTCCTCTGAGCTCTTAGACTGTAGGAAAGGTGGGAGATGTTCATGTCCTATCCTCCTTTAAAGTGACTCCCAAAGCACCAGTGATACACATTTCTGCAGCATCTGAACAAAGCAATTGCTATTTATGTACATAAATAAATGCTCTGGGACTTTCAGCCTCTGCTTTCAAATTAAGCAGACAGAACATTGCAATTCTTTTTCATGACGAAGATTTCTAAAAGAGGAGAACATGGACAAGATTTTGGTTTTAGAGGCATCAGGTTTTGCTGGGGAACTGCTCATTTTTTCTGTTTGTTTGTGTTTTTGACCTGATCTTCTCCAGATTCTCTAAGGGGGTGTCAAAGCAATTTCCTTATTCAGAGAGAGCCACATTTTTTCCTTTTGCTTTTCTCTTTCTTTGCTCCCTAAAGGAGGCAGCAGTTTTCTGGGGGTTCCCCTGCAGGACAGTGCTGGTGTGAGCTGTCTCTCCTCCCCATGGCATGAGGATGGATAAGCCATTTGCATGTACATGGTATGCAAACAAACACGTACCTCTATGGTTTCACACACACATTCATAGATGATTTCTTCAATCAGCAAACTACAGAGCCTTTTGTCAATGAAATCTACAGAACGAATTCTCTTATCAGTGCTGACCACCAGATGTCAATCTCAACCCTTGAATCACCTTGCAACCAAAAGATAAGGAAAGGTGTGATGCCCTTTTACTCCTACAAATTACAAACCCACAAACTGTCCCATGTTTTCTTCACAGGTGAACTGTGAAGTTCACTCAGGTAAAAAAAAACTCCACAGACATGGGATTTCCTGGACCTACTGGTTAAGTAACCCTAATAAAGTCCTGCATGGGATATCTTAACAGGTAAGAACTAGAGAACAAATGAGCAATAGTGGATCCTAAAATCAAAGATTCTGATTCTTCCTCAAATGATAAGCATTCCCTTCCTTAGTTGGCAAGGAAGTTGGCAGTTCTTAGCTGGAAGCAGGAACTGCTTAACTGGACCTGGGTTTACTGTTTGAACATAATTACCATCACTGAAAAATTTCACATTGATCTTCCAGATGATTTTAAGTCAAAACCAGATGAAATGCATAGGAACATCAGACCACTTACATTCCTTGGTGTTGGGGGGTGCCAGCAGGCACGAGTAGCAAACCATCCCGTAGATGTTCCGAGGTCTGTTCTCCAGCATGTAGTAACTGCAGAGAAGGGCAAGAAGAGGCAAAACAGCGCAAGTTAATATGACTGAACATGGTTCAGCAGCAAACAATTATATGGAGATAAAATCATTACAAAAAAAAAACTTTTATAAGGAATTTGAGGCAAAGATTATTCTTTTTTTTTTTTTTTTTCAAATTGCCTGAATAGAGACTGTGTTTCTCTTCTTCCTTTCCTCCCAAAATGTAATTAATCAAACATCTAGACATGACAAGAAGTGGTAACATCGCCTAAAACAACATTAGTCTCCCTGCTGAGTTCAAGCTGCAGTTTACAGCATGCCCTGAAATAAGATTTTTCAAAATAAGAGAACGCAGTTTTTTGAAGCAGTAGTCTTTCAAGCAAGACCACCAGTTAGATATGGTTGGCTAATTTCACTGACAAACACTGTAAGAATAATCTCTGTAATCTTAGAACCAAATATGATCCAGATCATAATAAAAAAATACAGGAAAATACCCCCCTCACAGGGTAAGACAGATTAGATTTTACAGGTTTGGGTTGTTTTTTTACTTCCTTGCTGTATTGTGTATGAATCAGTCCTTGATAGTTGAATTATAGTGTGAAGGAAAGGTTTTCAAAATTTGAACTTCTGGGCTGCTAATAAAGTTAGTGTTGAAATAAGGTAATTGGCTACTCAGGAGTTGGATCCACATGCACCCTAATGAGTAATTGCATGAGAATCATACATATGTTGATGTAACATCATACTGTTGATGTTACAGATATGTCTTTACAAATCACTTGTAAATCACTACATATTTTAATGAAGAGATGAATAAATTCATAATCTATTCTGTGTAGATAGGAACTCAACACTACAAACAGTTTATGCAACTGGGGATCTGTTTTCTGCTCTTATGTACCTGCCTATGCATGTGAAGTAGGGTTTTTTTCTGGAAAATGTATGCATTGTTAGGAAATCACTGCTGAAACCTTCCATCAAAATCAGTTGGTGTATTAATGAATGGCAAATAAGAGATATAAGTACAGGAAATGGAATACACAGAGATGCAAAGGGGAGACAGGGACTGGAGGAAACTCGAAGAGCAGGGGAACTACACATGGTTCCTCATTTCTTTCTTACTGGTTCTAAAAGAGTCACCCTCACGTCTTCCTTCAAATATCTCTTGTGCCTCACGTGCCATTCTACCATTCTCTCAGGAGCAAAACTTCATCTTTCCTCTCTTATGGGGGCCTACATAATTTCAGGTTGTAAAACAGTTAATAAATACACAGGAAAAGGCTGCCAAACCACAAAACAAAAGAGTGGAAACCCAAAGATACATATAAATCTATGAAGAAAAATACAGGACAGTTAGGACTCACAGTCTAATAGATGTGTTTGTTTAGGAAAGACAAACAATCCTTCTGACACTTAATTAAATCAAGCTGGTGGAATAATTCTTGGTTTTCACCACAATGCAGAATGGTGGAGGATTTGTAAAGAAAACTTAAAAGGACACTCATAGCAGGCAACCATTCACTCACGTGAGCAGGAAACTGCAGTTGCAAGCATTAGTGGCTCACATCCACAAAGTACTGGCAACAGATTTATGTTTCTGGTGACTTTTCAATGCACCAGATATTAAAGGTAATGTTGGAAATATGTGATAGCTTTATATTATCAGCTATGGAGGAGTGACCCACTAATGACAAAATGAATTTTTACAGTATTATCCTTCCATATTACTGTATCACTACTATGATATTTAGTCTTTTTTTCCCTTGACATCTGCCAGGCTCAGTTTTGGAGGGACTACAGGCAAAACCCCAAAATAGAGGCTAGACTGAAAAATGGGCTTGTTTCCTTGCTTGACACCATAGTGGCTTATCATGGGCTAACCTTGGTGGTGTCATTCCAGACTCAGGGACTTGGATCTGGGTTTAGGCCTGTGGTCCCACAGGAACAGGGAGCCTGGGACTGGGGCAGGAGGCAGAGGGGGGTGGGTGCTGTTCTAGGCAGGGGACAGCCTGCAGAGAGACAGCAAGGAGGAGCATCCTTGGTGGAGGCATCTGCTGCCTTATCCAGAACAGCAAGGGGGGACTTAGTTTCATTAGAAATCCATTGCCTAAATCTTTTCATGCAGAAAACAGAGAATTCACTCCTTCTCTTAAAACCTCTCAGAGAACTGATCCTGCATTTTCTGGAGCCATGGACAAACACACAAAATGGGGAAGGGTCAGTAGCAGAGACATTTCTGACTGCATCTAAAAAGAAAATTATCCCATTGCAATTCCATCTTGTGAGGTGACTGGAGACTTACCCCAAGCTGAAAATCGGAGCTGGGACAGGGATATGTATTATTTATACTTGGTTTTTTCTTACTCCTCATAGCCACTACTGAATGGAGATGACCAGGCTAGAGGGACTCTTGCTCTGACCTGCCATTGCTGCTTGTAGTCGGCTGTGACCTCAGTCACACTCCAGGAACACCTAATGGATCACCCCATGAGGGAAACAGTCTGAGTCACACCTAATTTCCACGTTCTAACCTGTCCTGTTTGGTGTGATGGAAGAGCTTCTGGATGGGGAGCAGAGGACAAAGCCTGCAGTGTCCCAGGGGGTTCAGTCTAGGAACTTCTAGAGTTCACTGGAAACTGGACCTTGGTTTTGAAGATCACAACTATGGAACTAAGCCTTTAAAATCTTATGTCTTTCACACTTCTTGTGAGCATGGCACTGTTGTTTTTATTTTATACGAGAGGGAACACAAAGAAGCAGTGGATGTCTTCCCCTCCTGTACCAAAGAGGACTTCTTTGGCACAAGAGGAGAGGTACCAAAGAGATGACCTCTCCTCTTGTACTGCCTTCTTCCCTAAAACAGTTAATCAGTAATAATGAAAAAAAGAAAATAAAAGGAAAAATATATAATTATCCAGCAGTAATTTTGGGATAAAGTACAGAGGATGGCTCTTGTAACCACTGAAAAAGGCTGCCAGTTCAGTGGTATTTTGTCTGAAAACACTCATACAGAATACTCTCATCTTTTCCTCAGGCTTCTTTACTGAGCTGGTGAAAAATAGCAAAGGGATGAGATGTCCCTAAGTGCAAACAGCAGCACCTGGGCTGTTACCTTGGGCAGGTCTGCAGTGTGGGATGGAAGCAGTCCTCTGAAAATGGAAACTTTGCTTTTATCCCTCACGTGCACTCTGGGGCTCTCTGAGGTTTACTGCCCAGGCAAGGGAGCACCCTGCCAGCTGTCACTCACCCTGGTACCTGGCTGTCCCCGTGGCACAGGGGACAATAAGGACAATCAGCTACTCACCAGCTCTCTGCTCTGACACACAGGTTCTGCATTTCCCCCACCTGCACACGGGAGCAAACTCTGAGGACTCTAAGTAGCACAAGGAGTCAGGGCAGCTTCAGAGCTGGTTTCAGCTCATATTTAGTTTATCTTGAGAATTCCATCTATTCAAGCTTGGGCTGAGAGAGGGTGTTTCTCCCTAACTGCTGGCTTTGCCAAACAATCCTGGCCCGAGCGCTGCCGGAGGGGCGGCACACAGCCAGACTCTGGCAGAGCAGTTTCTGCTAAGGCTACACCTGAGCAAACACCAGGCTCTGAGAGCTCTCCCCAAGCACCAGCTGTGCAAGCTGATTATTTTCAGCCAGCACCCTGCTCCCACCTGGGTGACCTCATTAGTCCTGACAAAAATTGCAAAATAGCAACTGTGACCACTATTTGAGTTTCTTGCTCTTTATGATCTATGGGTGGAAGTCAAGAGGGAGTTTTTCAGGTCATAGCATCAGTCTGTTTGGCTGAAAGCTAGAAAAGTCCTTCTCTTTATTTGTAAACTGTGAAAATTTCACATAGACTCACTGACAAAATAAACCTGGAAGCTTGCAGGGCCTCTTTTAACAGGGCTTCCTATGCTACAGGGAATGTGGGTTATACAGCATCTGCAAACTGCACAAAAGCCAAATGTCAGAAGGAATTACTCTCTAAAACAAGGAGAAATAGTGGTAGAAGCTGAAAAGGTATGTAAGGTGACGTATTTTAGAGTATTTATTCACCCTACAAAAAACCATCAAGAGTGCAAATATATGCTTGGGTTTGCAGACTTTCAGATGTAATATTGTCAAGGATATACATACCCAATGTAGCAATTTCCTTTTCACTATTCTTATCAGAATTATACCAAGTGTAAGAGACCATTACAAAGATGGGGTTAATAAACAGCACCTATTTTAAGCCCCTTCAGCCAGCCCTGAAACTGTTTTGACTCTGAACACTACACACAGTACATTAACAGCTCCTTAGACTCCATTCTGCTGTGTAGAAAGGACCCCAGAGACTAAAATGCCTTGGTAAATCACACTGAACAGCTATGTTAGCTAATACTGTCAACTACTGACAAATGTGCCAGCTGTTCACATCTGGAGAGGAGATATTTTGTGCCCCTAAACATGCTGTAGTGCCAGCATAGACCCTACAGGGTATTTAAGGTGCTGTCTTAATATGCAGCTCGTTAGTAGGAAGCAGGACTTAGAAGGTGGTCCTCTGAAGCTACAGCTGGAGGCTAAGCTGGATTACTTTGGGCTTGCTCTCTTTCTTCTTTAAAATGGCACTGCACACCCCTGCTTGTTCCCTTTCCACGTCTAGTAAGAAAAAAGTTATTTTGTTGTCCTAAACAGCTATTTCTTCAGTGAGAATTCAGTAAGATTAAAAACATCTTCTTCAGGGTCCCTTCCAGGCCTAGTTATTTTATGATTCTGTGTTTATTAAACTCACCAATGCTTTTGAAACATTTAAATGTACTGTTTTAGCAGAGATGAAAAAGCATAATTTACCAGGATTGCACCTACAGTCAGCTTTGACATGGAGAGGCTGTCAGAGATTTTGACATTAGAAAAGTACTTCCCAGTGCCTTGGGTAGAGAGAGGAAGGGCCTGTGGATAAGTCCTTACCCTGGGAGACAAGGGCCACACTCTGCATCATTCTCCTGATCCCCAGGTGTCATGACCGTGGCTCGGAAGAAGCCCTCGCAGTCCTTGTGCCGCCTGCATATCTGGTACCCTCCTTTGGAAAACTTCTCCGAAGGGCAGGGCACGCAGCCGTAGTCCTCATCTTTGGTGCCGTAGCCACACGTCTGCAACAACACACAGTCACTCAAAGCTGTCTCCTGCTGCACACCAGCTTCTAGCCAAAGAGAAGCTTCACAGCCTGCCCTCTCCACAAAGGGAGAGGAGTCTGTCATTTGGCCTGTTAGTGTCTATCCTAAAGACCACGCAGGGATGTAAGGATCCAGCACGCTGTGTGCTGGAGAGGGAGAGGGGGAACTGGAGCTTCACACTGCTTGTAAGTGGCTCCCCACACTTCTGCTATCACAGCCCAGCAAATTGTGGAAGCCAATTTCAGCTGCTGCTTGGGTAGAAAGTGAACTGAAAATGGAAGAGTAGAGAAGACTCCTGCAGGAGAAACAGCTGCAGCAGAGCTGTCAGCAGTTTCAGGCTAGGAGACCCCAGAGGGAACAGCCCAAAAGACAATGTTTTGATAAGATTTTGTAACCTCTGAACTCACATGTCCCAGCTGAACATTACATCTAGATTAAATAAAACGAAACCAAACTGGTCATTATTCAAACATACTTGTCCAGGACTAGCAACTGTGTGAAATGCTTGCACTAGGATGTTTATCCCATTAAAACCAAACAGGATTTCAGTAATTTATTTTTTTTTAATAAGCAACAATTATCTGCTGTAAATCAAATGATAACTTAGGAACCACAATTTAAAATATTGCAGAAATATCCAAGTTCCTCAAGTGCCAAAATACCTTAGTGGGAAAGCAAAATTAACTCGTCAGTGTGAGGGGCCAGCAAATAAACCAGACTGACCAATTTATCACTTTGTTGGAATGTCAGCATCAGCTTCTAAATAACTACTGAGATGAGAACAGACTGGCAGAGACTGTGTATGGAACCTCTACCTTTCAGTATTCACAGTATCCCTTTTATCAGGCTGCTCCTGGGATGTGGATTGCTGGCCTGCAGGCAAGATGCCTCGCTCCCTCGGAACACTTGGAGGTATGAGAACCTCCTGCTTCCCTGCTTCCTTTTCCTACCCATTACTTCCACACAACAAAGCATCTGAGTTTTTTGCATTTGGTGGTTGATATGTTCCCCCCAGCAGCAGCAGCAGCTGAAATTACCATGTAAGGCTCTTCACCCGGCTCGCACTTGGGGCAGTCCTGGCACATGCCGGTGGTCTGGTTGTAGTACTCGTTCTCCCCGCAGTTGGAGTATTCGGCACCGGCGGAGTACACCAGGGACACCTGTCACCAGAGAACATTCCAGAGCACTGTCACCTCCACTGCCAGCCTCCTGCATGCCTCACTCCTCCCCTTGCATGGCTGCTGTGCTCAACAGGCAGCAGGGCCAGCACTGCAGTGTGAAGCACCGTAAAGCTCAGAGGCAGAAGTGGTGACACTATTTAAATGGAAGCAGACGCAGGTTTCAGCAATCTGGTACCTCCAAGAGTTTCTCAGAGACTGACATTAATGCTTGTTGGCACTGCCACTCCTTTAAAACACTGAAGGCCACAGTTCCTGACCTGTTAACTCACATGCTCTCCTGCACATGCAAATGCCCGAGTTCACACCCTCATCACTCCCAGCTCTAATGAGCCTTCATAAACGTGACTGCAAGGGACAGCTATAACAACCACTGCCTCAGGCCTCAACCGCAACAGGGCTGTGCTTCATGTGACACCCAGGCTAATGAGCTCTTCCACACCTTCTGTCCCTGCTCCATCCTGGGTCCTTCTTCCCCTTTCTCCCTAGCGGCCACAGTTTAAACAGCACATTCTCAGGTGTTTTATGGAATGAAAATCATCACTGCAGTGAGGTTCAGCCCCTAGGTCATGTGTAGCCCTGCCACAATTCACAGGTGGTCATGAATAACCCAAGCAGAACCCTGTTATCTTTCACACTAGAGAGACATGTACACACAGAAATACCTACCATCAGGAAAGGGAACACATGAGTCCATCTGCGTTCACCCAGGTGAGCCATGCTCTCTTGGTATTTTACCTGAAAAGACAGAATTGGTGATTGTTTATGAACATGAGTAAATATTTGTGTGTTGCCAAAATAAGAACAGAAGGGCTCATAAGCAGAACAAAGGTTAGATGGGAGCAGTGCCCAGAGGTCTGAACAAAGACAGGGAGAGAAGTGCACGTGCAGTTGTGCACACACACAGACACCACACACCCTTACCACACATCTCTTCCCTCTCTTTGAGATGATGGCAGGAGGCAATCCAGTCTTGCCATATTTAAAAAAAAAAATTGTGAAAGATGAGGAACCAAATCTGAATCCTGGCCCCCCTTGGCTTGCTGAGAAATCCTCCCACGAGGAACGGAGGGCTGCGTCCTGGCCACTCAAAGAGAGAGGGCTGGAGATCAGCAGCCTGGCTGGTGTCCACACCAGTTGGTGTTTGACCATGCTCCATCAGGTTTGTCTGGGAAAGATCTGTGTGGAGCAGCCAAAGCAGGGCCAGGGAGTGAACCAAAGGCAAGCAGAGTGGGCAGTCAGAACACCAGGCTGCACTTCCCTTGCCAGTTCCTGTGGATGCTCTGAGAAAGCCCAGAGCTGCTTTTCCTTCTTCAGGAAGCATCAGCTACTTATTGTTCTTGATAAGCAAACTGCAAATTTAAGAAATTAAACCCAAGGAAGGAGCCTTATATCCAAAAAGCTATTAAAACAGTTGGGAGAAAGAAACGCTGAAATCAATGTTGCAAACACATGCACTAATTTATTTAGTTTCTTAAAATTATTAATTTGAAGAAAAGCTAATGTTCCATATTCAAGTACTAGATTTCTTTCTAAGGTAAAATTTAAGAAACAGGAAAAGAGGCATAATTTGGTTTGGTTTTTTTTTTTTTTTAGACTGACATAACCTATTTACTTATATTGTTATAGCACATAATACTTCAAATTGCAAAATGTTTGAGATACAGCTGCAACATTTTGGTCCTAGCAGATGTAATCTACTCTTTCAATTTTCCATGTCTTAGAGCTGGGAGATTTTTAGCCACCCAGAAGAATACAATTACTGCTTTGTGCTATATTCGAGCATACAGCTTACATGAGAGCAGCACTCTAGTATTTGAGATACCTGCTAACATTCACATTTTTAAACACTAAGTAGATTAAGCAAAGATTATATCACTCCAGCATCAAGCTGTGAACTTGCTTTATATATTCCTTCCAGCAATTGGGCTAGCTGAGACAGGTAACTGGGTGGGTGGGTGGACAACCTGAATTACGAGTATATTCATTTGTGCAGGAAATTACGCTTTGAAACCTAGAAACAAAAGGGAATCAGAGATAAAATGTCCTAAATCTGGAGGTAAGGAATGGAAAATAGTAATTCCATTGTATAAAGTGTCAAACATGAAGTTGGATGAAGGTTTTGTCTGTGGCAGTGCAGTTGCCTGGAAAAGTTCCAAGGATATTGTCTTAATGCATGTGCATGTTAAACTGTACCCTAAGCAGAAAAGAGTTTGTTAGACCTTAGATATTAATATTATTAAGGCCTCACTGCTAAATTATCACATTTATTATAAATCTGGTCTGAGGCTGCTCAGAACCAAAACTTTCATCGGTTAATCTCGAATCTGTAACTTTACAGTCAGAGTATATCTTACAGCAAAACCACACTTCAGTTGCTTTCAAGCCACCCAGATGTTCGCTATTTGAGGTACTTGTACGCAATCACAGCCAGATTTGAAAAATGGAAATGAAGAAGTATAGCCCACTAATGTTCAATAAAATCATTTGGCATTTATTTGCAGAAAATATTGAAAGTGTCAAGTTATACATGTATAAATAAAAATATCTTTCTCTCTTGTAATATAAATATGCATGGGGGGTATGTTTTGTATGTAAACATTTTTTCCCCCTGCATTCCTTCATTTTATGCAGCAATATGTCAAGCATATGGGAAATACTTCTTTTAACTGGAAAAAGCCATTTCAAAGTGCTAGATTAGAACTCCAGAGGAGACTTTCCCCACAAATTGCAATATCAAAAAAGTTAAATTTTGGTATTCATCCTCCTATTCAAGTACACTGCCATAAATTGGCTGTGTTATTTCTGTTGGTTTTATTTGTTTGTTTGTTTGGGGTTTTTCCTCCTTTGGTGTTAAAACTCAAAACACTTATTTTATAACACGAGTGAACATGGGGGTGGGAGGAGGGAAATGAAGGAGGTTTCTGGCAGTAGGGCCACAGGTAGTTACTCAGCTGGGGAGATACCTGAAGGTATCTACCAAGATATGCCAGGCTGCTCTTGGGCTTGCTGTCAATTTTCAGGCATGGTAAGTTCTATCTGCACCATGCACTCTGTCACTCACTAATCCCAGCCATACAAGGGGTCTTCTAGTCCCAAGATTGCTTTTGTTTCCCAGCACACACCTATGAAGACACATTCAACCAGGCAGCTTCTGCCAAGAAGCAGGAAAAAGAGTGACCAAACATGATGGCCCCTAACCATTAAAATAAATGAATTCTTAATGAATTGATCTCTTTCAGCTGAAGCAAATGACCTTCTCCTGTGGGATGGCATGAAGCAGTGAGCAGGAAGGAGCTGGAGGTGTACTTTGTGCTGGGGCTCCATTATCACTGCTGAGGAATTCGGGATCTCCGGCTGCTTGTCTGCCAAGCCCTGCAGAGATCCTGATTTGTGTTTTCGTTTGGGACGTGTGGGTGTCTCCAGAGAGGAGGTGTAAAACACAGACAGTGTCTTTGTGGATCAGGTGTGCAACACTCAGCAAGTCTCATCATGACTAGCGGGGGTTGCTAATTACAGCTGTATTTGTCCTTTGGGCATATTCGTTAATAGCTGGTAAGAATATACACGTAACAGGACAGGAAAAGGAAGACTATTTTCCCAGTGGCAACCACAGCAAGAAATGCTAGAGATTCCCTGTCTCAGCTACTTTCCTGTAGATGCAAGGCAGAAAGTTGGGGAACAGAAAAAAAGAGATGCCTGGGACCCTGTTCCTCAAGTATTTCTCCTCTCAGACTAAAAATCCTTCCATATAGTCCTTGTGGTTTCCTATTAAGAACTAGTAGATACAAATAGATAAACAAACACACAAACAAACTATGAGGTAGAAAATGCTTAGTTCACATTGTCTAAACAAGAAAAAACATAATTCCTTGTAGCTAGCCTTCGAATGTGATAATTTACTTAGATTATTAGGTAGCACTGCCATGATTCATTTACAGTTTCCATGATTATAATCAGAGTACTTATATGAAATGTGCAAACAACGAGGTTACCACACTGGTGGACTAAGCTAAATCTGACAGCTTTCAATGGATGACCTTGCATGTTCTTCTAATTCTCTGGCTTCAGTAAGTAATAGAGTGGAAAAATAATTTCCTACCATAGACTTTTTGGGTTTTTAAAAAACAGTTGAAAAAAGGAGGAAAACAAACACATGGATTGATGCACAGAAATGTTTTTCATGTAGACAGATGGGGGCTTTTTCATATCTCTATATTGCTTTAGTTTCATCATTGACAAAGATATACTTCAAGGACAGAAAACAACATTGTTAGAAGGAAAGGCACAACCACTGTCTCAAAGAACTTTACCAGTTCCCATAGGCCTTTACACATTTCGTTTCAGGAGGTTCCTAAGAAGCAGTCTGGTTATCAGGTCTGTGGCTAGGAACATAATCCCTAGGTAGCTGGCAAATTGATATCAATCACCAAACCACATCCAAGACCCCAGCTAACAACAGAAGAATGCAAGACAAAGGCTTTCACATAAATAAAGGTGGGCACATTTTATGTCCTTTACAGGGCCACCAGCAAACCCAGCTCCTTCCCTGAGTTCCCAGGATTTATGGGAAGAACCTCACAAGCCACCTTTTCCACAGATAATCACACTTTTTTGCATGAGCTCAGTAGACAATCTCTGTATGCTCCCGATGGTGCTAAACCCTTCTTAACTGAGATAAACATATAATCCTCACTGCAGGGCCTCACAGGCTTCAGAGTTCAGCAGCAGAGTTCAGTCTGGCTCCAGGCTTCTGAAAAAGATGCAGTGAGAGTTTTGCTTTCAGGCGGGAAGCCCTTCACTGAATGACAATGATGGCACTGCATGCTCAGGGATGGAATAAACTCAGCAAATTAAAAGTAAATGGAAACACAGAGATGACAGAAGAAAACTATTTTGCAGCTTTAATTACAGTTTGCATTGTTGTGAAAAAATATTGTGCGGAACACGATTACATTAGCACGACAACACCGACTATGCTGTTCCCACTGTTTCTTTATCACTTTGACCTTGCAAATACCTTAAGAATTTCTTCAGAGAGATGTAAAAAGTGCTAAAATTATACAACTCAATTCTCCCTCTTCACCTGAAACATCAAAAGGCAGTGAGAACAGCCCAAGCTACATATAAAACTTTAATTGCCCTGTGATCTGGCAACCCTGTCAGAAAAATAATTGATTGATCGGGCACAGAAACAAGACTTTTTCCAGAGGGAGCAGTATTGACAAGAGGAGACAAAAGATTCTTTAATTTGTTAATGGGGGTACTGTGTGTTGAGCACCTGGGGACAATCAAACCTAATGAAAAGCCATCCATCTCCTATAGACTTATTTATTTGGAAACTATGTCTTGAAGTTGCTATTTGAACCTGTTTTTTCACCTTACATAAAGACAGTATCCGCTCTCAGATAGGAGGCCCATCAGCTTTATGAAAAGGTCTTTGGGGGAAAAAGAGGCTACGATGCAGGAACAAAGCAAAAGTAGGAAAGAAGGAAAGGCTTTTCTAACACACTTGGCACGACCAACAAGTTTCTGCAGAAAGAGGGCAAGGTCTGAGAGGACCCTGGGGTTTCCTGTAGTGCACACACTGTTGGCTGGTACCGAGCCAGCTGTGCCCCAGCCCCCTTGTTGTTGGCATGGCCTCTCTCCTGGGCTGACATTGGTTTTACCTGCCAGCAGCATCCCTCCAAAACCTAACCCTGCCACACTGGGACTGCTGGAGGACCACTGTGGTCTCCATTCCTGCTCCAAAGTCCTCTCAGGACACATGGCTCACAGGCAACTCTTCTCTGTGCTGCCCCAAGCCACTCATGGAAATGAGAGGGAAGTGAGCATAAGATGGATTTTTGAGGCAGGAAAATGGTAATTAATTCATCTTGCAACCTGCCACTACAACACATCCACATCAGTGGTGTTCAGTGCTAGAAAGACTGGTGTTTTGGCTTTGGGGAAGTGATACTGTAGGGAAAAGGCACTCATGATCTCCTGCCACGGAGGCTACTGCAGTTGGTGCTGCTTTATACAAACAAAATATTAGGGCAAAAATGTGAGCAGGGATTTGCATCTCTCCAAGTCAAAAGGCTGCCTTGATCCTAGGAGAAGTTACATAGACTTTTTTGCTTTCTTACTGGTGTTTTACTGTAAATAAATAAAAAGTATTTAGATAAATCAATAAATCTGTGATGTGTCCTGCTGCATAATTAAGTAAAAAAAAAACAAACCAGAAACCTTACATTTTAGAGATATTTATATATACACATATACACACACACATACATATAATGGAGAAAAAAATCTTGAATGCTTTGGCCAGTCCCCAGAAGGATTCTCCTCAGGTTTGCTTTCCACCTCTGTTTGTTTTTCTAAGGTGATTTCCATGAAGACTTTCTGATTATTTTCAGCTCTTCCTAATGTCTGCTAGAAAGTGCTACAATGGTCATATTATTCCTTCTGGATTCCTTGCTTAGGTATTTGCTTTCTGAGGGCTTGGGCTTTTCTTTCGAGAAGCACTGGCAAGGGTGGTGGTGCTGGGGACACATCAGGGCTGCACCCCTCTGCTGGGATCCTCCCCAGCAGATCTCCTGCTCCACCATTCAGGTGAGCTCACCCTGCTGCCAGCTCACAGCTGCCAGAGGGCATCCGAGATTTCCATGGAAATAGTGGGAAGATGGATCTTACATCACCATGAAAAATTGCAAGTGAACATCCTAGACTTCCAGCCTAATACTTCTAAGATGAGAATTAATGAGCAACAGCACAGTCATTCACTGTCTGATGGATTGTCTCAGTGCCACATCTGCTCAGTGCTTTCTCCAACACCATTTCCTAAGAAGTTTCCCTAGCCACTCCTACCCAAGGGACAGGAAACTTGCTTTTGGAATTTTCTTTCCAGGGGCAAGGTAAAACTGCTGATATGGAAATAATTTAGATTCGGAAGCTCTCCTGAGACAAGTATAGCTTTCCATTTGGAGCAGAAAATTAAAAGCTTATTAGGAAAATACAAACCACTAAAGCAATGATGGTGCCTTTCTAACACCTTTTTCTTTTTGCTGTGCTTTACTCTTCCAGATGACAAGTAACATAGTAAGAACAGTCTGAGTCTTGTTTTTCATTATTTGAACCAATAAGGATTTGAGCTCACACTTTGCTTCCACGTCTCAGGATCTGTTCCTGAGAGCTGTTGATTACCTTCAAAGATGATTAGATTTGGGAAGCAGATGATTTTCAGCACAGTGCAGACACTGTCATCCTTTAAATACAATATTGGCTGAAGTTTAGTAATATTATACCAGAAGGAACTGAGGTGAAATCCTGCAGTGACCATTGACAGAATTTATTGAAATTGTAAATAGAACAAAAGTCCCATGGTGACCGTTCAACAAATAGTGTCTGTTCTTAGCTCTACAGTACATTTGCATTTCTTAACTAAAAGCCAAATATTGTTAGAGAGGTCAACACACAGAGCTGTTTTTTTCCATGGTTTACAGGAAAACATCTGAATTACTGCATCTGACAGGCACAGGGAATAGCAGCTGGGGTGCGGCGGGAGGGAGATGCAGCAGAGCATGGCGGTGCCTCTGGAGTACTGCAGGGCAGGTCCCTGCATGGGGCAGGATGTTAGCAGGAGGGTCCTGGCCACGAATTGTCCTTCCTTGTACAAGTGCATTGAACAATGGTGCAGCAGTTTCGCTCTTTGGCAAAGGTAATGGAGGCAGTATTATGTTGTGGCCATGTACACTTTGGTACTTGATGTGAGAGTCCCAGAAAAGCCTCGCCTGTCAATGGGCCTCTGTCTTACAGACAAAGGGATACATATGCTGCCAACAAACATTAAGTTTTTTATTACTCTACTTTTTACATAACTGTGTTTGAAGGGGACTTATTATTTTTGTAAACTAAAGGCTGGCTGCTTTTAAATTCAAAGCTACATGCGAAGCTGCCCAGGCCACCATTGTTGGGAAGAGCAGGGAGACAGAGCAGAGGGAGGGGAAGCTCTCTGCTGGGAACAGGGGCCACACAGCGAGCAGGCGCCGTGCCGGGTGCCCAGGGGGAGAGGTGGCTGCAGGGCACGGCACAGGGCCTGGACCACCAGCCAGGACTTGCATGGCCCATGGGAGCAGCCCCCCGTGTGCCCCATCACCCACCCAGCTCATGGGCACGGGGCTTCAGTGAGGGCATGGGACACAGAGCCCAACACACAGCTCCCAGTGCTGGGCAGAGGAACACACCTGAGCAAGCAAATCCCCCATATCTGTGGGTACTGGCGAGCTACAGCCTGCTGAGGCTGCTCCTTATGCCAACCACCACGTGTGCAGGCAAGAGGAGGAACAAGCACCACCTTGGCCAAGGAGAGCTGCAGCTCCAGCCCTCCACACGGCCATGCCGACAGGAGCCGCGTGTTTGCAGGCACGCGTGTGTACACAAACACGCCTGTTTATACACACACATCTTCAGAGAGGCTGACTGTCCTGCACCTCCCTGCTCAGCCAGGATGTCCCAAAACTCCAGGAATGTCCTAGTGCAGAGGATCCCTACAGTCATCATGCTAGGTAGGGTTGCAATCACAAAGTATGCTGCCTCTGTTCCTAGAGAAGGAGGGAGAAAGGGGTTTCTCTGTTGGAATACTTTCTCTTTCGAGTTGATAATCATAAAATCTCTTCATAATTTCTCTGAGGCACTCATTTCTTTTTTAATGAAGGTGTTTACATTCCTAATTAAGGAGTGCATTAAGCCTAGTGGTACCTTATCTGATAAACCCATTAGTAGGCTATGTCAAGCTGAGCCTTTCAAGGTAGCAATCTAGCTTTAAACTGGTTATCCTCTGGGCTGAAATATGCAAACCAAGAGCTCACAATTAACTTGGGTTAATTACAAAATACCAGAAATGTAATAATATATTTAAAAATACAAAACAGGTGTTAATGACTTTTTTTTTGTTATTTTCTCCTCCCCTTCTACTTTTTTCTCCTCTCTGCAGGAGTTTACAGCCTGTCACTTTGTTCCCAGGTAACACCCCCCATGCTCCACAGGTGTTAACCACCTTTTTCTCTCATGTGGAGGAATTTATTAGCATAACAACATTGATCCAAGAATTCTTGCTTCTGCTTTGCAGTTACCACGGATTTTACTGGTGTTTTTTGGACCTGATGAACAAAGTAGGCTTGAAATGTTTATTTTTTCTAGGTCTGTCAGTTGGTCTAACAAAAGACATCACCTATCTCTCCTTGCCTATTCTCCCAACACTACCATTGACCCATGAAAACTTTGAGACACCACTTCCTTGCCACACAAGGTATCAGCTTGTGGAAGGAGCCATTAGACCTCCTTCCTATGAAGCAGCAGCCTTGTGACTGCACCCTGCCTGTTTGGGAGCAGATACTGCTTTCCAGCATGGCACGCTCAGTCACTTGTCATTGCAACTTGCAACCCAATACACTCACTCAAACAAGACTGGTTTTGGGAGACCAGGCAGGAGTCTTCAATTCAGTGATTGCTCTTTGGTGTGACCTGAAGGACCTGTCTCGCGTTCTTTGTGCATACGAATGTCAAATGTTTTATCAAAGTCCAAGGATTCCATGGGACCCTCTTTATTAGGAATTAAAGCTTTCTGTCAAGGGGAACTTCAGAGCCAAGTACTACCTACCACGGACATACTGCACATTTAATTTGTGCAATGTCTCTACTGTGATTTTACAAGAGAGGGAATAGGCTACGAGCACCCATCTTGAAAGAAGAGGCCAGTGGTGTCCAGAGGCTGCTCGCTGCAGGTGGGTATGGGTCTGCCTTCCATGGGTCCCCACTGGTGCCTCAGCCTTGATACCTGGGAGCTGAGGTAACTGGAAATCATTGCACATGCTGCAGGCCACCCTGAAATATATGAGGACCAAGCTTTGTCACCTGCTGACCTGACAGTGAGCACTCCAGAAAGCAGAGGCGAAGTGGGGAGTTCAGGCTGGGAGTTCAGTTCAAGATAATGCCCTGGAAGGCAAGCCTGTGTGGAGTTCAGAAAATACATCTGCAGAAATGAAGCCATATTCCTGCTGCTAGTGCTGGGCACTACCAGGTGTCAGTGACTCCCTTCCCCACTCACCTGGGGAGAGCTGCTGACTGCCTCTGGCCTGGGTACTGCTACACCTAGCCTACATGTGCTCTTCAAATATACTGGATTTCAAAGCAGCTCTATATTTTTTCTTTTCGCCACTCCATTAATTGGCCATTTAGCTGATTCAGATGCCTTTTATGGTGCTACAACCCAGCTAAGCTATGGAGAAGATATTTTTATCACTCATAAGCATGTCTACTGCCTCATCCCATTCCAGTGACACAGGCACAAGAAAACATGGAGAGGCAGTTTCAGAAGCACCACCCTGTCCCGACACAGAGGTGATGTGATGGAAATATGGCAGAGCACTGTGGAAAAAAAAAAAGAGGATGACACCAGAGAAAAATTGACACAACAGTGAGTGTCATAGCCTTATGGTCTTGATTTTTATCATCTAGATGTTTAGTTGCATGTTTAAAAATTTATAGTCATGAAAAGCTGCTTTTTGATAAGTCTTTGGACATGCCATGAGGCTGACTTTGTGAACCTAACCTCAGGTTTTATAACATTCTGTGTTGCTGCAACAAAAACTAAATGATGATAGGAAAGGGACCTCTGTGAAGCAATGACAGTGGGGAAGACAAGGAGCCAGTGGGAATATTTAAAGTTATCTCCAGAAACATCCAGTATGATCAAATATATATAATCTCTTCTGTTACCTACCAGAAAGTGACAGGTTTTCCTACCTGATGATGAGGGATGTTGTAGTGAATAAATACAGGTCCTGACAGCTGCTTTAATAGTTATGTGTAATACCTCATCGGCCTTAAGACATTTTAGACTTGGCTATTCTCTAAAAATGAGAACTTCCTATAGCTTCTCTTAGAATCTTGGGAATGTGAAGCATCACCCACAAACAGCTGAAGACCTTCTGTTCCCTCTAACTGCAGTGCTTGCTGAGAAAGGAGATATACAGGGACAGCACTAATTGTACTACAGATTTAAAATCAGATGTGAATCATCCTCCCCATAAAACACATTTGAATAGATTTAATACTGCCCCACCAATGGTTAATTTAATGTTTTGATGTCCTCTGACAGTTCCATTTACAAATTTCTCAAGTGAAGGCTGGCAAAGCTCAACCTCCTGAAGGGGATTCTGACTCCACTGGGGGGCAGTGCATTAGCACATATATTAATAATGCACTCACGTGCTTCTGAGAAAGCTGGATTTCCAGAGAAATGTTTAGCTACCATGAGACATTATGCTTAGTGGAACAAACATGCACGAATATCTCTCCTATATGTACTTTTAGATTACTGACTTGCTAGCTAAACAACCAATGCTAACCTGAGGATGAAACCAAGTCTGAGTACAGAGATAGTTTAAACTATTTATTGGCACCAGGATCAACAGATTCTAAATTAGCTACAAAGCTGCAGGGAATCCTGAAATGTGAAATCAGTTTGGTGTGGGATTTTTTTTTTTTTTTTTTTTTTAATTCTTAGCCCCTCAGGAGATTTGAGATGGTTTGATGTTCATCTGAAGACTTGTCAAAATTCCATAGAAACCTAATAGTCTGCCAACATGGGTGGTTGCTGCTTGGAGGCATTCTGACATGGCAAAGGTCCTGTGTGCACGCTGCAGACCTGTATCCGCCAAAGGCTGCCTGGAACGGCATGAAAACGGGAGCTGTGCGGTGTCAGACGCCGTGTGCAGGACTGCAGGAGTAATGTCTGCACAGCCCAGCTCTCCCAGGGCCGCCAAACTGTGGGAGGAATCCATCTGGCCCCTTAATTATTCGAGCTCTGCCTAGGAGTAAAACCCCACAGGGTGCTGCCACACCCCTCTGCCAGGCTTTGGGTGGGACGCTGCTCCCTGCTCTCTGGTTAGGAGAGAAATGAGGACCCGAGGGCAGCCGGGGAGGAGGGATGAAACTGGGCAGAGGCAGAAACCAGGGCAAAAGTCTGGGCATGGAGGGCTGCTATCCAGACCAGGAGCCTGCACTGGAGAGTGGGCATCAGGGGTGGAAATAGGAATGGGAAATGTGCCATAACTGGAGGCAGCAGAGCCAAGCACAGGCTGCAGTGGCCCTCTGGTGGGGTCCTGCCTGCTGCTGCTCCATAGCCAGCTGGATGGTGGAGTCTGGGTTACCTGACTCTGGAAAATTGAGTGGGGCCTCCAGGTCTGGAGGGAGTCAGGGTGCATGGGGCCCCCAGGCTTGGAAGCAAGCACAGCGTGATGGGATGGACTGGGCTGCTGAGGGCTCATGAAGCAGAACTGGAGCCATCCTGTGCTGAGCAGTGGGAGGGGAAGAAGGATGAGCCTCAAACCATCCTTGTGATGAGGCTCAAGCTCTTACTTGCAGGCATGGGAAAAGACAGCCTGACAGAAAGCTGGGATGTCTGCCCCATGGCAGCACAGAAAGACCTGCTCACATTTCCCCAGCAGAGCTCTGCTGAGCTATGCCAAGTGCCTAGGGATGGTGATGAGAATTAGAGTGAAGAATTAGTCAGTAGGACAAAACTCGGTTACACACCAAGCTGAAAGAAGACATGTAGGTGTTCTGGCCTGAACCCAGGAGATACATATACACAGAGCAGCTACCATAGGTGAAACACAGAAATTACATGGCAGGAGAGAAGGCACTCGGACAGGTCCTGCCTTTCTGAGTGAAGCCCTCATCTCCAGTGCACTGGAGGAACTCAGAGAAGTTTCTCCTCAGGGGAGCCTGAGCTGGCAGACAGACTGGGACTGCCCAGGACATGTCCCTGAGAGAGACATGTGCTTTCTGTAACTCAATCATCCTCTCACTGGGCCTTAATGTGCTCTCACTGGAGTCCTCATAATGGCTTTGCAGTTGCACAACTGCGGGGAGATGGGTGCTTCCCTTGTTTCAGACTGTAGAGAAATATAACATATCCACCACTCACTACAAAAAGCACATCGAGGTGCTGAAGTGTGTCCAAAGAAGGGCAACAAAGCTGGTAAATGGGCAATGATCTGGAGCACCAGTCTGATGTGGAGCTGCTGAGGGAGCTGAGGGTGTTCAGCCAGGAGATGAGGAGGCTCAGAAGGGACCTTATCACTCTACAACCACCTGAAAGGAGGCTGTAACCTTTTGGAGGTCTGTCTCTTCTCCCAAGTGATAAGCAACAGAAGAAGAAATGGTCTCAAGTTGCACTCAGGAAAGTTTAGATTGTATACTACGAAAAATATATTCACTGAAAAGGGTGGTCAAGTTGGAACAGGCTGTCCAGGGAAGTCATCATCCCTTGAATTGTTAAAAAAACATGTGGGTATGGCAGGTGGGGACATGGTTTAGTGATGGACTCGGCAGCGCTGGGTTAATGGTTGGGCTTGATGTTCTTAGAGGTATTTTCCAACCTTAAAGATTCTGATACCTGCACCAGGACCGTGTTGGATGACTTGCACTAATCCCAGTCACTGTTCTTGTTCCCCTTTGGGTATATTTGAACAGGTTTCAGAGCAGAGCGGGGCAGAAGTGTTAGAACTATTTAGGATCCCCTTAGGCTAGGAAGAGGCAGAACTTGCTGGAAAGTTTGTGCTTACTCATCAGTCTCTGGATTTTGGAGCTTGTGGAGGAGGAGGTTCTTACTGGGCTTTGTGAGTTTTGTTTTGCTCTGGTTTTTTTTTTTTTCAGGGCTGGACATGCCATGAAGGGCTTTGTCTGAGAGCCTTGCAGCCAAGAACACAGATTTACCTCACCACAGGCTGATGGATCACACTTGGACTTCACAAGGAAGAGTGGAGGGACTGAGGAGGCACTTGGAGAAATGGCCTGACGTGGTCCCACACAGCTGCTAAGCTGTAGATGGCTGTGGCAGGATGAGGGGGAAATCAGATGTGCTGGGCTCTGGGTGGGAGAGATGGGCTCTTGGGAAGCAGAGCAGCAGGTCCCTGGCAGAGGAGAAATGCCACATCTGGCTGCAGGTATGTCACTGCACTCAGCCTGTGGGTAGCACAGCAGAGCAAGGCAGAAAGCAGAGCTGGCTAGAACTACCTAAGATAATTCTAAGACCATTAAAAGTATTTTGGCAATTAATGGATAATTCATATTTATCAGGATTATGAGAAAGAAGAAGAATAGCTTACAGCTGTGCTTTTTTTACTGTCCTGGCACTTAAGAATTCACTATAATTGCAGCAATGAGAAGCTGAAGGGTCTCCTTGGATTACAGTTGCCTGCAATTCAGATGATATTGCAAACACTTCTTCAGTTCTCATGGATCTTTATTGGAAAACTTGGACCATAGATGCTTACTGGTGTGGATATTGCATCTCCATCTTATGGCCTTCGTGCAGTTTCTTATTAAACATGGAAGAAATTAATTCTCCCCATATATCATTTCTATCACATCTGACAGCTTTGTAGTTTATGTCTATGTGTGTGATATTTGTGGCCAAGTATTTTAACATAAAAATTTATTTTGCAAGACTAGAATGGATATTATTTCTATACATCATCTCCCACTTTTTTCAGCAATTTTGATGATGAAGTAACATTATTAGAATAAAGTTTACACTGGAACAAATCTCAGAACTGCATTAAATTAACCTAATTAAAACAAGATTCTTGCATCTTCTCAGCTGTACTTTCTTTAGAAGTTTACGTACCTCCAAGACACACCCAAAAAGACCAGGTTATAAAGATATCAGATTCTACAGAGAATTATACAGACTTTTGATAATTCCCTGTATCAGTACATTGAAGTCCATCCTGTCAGAAAAAGAAAAAAGGTGTTTCTATGATAAGTGCTTATTTTATATTTAACAGTTATCAAATAATTAAGTTGCCAAAAGAACACCAGGATGAGATGGGACCTCAAGAAGTTATCTTCTGATTCACACTCAGAGAAGTTACCCTTCTGATTCATACTAAGAGAATCATTCTCTGCCACACCAACAAACTTTTATCTAACTGCATCTTGGGAACCTCCAGTGATGGAGATTACACAGTTTTCCCTCATCTCTTTATTCCACTGCTTTGCCATTCCTGCTGTTAGGCAGCTTCTCTGCATGCCTCATCTATATATCTCTCTCTTCATACACTTGCAGCTGCTGCTGTTTTTCTTACCCACCACAGACATGAAGGATTATTTCCTTTGCTCTGTAATAGTCTCCTAGGTATTAGTGACCTGAGCTGGGTCCTATTTTATGTAAAGCAGTTCTGATTCATGCAGTCACCATTACCCATGATTTCTAGAGCACTGTCTACTTGTGCTTCTACGTGGATTTTTTTCCACTGTGACCTCATCTTTCCTGAAATGAATGTTTAAAGCTGAACAGAGTAATTTTTTTGAAAGCCTTGGCCACCTGGACAGAGCATTGCATTAAAGAGTTTATAAGCTTTTTTTCACACATCCCCAAATGAGGCTGTGAGAGAATAAAGGTCCTGAAGTCAGCTAGGGGTCTACTGGAGACTAAAATCTCACCTATTAAGCTGCTACATGTTTGAAGCTGGTAAGTTTTAGACTTGCTCTTCTCCCTTCCTCCCCATGAGCTATTTGGCATTACTACCAAGATGAGAAAAAATATCTTGAATTTGTAAGGCATATATCAGGTTTGCAGTGTTTCCATTTATACCCCAGCAAATACATTCCAGTTGTGCCTAACAGCTGTCCTGGGTTTTTCATTCTGCTGGAGTAAACTCTACTGAATTTTCTGTTCTGCCAGTGATGCCATAGCAACACATTCCCATTCTTCATGCTCCCTACTTTGCCAGGCTGGTAAAGGAGATGTTGAGACTGCTATGGTAAGAGTGTTTTCATCTGGAGAACAAAAGCAATCTGCACCCTCAGAAAGCTGTCATCGTCTCTCCTGCAGACTGCTGAGCCATGCCAGCTCTCATCTTTTCACTGTGATGCTGGATGAAAGCAGTGACTCCACAAACATGAGCTGCTATTTTGAGTTGGATGCTCAAGTTTCTGAAAAAGATTTTTCTGGCAGAATATCTTTGCAGTATTTCCCCTACAAAAATCTGCTTTCATCCTCAAATTTTAGTGTGCCTTTTTTGAGGACTGAATGTTTTACAGGCAACACACTTGCGTGGTCAGGAGAGAATACAGCGGAGAGGACTGGCAAGAACAGTTCTGCTTTAAACAGAGCTGGGAAATTGCTCCCCTTTGTCCATTACCTTCTTCGAGTATCTCCTGTGACACTTTCTGACCAACTCTGAGCTCAGACTACTGGAGGATGCCTAAATAGATAACATCTGTTTTAACAAAACAACACAAAACTATCAACGTCTGCAAAAATATTCATCGCAGATATTTAAGTGCTCTTTGAACAACTATGTTAAAATTTGGTTAACTCCTTAATTGACCTGAGAGAAGTGGGGTCACTAATTGCAGTTAACTGCCATCCTGAGAGTCAAAGCAAAGCAGAGTGATGGGTAATGAGTAGAGTCTAGGAAATGTTATAGTGAAGCTTGTATCTTGTCTTTTTGGAGTACATCAGCAATGGCTTCGTGTTGGCTGCCTTTTTTTCTATGTGGAAGACTGAAGGATGGCTTTCACAGGGAGACACTGAGCTTCTTGGAAGCTTTCTTTAGCATAAAGCAATGACTACTTCTCCAGAGCCAACACCTCTGTGCTTTGAAGATCAACAACTTAGATGAAATATGGGAAGCTTTGATTGCATATAAAACCTAAGATTTTCCCATCATTAACCCTACTTGGCCCCTATTAAACTAAATTTAGGGCAATTGCAGAGGGAAATTTCCATGCAGGGGTTGAAGTTTTAAAGGACCAAATCTTACAGGTTATAAGTAAAATCAAGCCCCAAGGACAAAACAAACAGATGATGAAAATATATGATTTAGCTTCCTGCTTTTTTTTTTTTTTTTTTCTTCAGTCTGCTAAAAAGACAGTGCATTGAAAATATATTGGAGTGCCATACAGGTATATTATTGCTTGCCTGACTTTGTACCCAGAGAAAGCACATGCTGGAGTCAGTATCTGCTTTGAAAGAGTCAGACGGGTCAAAAGTCTACGTACACTACCACATGAGCAAGCCAGTGCTAGCTGGATGTTTTTGGAGAAGTGCACGAAGGGGGAAGACCGTGTCTTATCTGCCAGGTATTCTCAATTCTAGCTGTTGGGATGAGACCATATTGTTTTGAGTTTATATTGAATAAAAAGCTTGTATGTACACCAAATCCAGCTGGAGGAATGGAGGAGGCCTTCTCTTTGTCTGAATCAGCTCACACACAACTAGGTCATGATGGTAACATCTTCAGTACTTTCTGAAGCACCTTGAGATGCTGCCTAGAGGTAGCTGGTGTGGTAACCTCCCCTCCTGAACAGGACAGATTGTGAGAGCCACCTCCAATTCAACTTGATATATTTTAATTAGTTACATTTTATGTTAAAAACATGTGAATGTTGTTTCTGCGGGGCAAATTGGAAAAAAACCCTTATGCACAGCAAAGTGATGCCTGCACATGTGATTTGTGATGGGACAGGCACTTACAGCAGTGGGGAATGGAGAAGGGTGACACAGATAGGGCACATGTGGGTTAGCTAGATAGCCAGCCCCAAAAGGACTAATGCTGGGTGCTCCTGGGCTCCATGGGGGCTTGAGAGGAGCTGGTGCTGCTGCCTGCACAGAGCTGGGTGTCCACACACCAGAGGAGACAGGAGGCAGGGCAGGACATGCAGTGAACCCACAGTCTGGGAGCTGAGAATGGTAAATCAAATAGCTCTGAAGAGGCAGAAGCAGAACTACATTGTTTACTCCTTAAAACCTAAAATGTTACACAATTTGGAAACAGAATGGATGAGATTTTGTAGGATGAGAAATTTTGATGGGGTTTTTTTTCCCTTCTATAAACAGCTTTCCTCCCCAGTGTCTGGTAGGACAGCCAGGCTTTAACTCTCTCTAGCCATTTCTTTTGTCTTCTGTAGAGCTGGAACAGATGTTGGCAGTAATCTCACCGTAAATTAACCCTAATTTTAATAAACATGTTTCTAGGATGCAGAACTCAGCTCCTTTTTCGTGCAAGATATCTTGACTACCCTGAAATCATGGCTGCTGGATGACCATGTCTTCTCATGACCTTCCGCCTTCACTACTCTGTAGCTTGCAAGTCATAGTAATATTAACAAACGTGTTATACCTAGGAACTTTGTTTTGCAGCCCTACAGGCTGCAAAATGGATAGTGATTGCTGCAGAGCTCTTGCAAACAGGTCCATGGTTTCTGGAGTCCAAAGGCATACATCAAAGTATTTTACAGTTCTGGTGAACTCACCTAGCCCAAATTTTTGGGAGGTAGTGTCTCTAAGCTAAAAATTGCAGCAAGGTGGTTATTCCTTAATGGTTACAAATGAAATTAAAAGTAATTCTTCCCTTCCTCCAGGTTAAAATGTCTGCAGGTATCAATATGTAAATAACCCAGACACAGTTCTGGATCACACAGGTGACTGTGATGTTCAGTGGATATAAATAACAAGGAACTATTACCTCTTGCAGAAGCTGTTTTGGTAAATTCAAGTCTAAGCATGAAGCAAGAGAAACATAAATTTTAGGCCTTTCCTGTCAAACACGCTGTCTCGTCCCACTGGTTTGAAAAAGTGCAGTTGTTTCCCTTAGAACAGCATGAAAGCCTTGGGGAAAATTAAAATGGTGAGAGATTCACTATGTAAAATATACATTGCAGAACACTAGAGAATCTCAGTCTGGGCATGAAGAAGTACTCTTGTCATGAGCTGGCAGGAATTTCATCCCTCATTTACACAAAATTGAATCTGGAGGATCAGTGTGCCAGCTAGCTGAGCCATCTACTGGCTGTTCAATGCCAACAGCTGACCACCCCCATCAGCTCCAAGTGGCAATAGGCTGAGGAAATCTAATGCAGGAGGATGTTTGCCTGGGTGAAGCAAGATGTTGCCGATTAGTCTGTTGCTGGAAAATATGATCTGAAGAATTTTTGGAAGAAGTAATGCCAAGTTTCTAGCTAAACTTGTTGAGTATCTCTGGCAAATTTGAGTAAGAAACTTTCTCTGGAGAGACTATAAAAATAACTGTTCAAGCCAAGTAAACAATGTATTCAATGCGACAACTTCTGTCATTGTGTCAACTCTGATTTTCACAGATTATGATAAATGCATGAGAGAGAAGCTAAAATAACACTAAAGGCTTGTAAGCATGGGGGGGATTCTAGGAGAGGACCTGAACTGGTAACGTGAACTAAACCCATGAAGTTAAAGCCCGTTTAACCTCCAAGGCTTCTTCTGAAGGTGGCTGCTAGAGCATTCTCAATCTGCTTATTTAATTACTTTAACATCCAGCATGGAGAAACCTGGAACAGCCTAAGACTCAGATCACAGCAAAGCTACAAAAGCACCGAGGGCCGCACATGTCATTGTTAATTGTTCTCCCATGCTTCACATGGCTGCTGCTGACATCCTCTGCTTAAGTCCTGCATGTTGGCAATGCTTCTAGCTGCAAATTTATCTGAGATGTATCTGTATGAACCTCCCTGGCTGTGCTGTAGCTGGAAAAGGGGAGTCTTCTCTAACTGGGAAGACAACGTCTTTCCATATATATATATACACACACACATAATCATATATATATACATACATACATACATACATATATATATATATATATATATATATATATGAGAAAGTGCTGTATGGTGGGAGAAAGGACTAATTCTGCCTTTCCAACCCACAGGAGATCCATGCAGACCCCTCATGCATATTCTTTAGGTGGCTCAAACACAGCACTGTGTAGTGCTGCTGTTGTTTTTGGCCTCACGTTGCTGAAGGTTATCCCACAGGGAAGGGAGGCCATCCTGGAAGTGAACTGCAGTAATGGAGGCTGGAGCATCACCTGTACAGGTAAGAGCAGAATTTGTTTGTTGTGTTGCATAGTAGGAGCTTGCTTTAAAGGGAGGGGCTGAAGCACGGAAGGATAATTCCCATGATAGACTGACTGCTGTAGATCAGTTTGGAAGCAGCAAATATGGGAAACATTTTCTCTCTTATGTAAACATGCTTTTTTCTCTAAAGCCTTGGACCCGTGTTAAGAGGGTGAGCTCATGTGCAGCTGAGTAGACTTTAGTTATCTTCCTATGGATCAGTCTGACAAGTTGCCATAGATGCTTCAGATAACTTAGAAAATCTGTAACCATGCCTTGTGTGCCTCCATGGTCCAGTGGAGCTCTTACAGCTGGATACAAGTCAAAGCAGCTTCCAGGCTACTTTAATATATTTTGGGACTAAGCCAGGCGAGGCAAAGCCCAAGGTATACCTCAGGCTCTGTGCTGAGGCTCTTGTTGCACATGGGTACATTTCTTCTGTTATGCAAACTACATGGTGTGCATGCAATAGCTCCTGGTCAGATTTTGCATGGTGTTTTTCTGCCTTAAGTAAAACAGATACAGTCAGCCCAGTCTTGTTTTCTAGTTAGGCTTCTTTCCCTTGTCCTTCAGAGATTTTTTTCTCTTGCATTAGGGATTTAAATCCTGTCATCTCCAGCACTGTTTACCAGAAGGCACAGAGGGACCCAGCTGTGTCTCTGAACAGTCCCCTGCTCCCTGTGCGATGGCACTCACTCCCATCTGGTGAGGTGGGGTGTACACTGAGGTGCCTGGCTCCAGCCCTGTGAGGGATAGACACACTGTCCCTAGACTAGGAGGGGCTGAGACACTGGTGGGGATGTGGGTTGTCACAACAACCCCATTTCAAAAGCACAGCCTGGCAGTTCAGGATGAACAAGACTGTTTCCTCCCTGAAGCATCAGGCACAGCTGTGCAGGTGAAACTCCCTGAAGTCTGCAGTGAAGTCCTCAGTGATGCTGGCGGCATCTGGATTTGGGCCATGAGACACAAAGAGCGCATTCTGTACGGCAGCTGACAGAGTTAATAAAAGAGAATCACACAGATAAAACTGCTGGGTGTTCAATGCACTCAAAGGAAGTAGTCTTATAATTTCCCTATCAAAACAATACCACTATAAGCACCAGATACCTACCCTAACACAAACCTGTACTTAGCAGTTTGATCAGAAACCTGAAAAGTATCTTGAAAATAGCCAAATCTGAGCTCAGAGACTGAAATACAACACTCTATATATGTTAAGTAATGGAATAATCACTAGTACATTGACAATTAAGTAACAGTTCAATTACAGAACATATGAGAAGTGCCGTAGCCTTTGCTGTGCCAAAGGGTTTATTTGTAGTCCGTCACTTGCATTGAAATGACATGTTACAGAAAGATGAAGGGAGCCTGTCAAAGCCCATTTGAAAAGTCACTTCTTCTAAACAAGGCTGTCTGCTTTCATCCCTCTTTGCATTATCAGCTGAACTGCTGGCACCAGGTATTCGAGGAATTTCAGAGGGAAGGAGGAGAGCACAGTATTTCCTCGTCACTGTGATAGATTTGACAGAGCATTTGGACAATACAGCTAGCATCCTGTCACGCAAATTGACATCTTGGGAAAGCTACAGGCTTTAAAAAGCTTACTCTAGGACTGGGATATTCAGTGATGAGTAGTGCCTCTTTTACACATGAATCATTCACTTTCATCCTTTAAATGTGTTCAGAGAACTGGGGGTTGGGATACATTTGCTACAGCCTACCTGGGTTTGTAATTAAAGTGCCCATCTCCACTCTTGTTTGTTCCCATATACCTGCATCTCAGGGAACAGGCTTTCTTTGCCAGAGATTGAGCTACTCTCCGGGCTGCTGTACATCTCAGAGACAATTAATCATGTTTGCAAAGGCTATTGTCTATGTGGCCTGTGGTTAGATGAGATCTTGGGCTTTACCAAAGGGGCAGGTTTGGCACTGGTGGCTGGAGACAAGACAAAGAGAAACACCAGCTGCTGTGCCAAGTGATGTGGGCACCCTTCCTTCAGAGGACTGGCACCCAGCCAGCAGCCTAGCATGGTCTTTGAAGTATCAAGCTGCTGACAGTGCTGTTAAAGATCAGAAAACAGGCATCCTATTTAAACCATGTTTGGTGCTTGAGAAAGGGAATATTATCAAGCTCAAGTCTTGGGAATGCAGGCCCACAAAGGACCACCCCATTCCCTGCAGAGTGGCCAAGCAACCAAAGCACCACTGCTCTTTTTAGATGAAATCTCTGAGCTTCCTCTGTGAGGCACAGTCCAGAGCCCATTTTTGTTAAACCTAAAACATCACCCCTCCAGTCACATGCTCCAAACCCAAACACTCTAAATGGAAATGGAAAGTATTTCTGTGCACAGCATTGTGCAATGTTTTCTGCCTTGTGTTTAAAAGGCAATGGCATGTTGCTGTGAAAAGCCATTACATACAATTTGTATATCTTTTCATAAAATCCTTCCCTGTATTTTGGCATTGAAGTTATAGGAATAAGACTGAAAAATATGGCCCTATCTATTATCTTCCTTATTTTTAATGGCTTCTCAGCATCCTGCTGCATATTATGCTGTTTCTCAGTAGTACAAAGTGTTGGACACATAAACTTTGGGCTTTGGCACTTCAATGACATCCTGAGTGAACTCAAACGACCCTCAAAAAAGTGCCCTGACTTTGAATTTATCTCAGGCAGACATGCACAGTCCTCAGTTCTGATAGTTTTTTCTCTCTTCCATTACCTCTTCCCAAGACACAGCTTGCAAACCACTCCTAACTCTGTCAAACTCTGCCCATTTTTATTTTCAAGTCAGAAATGTGTGCCCTAGAAAAGACCACTTCCATGAGAGCTCAAAGCTTTCAAACTGTATCTGTTTTTTGTCACTTTGCCCAAGGAAGTGACACTTTACTGAGGGCAAAATGGTTTTTCATTAGTTGGAAATCAGAGCTAATTTTTCCCAATCTTTCCCTCATATGTTTATCTTCTGGGGAGAGGTTAATTATGGATAACTTCTGGGAACATTTTTCTAGGCAATTATTAGGATGCATGCAAAGAGTTCTACTGCAATATCTCCCCTTAGAGTGGTCAGGTGCAAGTAAAAATATTTCAAGGCTCCCAATACGAATTAAGTAGACCCCTGACTTGCTTCTAGAACTTGTTCTCCTTTGTGTAGAGGGAACAACATTCATTTCTCTTTGTTGTTTTAGAGGAGTACTGCATAGCAAAGGGCTTCTTTCTTTGTTCATTTGCTATATAGGATCAGGTTTCCTGATGATTTCAAAGAAATTACCCACCCTTGCAGGACCAAGCCCTCCACCCTGTACTTGCTCAGGCTCTTTACCCTGTGCCATGCAAAGATTCAAACCAGAGACTTTCCCAGATATCATTGACATTACAAGGAGGAAACAAAAGGTGAAACTCTGTTTAAGTGAGTCTTTGATAAGAGGATTAATTTAAAACTGTACACTTTGCTCATTTAACTTTTTTTTTTTAAAGGAAACATAAACCACCACTATAATTGTACCTTGGCCTGTGGGAATAGTATCCCAGAAATAATGTCTCTATTGAAAATCTAGTAGCTTAAGATCTCTGTGGGGCTGCTTCTTTTACTGCAAGACCTATAATTATCCATCCATTATGGCACTGAGCAGTGATCCTGAGGAAGCCCATGTTTTGCCCCCAAGCACCCTACACAGACATGCCAGAGAGCAGGCAGGGAATGCTCTGGAGCTCACCTTCCTTCTCAACACAGGCAGCTCAGGGAGACCCTCCCTGGTGCCCCTTTGCCAGGCTCTTCAGCAGGGACACCCTGGGGCACCTCAGTGCTCTCACCTGTCTGGTACTGTGTCCCACACTGTAGGACTGCTGCAGTCTAGGTCCTAAAGCCATGGTGGTGTGATTTGAGCTGCTCTCCTGCCTTCTTCTTGCTTAGAGCAAAGATAGCAGCTTTCTAGTGAGGAAGGATAGGAATCCACTTAGCCAAGCATTCCTTTCCTCAGCCTTTGGACCAAACATGGCTGTTCTGGAGATGGAGATGGCTTGGTGGGGCTGCTATAGCTCTAGGAGTCTGTGCCTCCAGGCAGCAAATGCTTTCCTGGCATGACTGGGGGGCATAGGGCATACCTCCAGGGTATTTTACTGGCCAGATTGAGGACTGAGTTCAGATTGGATGAAACGGAGCATAAAGCAGGGTTCTGGCCAGTGGTGTTTCCCCATGGTTTGGGAAAGGGTTTTTCTTGCTTCCCTTAAAATAAATAAGCAATTTTATCAGGTAAAATACTACAAACATGTAAAGTGTTTCATTTAGCAAATCCTACATTTGAATTGCTTTGTATTTTCCAAAGCCATTTCCCAGTACTACCATTTAAAACCCTTTCTGAATTAGAACTGAATTTATGAATTGTTTAAGTTACTAAGAAACAGTGTTAGTAGGGTTAGAGTGTGTGTATGTGAAGAAACGACTGGCTGAAAAACTCCTTTCTATGTGTAATTTCTATCAACATTAATGCAAACCCCTCTGCAAAAGTGGTGTGGAGAACTCTGGTGGTGGACATAGGGCTGAGGAGACCAGTCCTCATCTTGACACATTTAAGGTACTGAGATCAATGCACAGACAATCTTCAGATGTGCCAGACTTCACCCCTCACAGACCCTCCTCTGAACTACCAGCCATCCTAAGCTTATACTTAGAAAAGATTCTGAATTGCTAGTGTGAAAGTTCCACACTGACTTCTGATGGTGATTGCCAAGATGGGCTCTCCAAGGCTCAGCAGCACAGGGAATGCTGTTCCATGGCAGCTCTTGTGTTAGTAACTTCTAGCACTGTGTGCAAGGTAAAGCAAACAATGTGTTTTACAAGCACTTCATTACTACAGATCAATGCCAGCACACACTCAAATTTGCTTTTCATGGATTCAGTGTAATGGGCACAAAGATGGTTTCTCTAAAGTACCAAAAATCCAGGATCAAGAACATGAAGGAATGCAAGAGAGGTAGTTCTCTGCTAGATTTTTAAATGTGATTACTCCCGACAAGCAATAGTGTACACTGATCCTCACCAGCCTGCTACCACTGTGAGAAACAAATCCATGACCTGCCTCAGATGTAGATACACTTTAACTTCACTTTGTCACATGTCTTTAATAAAGACATGGATCCAGAGAAAAGCAAGGTTTGACTTAAAGAAGAGGTTCAGTTTTTCTGAAATTCCAGATGACTTTCTTTTCCATGATAACACTAAGACAAAGGTTTGAACAACGTGTTAGTGTAAATCTCTAAACACTGCAATAGGTCAGGCTTGAAAAAACAGCAGTTTATGTTACCAGATAGGTGCCATTTCTTTATCTAGCAATTTTTTATGTGGAAGTATATCTCATATTACTCATTCAGTATGTCAAGGCCTGATCTTCTTCCAGATATCTTTGGAAACATGAGGGCAATTTTCACAAGGCATAGGAATTTGTAATTTTCAAAAAATAGAGCGATCTTGCTTTTTGGACATTCAATGTTACTGGAACACACACTCAAGAAACCCCTACTTTGATCTTATGTTGTAGCCAATTTGTTCTGTTCTGTTCTGTGTTTTTCAAGGAAGATTGTTAGCAGTTAATAATCAGTTCATATTTGTGATAATAAATTACCTACATAATTTTGACACCCTACTAGGGTGTTGCAAAGTGATCATGTTGACATTCAAGGTAGGAATCCACTATATGCAGCAGCAAACGTAAAAGTTGTGTTCACTTGGATAGCTGGGAACACCCATGAGAGCAAGGAAAATGAAATGTATGATATTCTTGGGGAAAAGGAAGTTGTCTAATGATCAGAAAGTGGATCAGGAGCTCTCTGGGTCTGTTAACTATGGAATTATTCTGGTTGCTGGCCTCAACAAGGGCTCAGCACAGCTACGCACGTACAGGGCAGTGGTGGCACCTGAGATGTCCCGTGGATTCTGCCTGACCCCAGTGTGCCACTCCAAAAGGCAGCGAGTCCCCTCAGTCCTGTAGCAGACCTGCCAAGCTCACGTGGGTGTCTCACACAGAACAGCATAAATGGCAGTAGCCTCACACAGGCAGGCAAATGATTTCAGCTCTTCAGAGGATCTACTACTCATTTAAAATCACAAGCAGAATAAAACAACACAGAAAGATCTCATCTTTGAGACCACATAAAAGAAAGATGCAGAGTGATTTTCTGGTTTCAGGTTATGATGGTAGTCAGGGAAAGAAAACAGATACAAACTTCCAGGGGCTGGTGCCCACATAATTATTTATTTCTACATGAACTGAGGGTAAAAAGAGTAATTTTTCTGACTTATTTCACACTCTTGCAGGTCACCAGAAAAAAGAATCTTGTCGTGAAAAAGCGCCATACAGAGTCAAACCAGCTGTGTTTTTACCTATAAACTGAACATATGTGTGTAGGGGCTATATGGTATAACAAGTAAAAGCCATCAAAGGCACTGTTCCTCTGACTTAAATGCAGGCCTGCCTTTTGAGGGCAGGATCAAAAATCCGGCGCCTCACACAGTCAATCTGTTGGATAAAAGGGGACAGGCTGAAGATGTAAAGAAAAATCCCTAAACACCTCATTTTCCTGAACAAACAGAGCCTGTTAAGTGTGAGTACAGTGAGTATAGGTTCCCAGAACCCTCCAACTCCTCCTGAGAACATCCTTCTCAAAACTTTTTCTCAAGGATGGCTGTGATTAGCATACAAGGACCATGAGGCAGAAAGAAGCTAAGGCGCAGAAATGTCGTTGCACAGACAACCTCAGCTGTGTTCTGACCAAAGCTGCATTTGGGGTTCTCTGATTGAAATCTTCAGGCAGTTCCATGTTCAATCACTTTGTTTTGAACAAAAACTACAGCTTGTTCACACTGTTTCTCACTCCCTTCTTAATTGTTAGAAATTAATACCCTTGACACACTCTTAAACCACACTGTTTGGCAACTATTTTACAGTGTAGGCAAACATTTGAGCTTAGTGCTAAATATGCGGGTGCTGTACATACACAAATAAAGACTGTCTCTTTCTCAGAGATCTTACAGTCTGAAAGATAAGAGATGAAAGAGTGCTTGGAAAGATGAGTAACTGGGGACTGTGGGAGGGGTTCACCTCAGTAAAAATGTAAAAATCTGGATATCATTCAAAAAACGTACAGATTTGTGTCCGGGAAGTGTGCATTTTTTAATGTATAACAGTTATGTACAACAGTTGTAATTAAGAAAAAAGCTGGAACTGTTGACATTTTCTTGTGCCTGGTTTTGCTAGGACTGAGGTAGCATGTTGCTGCTAATTGTCCTGACACCCCCAAGCCATCCTGCTACAGTTGTGCTCTGCACAAAGCCCAATGCTGCCGTTCAAAACCACTGGCCCTGCTTGGGCTTTGACCTTGAGAGGGGTTAGATTTGGAGACCAGATGTCTCTTGTACATGACGGATAACTTTACGTTTAAATACAAGAAATTTTTGGCCTTTTTTGCTTGCATATAATTAGGAAAGTTATGAGTCACAAAGTAAACAGAAATAAATGTGAAGCAATCAGCATGTGCAAGTCCATGATTCAATTTTGCAAACGTTTCTTCAAACCAAACCCATCTATCTTCAGACATCAAGCATGGGTTGAACACAAGGACCCTCAGACACAAGGGTATTGAGCTGCTCTCTCCTTGGTAAGGAGTAGCTGGGGTGCAGGCTGTTGGGGCACAGCAGCAGGGTGCTCAGCACTGCCCAGAACCCTTGCTCATAGTTGCCTTCAGGTTTCCAGACATGCAGTCTTTTTCTTACTGGAGATGGAGGGACTTGGCATCAGGTAGCATTCTTCATGGTACAGCTGTGGTGCGGTACATATCCATGGGCTGTAATGTCTTCATATGTCCCCTTTCATGTGACACTTGCATCCACAATGAAAGGACAAAGATTAATTCTTCTTTCATTCTTAATGTGGTTTAGTACACATCAGATGGTGCCTCTCTTGTTTTTTGGGATCACACCACGATAGCTTGTTCCTCAAACAATGTTTGAGATCAAACTGCAGATCACAGAGATGACAGAGATGCTTTTGCTTTAGCAGTGTCAGAAGAGTTCAGATAGTAATAGGAATGATGTAGCTGCAGCTTTTTTTTTTTTAATCTAACAAAGTGCTAGCAAGATGCCACATGCATACGAAACAGGCGATCCTGGCATAATGATGTTGTGTGTCTGTTGTAAAGGCAAAGGTTGACGTTGTCTTGTGAAACCAAGTGACACACTTGGAGCCATCCACATTTTGATTTCAAGCCAGTGAAAACCAGATTTTCTTTTTGCTAGAGTTGCTGAAAGGTTGGTG
The DNA here is from genome assembly GCA_013400215.1 of Cisticola juncidis. Classification (NCBI taxonomy): domain Eukaryota; kingdom Metazoa; phylum Chordata; class Aves; order Passeriformes; family Cisticolidae; genus Cisticola; species Cisticola juncidis. Next base: position 237,400 of record VXBR01004079.1, on the reverse strand, counting down.
GAGTGGGAGGCAGCTAGTGCCAAGGGAGAACTATGCATGTTTCTTGTTGTATGTCTTCAAGTGATGCATTCCAGAGTTCTTCATTTAATCATCCAGAGATAAATAAGCTACTTATAATAAACTAATTATGTTTTAAACAGCACAGCTAAAAGATAATCTGTGTTACAGAATTCCTAGTGGCAAAACATCTAGGATTTTTCTACCTGTAAAATCATGAAACTGCTATGATGCTTTTGAAGTTTTAACACATTCATGCATTTGCTTGAAAACTACTACACAAGCAGTAAACACTTGTTTGGGTCTGATTCTTCAAGGTGCAATACAAGTAGCTCTTCACTTAACTTCATGGGCTCGGTTCTCACAAGTCTGACATAGCTGATAATATTTCTAAACTATGTGTTCGACAATCAATGCAATAAAAAAAAAAATCTGTGGGTTTAGTATCGATTAGTCTCCTCACCAAAAACTACATTCCCAGCTAGAATACTGAAGAGGCTTAACAAAGACACTTTGAAGGGAAAAACCCCAACACAATGCCTTTTCCTTTTGCTTCTATAATTGCTGCAGATGTTGTTGCACCTATGAAAAGTTAAATGTTACGTCTGTAATATTTTTGATCTTCATTAATTATAGCTCAGAAAAATTTACAAAAAGCAGCCTGCCTCTTTAATACAAATAAGATTAATTGCATGGGTGTTCAGAAAATGAGCCACTAGTAGTTAAACAAAAAATGTTTGTCTTTAAGCAGCCCTTGAATGATTTTTTTTTTAACTGTTACAGGAAGTGAAGAGGCTGCCAAATTACCATGCCCGTGAGCCCCACTCTCATTATCAGCCTAAACGAACGCACACACCCCGCCACTTTCATCCTCTTCCAGGTCCAAGAAAAAGAAAAAGGAGGCAAAAAAACCTAACCAACCTTCCACACAAAGAGGTGTCTCTGAAGTCTGGAATGCAACCTGGCTGTTTGAAGACAAGATTTATACCTGACACCCTCCTTAAAGCTCATTGTTGAGACTCGCCTGCGTTCAAATCAACCGCAGACTGGCTGCTGCAGGTACTTCATCTTACAACAACCACATCATCTAAGATAAATGCACCAGGAATTGCTATCACTTTGAGGTGAAAAAAAAAACAGGGTGGGGGGGAGGAAATCAAACCTCTGATGCAGGTAGTGGGTGGAGGAAGAGACAGACGGGCATGAAGGAGTGTGTGAGGGTGTGAGCAGGACAGGAGCCAGCGACAGCCGCCAGCCTGCGGCACGGGGCGCAGGGATGAGATGGGTCTGGCTGCCTGTGTGGGCACCTGTGTTTGGGCCCAGCCTCTCCTGCCTTTGGCAGCCAGGCTGTGGGACCAGGAGCTGGGCGGGATCCTTAAGGCACACCAGCTCCAGGGGAGCAGTAACCACTCAGGTGCTGGTGAAGGACTGAAAGGAGCTTTTGACTTGGTGGGAGACAATGAGAAGGACTGTGCCATCAATTCATGTCATTCCCATGTTTTCTGGGCCAAGCCTGATTTCTTCATTTTAAGATCCTGTCCCTATGTAAGCTGTGGTTAGTTGTTTTCATTCAGCTTCTTAAATTTCTCTGGAGGAAAAGCCTTGGTAGTAAGGACTTAATTTTACACTGAATCTGTCTGATGGGAGGCAAAGCCATAGGGGACTGAGATAGGTGAAGCAAACAATAAGAGAGACAGAAGAGTTTGCTCAGGACAGTGTCAGGGTGTGGAGAAACACAGCTGAGCATCCTAGAGCTCAGGCTGCTGAAACTCTAGCATTAGCAGGAGTTGGGCTAATTATTGAAGGCTTTGAAGTGATGCAGACAGAAAATGTCTATCATAATTGAGGAATAACACCTGGCAATTGGCAGAGATACTTATTTCCTATATCATACTATCGCTCAAAGGCTCAATAAAAGTTGGGGTGTAAGCATGCAATTTGTGGTGTAGAACCAGCTCAGGAGCATTTTCCAGGGTGAAGAATTACTATGGCATTTGGAATAATGCCCCATTAATCCAGGGCATTCAAAAATGGTTCTGAGGAGATATTCTGAAATTAAACTGATAGAGAAAAGCCAGGAAAAATGACAGCATAGGTATTAATGCAAAACTTTAAAGTTAGAAAAGCCTGCCCTTCTGAAGCATTTCATAATGCCTATCTTGGATACAGAGACAGAAAGCAATATGGGATGAACAAAAAATCCAAGGTCCCTAAGGACTGTTCTAGTCTCACAGATCTGACCTGCTATTGGGCAGGACATATCAGCATATTCTGGATTTAACCCAACAGAAAGATCTTTATTTGGTTTTCTAGTTCTCCTTTGTCTAGCAGTTAAGACTCAGGGCTGTACAGGGCTTCTTCCAAAACTTCTGGGCTGACAAGGATGTTTGGCATCTGGGAAAAATGAGTTGGTTTATTCCCCTTCAGATTCTAGAGCACTTTCTATATTTAGGATTTTAAATTATGTTTCATTAAGAATGCAAATTATGAGCATTTCTAGGACTCCAGGTACTTGCATGTCCCAGCTAGCACATAAGCCTCATGCCGTTACAAATCTGAATAAGGCAGGTTAAGTTTGCAGCAGAATTAAAATAGGGCAAAAGGGAGGGTGAGAAGAGAGCTTGAACAACACATTCAACATTTGTTGACCAGGGTGAGAGGAAAAACATTTACACCAACACTGAACTGACACTGCAAGTGAAGCTACAGCATTAATCTCAGCTTGATCACAGTTATCCTGTTCCATTTTTGCAATTGAAAAACTTACCATTTATAAATATTTTTTAGATTTTTTTCCCTGTGGGCTGTTTTGTTCTTTTGTTTTGGTGGGGTTTTTTTGTTGTTTGTTTTTTTTTTGTGTTTTTGTTCATCTTGGGGAATGATATCTTCTACCTAGTGCCAGCATAAGATTGTCAGAGAAATTGGTTTCATCAACCCATGACCAATGTATTGAAAAATGGAGTATGGCTCTGCTGCAACAATCACAGGAAATGTTGTGGACACTCTGCCTGGAGCCTCTTTAATTTGTGACACCAAACATCTGAGGTAATAGGATTCAGTATTTCATTCTGACATTTCAGCTCTTGACAGCACCACAGAATGCTGCTTGAACCTAAAGTCAAATGCAATAAACTGTGCACAGCTTTGCCAGAAAATAACAAAACCAAAAACATGAGCAAGGCTAGTTCATATTGCCATCACAGGAGTGGGAAAGAGAAATACCTGGCTTCAGTGCTGCCTGCCTATTAAAAACAACAAAATTTTCAAGAAGCAGTTACAGGCACTATCAGGGCCTTCTGGCCTAAACACAGAACATAAAACCATTTGGTCGAAAAAGAACTTTTAAGATCATCAAGTCCAACTATTAACCCATCACTGCCAAGTTTACAATCATGTAAAATCATTGCGTTCTTTTCTTCCCAAAAGGATCTTCAGCATCTCCCAAAACAAGTGGCAAGGAACAGTGCTAAAAGACCATCAGAAGATGAAAATATGAATATGGATGACAAACTTGTACATTAACTGAAATCATTCACATAATTATTTGTGATGAACTACTTGGCCAGGGTATAAATGTATTTTGTATTTGTACACAATGTGCATCTTTTGCTGGTGTTGAATAGCTCTCATTTCAATAACAGGGTAAAAAGGTTCCAGGGAACTTCTGTATAATCACTGGAACTATTAAAATTACTTCTGAGCCAATGAAAAATGTGAATACTTATTTATATGTTATGTGTACATATGCATGCAGGGCTACGTCGTAGATACATAGACACATTTTAGGCTCAAGATAGTTTTTCTGCAGCCTATGAACTTTTGTTTGTACTTTCTCCCCCTTTTGTGATTCTGATCTAAAAATTTTACTATTCTGAAAATGGAACTTCAAAGTTTGGTGCTCATTATGTTATTCAAGAATGGGGGCAATAAATAAGACAGCAAATGCCCTGGATTCACCAGCAGTCCCTTCTCCAACCCCAGAGAGATGCCATCTTTCTCCCTGTCTTCCAAACATTTGTTGGTTTTTGTTCCCATTTGGTCCTTTGCCTCTTATTAACTCAGTTCCTCCATCATCACACATGCTTTGTGGGGCCAATGACTCCTTTTTAATGCTGTGTGACTTCTCTGGCTGCCATTCCCCACTCCACTCTACCTCAAGCCGCCTGTCAGTGGAAAGCAGCAGTTACCCCTTCCCCCTGCCAGCACATTGTGCTATTCCCACAGCCACTGCTCATGTCCCTGCTGCTCTTCATACACTTGGGAGCCCCAACAGGATCTGTGCATCCTTTCCTGTTTGCTGCAACCCCGACCCTCTGTTCTGCCTGCTCCCTTCACGCACCTGTTCTCCACAGCCGTTCAACTCCTCCATGGAAAGAAGGTGGCTGGACAGAAATCCCAGGCAACTCACTCTCACCTGCCTGGGGCCTCTTGCTACCAGGGCAATGTGGCACCATGTGCCATCAGCCTCTGCCTGCAACGGCTGGTCAGTGTCAAGGTCATCTCACAAAATGAAATACAGCACCAGTCATGTTTAGGACTTGAGAGGGCTGTGAGAAGTGCCCCTTCCTGCCTCCTGGCACATCTGTTTCTCTCCAAGAGTTGAGGACAGCCTGCCTGGTTCAGAGTCCCTTGAAGTCTCCCAGGCCCTGGTCTAGGGCAGCTCTTAGAAGATGGCTTAGTCTGACTAAATTGTGTTGCTCTGTGTAAGCAGTGGAGAAGTCATATTTGTAGCGGTAACAATGTATTCTGCAGAAAAACCCTGTAATAGAAAACTACCTATTTCCATGAATATTTGCTTGAAATAAATAAAGGTTTATAGAAACATAACTTCTAGAAGATAAAACTATCAAGTGCACAGCAGCAGCTGAGGAACTACATTTCTTTTACAGTTTGTCTGAAGTGTCACCTTGAAGGGACCCGAGGGCATGTTAAAGTGAAGAGCTTTAAAACAGCGAACAACGAAAGCTAATTCTCCAAAAAAGGCAAACAGGAAACTTGTTTAAAGGACAAAGCTTTCAGTGCATAGCAAGGTGCTTGTGTTCACATGTGTGCTCAGGTTGCTTCCAGAGTCTGTTTTTTTGGCTCTCTTGGCTCTGCGTCCAAAAGACATCTACAAAAACTCATGTATGTGCATCAGTGCCAAATGTGTACACAACATCTCAGTAACTTCGACAGCAAGCGACAGTTAATTCAAACCATGCATTACAGAGAGCTCCTCCTTTCATGATAAATGATGGTATTGATAGATGAGTTATTTTTACATTGAGCTTCATGATGTCAAATCTCAGCCCACAAGTGTGCAGCAGAAAGGGTAGCATTTTTCTTTGTTACTAATAAGCTGTGTTTGTTATTTTTCTTCCGCACTGTTCACATGTAATTAGAAGTGACCCAAATCCACATAAATTTTATGCCAATTAAAACCCTTTCATCTTTGTTGTCGTGTCATGACATACTGGATACACAAATCTAAAAAAACCACACCAAAACGACAATAACAACAAAAAAACCCCGCCATAAAACTGCCCCATCTCTTAGCACCTCACAGTGAAATAAGTTTAAAGCCTTAAGGAAACAATGACTGAGTTTGCCTGTCTGCATGGAATCAGTTCTGTACATTTTTCTTGCCCAGACTGTTACATATATAAAGCTCCTCACCTGAATCCCTGATGTCCTGTTTATTTCTCACACATGTATACTTCTTGTAGGAAGAAGTCAAAGCTGTATACAGAGATTCAAAATGACTCTCACTAATTTATATGCCCAATAAAGCAAACTTCTCAAAAAGGGAGTAACTTTAAAACATAAAGATCAAATTGTGCTGTTCCTGCTCCCAAAGTGGCATCAGCAGCTGAAGGCAGTGTGCCCACTAGCAGAAAGTTATATTAGCTCAGTCAGCAGTTTCTCAACCAAAAAACAATTAGTTTACAATACAAGTGTCAGTGTTCAGAAAATACTATAGTTACTGTAGAACATTTAAACTGCAAAGCCACTCAAAAGCCTGGAAATACAAACCTAAGATGACCACAATGATACCACCTGTTACCCCTTCACTGAAGTTTGCCCTGCAACATCTTTCTTCTAAATCTCTGCTGTGTTCTCTGCTTGCACTCTGAATAATTGCTCTTTACCAGATTCAAATGTATTGCTATAACTTGAGTAAGCACTGAAGGCTTGATTACAGGGCATGGTTAGCACATTTCAGAGGAGTATATTGTTTCGATAGATCAATTTATTGGTGCAGGTGTATGACACACTGAGTAAAATGGGACAACTCAAATACTCCCTCTGTTTAATTTGGAAGAGGGAGCTGAATTTCCAACACCTGTGCCTCAAGAGAGTGCCAAAGCCATGGGGTTATTGGATATTTGCAGGAGGGCTACTTTGTGGTTTTGATTTTTTTTTTTAACTGGGTGTTTACCCACATTTTAAGTGGATTCCAAAGCAGATGGGCTTTGTGTGGCCATGAAGCAATTTCCCACACACTTCCACAGCTTCATTGTGCAGCCCCAGACCCTTTCCCCTGCAGACCCCAAGGTTTCATGGTGCACTGCAGCATGTGAGAAGGGTGCCTTGTGAGCCACAGACAAATGCACATGGCAGCAAGGTCTTTGCAAATGTCCCAGTGGGAAGAGCTTCAGCTGGAGCTGGCTATTGGCCACAAGACACCGATTCATCAGAAATCATCCTTCCTGCACACTAGGGCTCCTGGAGCTATTTGCCTCTTAGCCATCTTTGACTTTAACTAGCCCGGACTAATGTCTAGCATTTTTCCCAGAAATGTTTCCTACTTCACTGGGGGTCAGGCCAATTCACAACAGGAACAGTGCCACAATTAACTCAGTGCTCCACAGCAGACACAGAAGGTGGCAGCAGCCTTGCTACAGCCAGAATTTGGGACGAGACACTTCAAAACAGAAGTCTTCAAAATGCCTTGGCCATGACCCTGGCAGGGCTTAGAAAGCTTAGAAACCTGACAAGGCTTTGCCATACAATCCTCCAGACTCCCTCCAAACTCCAGCCTATGGAATTCTCCCTACCACCACCTCCTATCTCTGCACTTAATACCCCCATCATCTACAGGTCAACACCCCCACTTGACAGGATCTTACTTTGTTTAAGCACAATTTTGGAAATCTTCCCTCTAAGTGGCTGGGCCCTGGCTGTGTAGTCTCCATAGAGAGGGAGCTGTTCAGAGCCCCTGGCCAGTGAGCTTGGCTACACAGGCTCTCTTAGGTTTGTCCAGCTCCCCCCTCTTGCAGCTTTCCTGTTTTGCATGAGACAGTTTTTGTCTCTTTTTCACTCAGACACATGACTCCCAAACCTAGTGACTGGGGCACCACCTGGGTCAGGGTTTGGAAACTGGACTCCAGTTCTTACTCTGAGCTAAATTTAGATATCTTATATCATTACCCAGAGCCTGCATCTCCACACACTTTGGCTAGTGTGTATGGGCACCCTAGCCACCATGTGGCAGTATTATTTTTCTTTTGCCCTCCACATTGTCACTTATGCCTAGGAAAATGTAACAATTAAAAAACAAAAGGGAAGGACAGACAGACACCTCTTTTGAAATGCACAAGAGCTGGGGCTGGGAACACTGTTGTGAGTAAACAGCTAAGTCTGCACAGGCTGAGGAACACGTTGAGCCCAGAGGCCCCCCTGAGCTCCCTGAGCAGGTAACAGTGTGACCATCCTCAGCAGGATTTGCTGTGTGGGTCTGCTCATCCAGCACAGGCCAAGCCAGGTAAAGCATGTCCAGAAGCACACGTTCAGGCATGCAAGGAACTCACTGGATACAAACGTGGGTGTTGAGGTATGTAGGCACCTCTGCGGTGAAGAGGAGGCAAGCAAGACTTCTTAGTATCCCAGTTTCAGACTTAGCGTGTGAAGTGACTTGTCTGCTAGGCATCCAAGTTCCTCCTCGGGATTAAGTCCTTGAAGATGATCTAACAGAAAGTGCTTCTCACCTCAGAGTGCTGCTGAATCAAAGACTCAGAGAGTGCCTGCTATTCTATGTGCTTTTCAAACACCCAGCACTAATTGCTCTTCTGCGATCAAGGAAAAGTGTTTCATCTATATATACAAAAAGGCATGAAAACTCCAGGTGAAAAATATTGCAGAGTTAAGCAGAATTGTGTATGAGTTTGCATCTGTTCTGCAAAAGTGGACATGCCTATGAAGTTAAGCAAATGTCTGTGTGCACCTCTCGTTAAATTATCCATCTAGAATTAGTAAGGGTAGGGAAAATACCACAGAGAGCAGCTTCTGCATATATTTCTAGGAAACTTGAGCTGTTAGCACTGTCTTTGCACTGGGTTTTGCAAGGGGAATAGTGAGTATCTTTCACTCATTTTGATTGAACTCATACAGTGTTTTTCAGCAGCTTGTGTAGCAATTGCACCTTTTCTTTTAGTCCGTCTCTGACACAGGCACAGGCAACAGCAGATAAAAGTATATCAACAGTTTGTTAAAATAAATGGCAAAAACATCCATGACATCAGGACTGAGGACTCAATCTTTATGCCAAACTGTTTTAAAAGGCACGAACAGAAAGTTCTGAAGAAACAAAACAAATGCAGACATCATGCTTTCCTCTCATTTTCTTTCCTCTGTGTTTTAGAATTCCAGAAGAAAAGGCATGCATAAGGATAATTTTTTTCTTACTTTAGCTGCTAAATGCATGTATCATTCCACTGCTTTTGCCTTATTTTTGTCACATGTATTTTAAGAAATAATTTTATGATGCTTCCTATGAGCCTCTCTAAAATTCTCCAGGGAGGCTTGCATAATTATCAACGTCTTACTGAATTTATAAGCCAGAGCACTTTGGTAAAGGCATTAAAATAATGCCAAGGCTGTGCTGGGGATGTTGAGCTCAACTACAGCATTTTGTTGAAAGCAAGCACTCCCTTCCAACGCAGCCAGTGGCTCTTACCAGCTGCAAGCCCATCACTTCGCAGTGGCAGACTCTTGCAGTGATGCCATACAAAGCCTTTTGAGCCGCTACAAACCACAACAAGTTCAAAACCTGACTCACGTCTAGAACTTCTACTCGCTCTCTGTTGCTGGCTCAGTCACTGCCAGCAGCCCTGCATGCATCTGCTAATCCTGCAGTATCCTCAGCACCGTTCCCTCCTGTGGGAAAGCCCTGGTTAGTCAGACTCGCAGCGAGGCACGGCATTGTTAGATTTCTCTTACCATTGTGCTGCTTTGTTCTTCTTCCATTCTCACCTTAATGACGGTGCGAGCTGTTGGCCTTCCACACTTTCTTTGTGCCTATGTAAATTCAGTGTTTGATGCAGAAGAGGCGGAGACGATTTCTAAGTCAAGGGGCAGGTGTGAGTGAAGGGAGCGACCCAACAGCCAAACTATTTGAAAAAGAAACCTTTAATGTCTCATCAGCTCAGCACTAAAAAAAGAGCCTTCATAACTTGCCTCAAAAACTGGAAAAACAGGGTGTCTAGCTATAATTTAAGACATTAATAACAAGAAGATATTGCAGTTCCCTGACACATTCTGACTTTTGCATGGTGAAATGCTATCTTAAAACTAGGTCTGATTATTCAAATTTGAAACACTGTCAATGACAAAGAAATTACAGACAGGTTTAGCCCAGCTAGATTTTAGAACACATCTGAAAAAACTGTTCTTTCCGTTTCTTAAATGGACAGTCTGACGAAGATACTCGCAATGTAACAACTTTACAGCACTGACCATGCTCTTCAGAGGTATTTATTTGCTACCATGAGCAACCCTGAAACTGCAGCCTTGGGATGTGACACCCCAATTAACAAAGTAAGTTTCAGCAAGAAGTACTTTTTTACCTGCAAGTGATGAGTATGCACTTTCTAAGTCTGGAAGTCTCCTTTCCAGCACAGAAAACACAGTAAAGGAGGAAGAAAAACAACCTGTCATATGTACAAGCCGTCGAAATCTCCACAATTTATTTTTATTTCCCTGGTCTAGAAAACGCTTTCAGGCCTGGAGTTAAAGCTTCAGAACACGAGGAACTTACTTGCCTTTTGTGGGACAATGTGACTATTTGAAATTGTGTGTGTGCTTATAAGCTCCACCACTGTAAGTTACGATTTACAAAAAACAGGCGTATACAGTTTCCTTACCACAAGCATCTTTACAGTCATCATGGAAATCTCAACAAGAGACCAAAAGTCAAATTTCTTATTGGATTTATTCTTTCTGCTGAAATAATATTTTTTTTTCCCAGGGCTGAGTCATCTAGAAGATTTTTATGAAGTTAGTAGCAAATGCAAGCATCCTGCTCTTTGCACCTTCAAAGCTATCACATAAAGATAACAGTGTTTTCTTTTAATCTTTTTTTTCATTACTGAATATTATGCTTACAACAGTCCTGCTTTGCTACAGATGGTTTCCTGTTGTTTCTGCCAAATGTGAAATAGCTATAAAACTTGAAAAGGTTCTGATGCTGTCACTGCTTGAAAAATTACATCTACGAGGGAAAATTAAATATGAGCCTTAGCCTTTAATTTCTTTAATCTTACTAAGTAAGTGAACTTTTTTACTCCCACCCCCAAGTCAAAGCTTCCGATAACATGACCTGAAGGGAAAAACACAGCTATGTATTTTAGTCAGGTATAAAGCCTTCATTAACAAAAACAAAAAAAGAGGAAGGGGAAGTAGATAATTCTCATGTCCAGATCAACCAAACAGCCACCAACTCCAGCTGACAAGAGCAGTGCCTTTGGCTCCATTTCATAAAATATGTAAAGTCATTTCTGTTAGAAGACAGTGAAGTTCCTGTTTTCAGTGCTATAATAAGAAAATTTGTCACCTTAGCAGACAAATTACTAGAAAATGGCTTGTGTAATCTCAAGGGGACAGAACCTTTGCTCCTTCCATGGGCAAACCTCAGTGAACTCAGTGACAGCTTTACTTGAACACAAAAAAAGGTTTTAAGAAACACTTCAACGAAAAATTGAATTTTATACATACAATGAAGAAAACTCTTGATGCTCTGATGCTTGCTATAGGCATAGATGTGCAAAGGGCTAGGAAAAAGGTATTTTATCAGCAAAGTAACTTACTAAGGCACATAACTTATGAGTGAAGCATCAGTGAACAAGTGAGCTTCACAGCTCTCTCAAATTTCTGTCAGTACTTGACTGGCACCACATCAACAGACTCATTTTCTGGTAAAAAAAAAAATCAGGGAGCATTTAACCACATCCTTCTACCAATAAGGTAAGACTGTGCTCACTGCCATGGATCTGCCTCTACAGGCACGGGGGGTAGAGGCAAAGAGAGTAAATATGAGAAATTTCTCTGTCATTTTGAGTGTATTTGTCTGCTGCAGTACATAGAAGGTCTGATATCTTAGAGCTCTGCAGCACAAGAAATAAGTGTTTTGTCTTACACTGGGGATTTGGCAAGCACCCATTTCTGCAAGAAAAAAGGCATTTAACTGTAATTTTACCAAACCAAGACATTAGACTTCAATTTTCCAGCTGCTTAGACCCCTACTACTCATTCTAGGGTTTGGATCTGATACTCATTTGCTACAAGAGGAGTTTCACTCTTGGCTGGAAGGAGAAGTTGGTGGGATTTTAGTTGTTGGTTTGTTTTTGGTTTTTTTTTAAACCTGTGCTGCCTTTACCTGCTGTGGAGGCTGCAGTTTAAAAGAGGAGGTAGAGGTGACATTGTGGGCAGGAGTGAGTGGAAAATATGTACACTCATCAAGCTGCAAGCAGATGTCTCATCTACATGTGGATGTGCCTCTCCCATGTGCTGTACCCCAAGGGCACCACTCACTGCCTCCTCAAAGCTGCTCCTGGTGTTTCCCCATGCATAGATATTTGCAGCAGAGATACCCATTTGTTTGTTTAGTCTGACTTCCACCAAAGCTAAATTAGAAACAGCCTTATGCAAGCTCTGGGAGACCTGCAGCATACTGGGCACACTCCTGTAGTTCAGCCCAGCTGTGGCTCCTGGTTCCTTGTGAAGATATCCAGGTCTGGGAGAGCAGGGGTGCAGGGCACCTGTGAGGCTGACATGCTGGACCTGCTGCTTTCTCTGAGAAACCCTGCATGGTGCCTGGTTTTGATGTCTGTGAAAACCACTGACTGATTATTATTCCTGGGCCAGGAAAATATTCACAGGCAAGCACCCTTTATTTCTCTTTTGCAGCGTAGCCTGTGTACATGGGCATCTTGGAAGAAAAGCAGAAGTTTACAGGCTGGTTAGATATCTGCTGACATGACTGGAGAGTCTCCTGTTTGCTTTACTGGGAAGTATATCGAGTCCCTTTACATTCATTTTATTAGGTTAGGATGATGTTTTGTTTTGTTTTTTTAAAATTATTACCAATTTTATCGTTTGGTCACCAGCTGAATTATTTGCACCTTTCACATCCAATTAAATACCACAAAGTGCCAGTACTGGATTTTTCTCACAACTGGTTAGAAACCATGATAGAAAACATAACCCTGCCACATCAGAGGCATTCTTCATATACTATACAATATTTGCATCTAGGTTTCCTTGTTGCTAGCCAGTGCCATCTGTTATCTGTTTTGGTCTGCTCATAAGAAGTGGCAATTTTTGAAAATTGAGAGCAAGACAAGAACAATGGCTTCTTCCTTTGTATTTTATGTCCCAAAGAAACCAACTGGATCTACACATGCACAGAAAATATATCCCTCCAACTGGCAATATATTAGTGCATGCTTTTTCAGTATGGAAAATTTAAAGAGACAAGACCCATCATGGGCAAGTATTTCAATTTAATGAAATAAATCTGTGCCCCACAATGCCTGGATACTCAGTTTTACTTTTGTCTCTCTTGGAGGGTGTTGACACTCAGACTTGGTGATGGAATTAATGGTGACAGCTGAGATAGTTACTACCCTCAGCTGTGTGCTCTGTCCCTCTCTTGGAAATTATTACCCTCTTGCAGCTGGCAAAACTGGATGCTTCGTGAGACCAGCTTCAGACTGCCAGACCTCACGCCAGCCTCGGCTTACGCGGATCCGCCAGCCCATAAACTCCCGTGGCTTGGAGGTGAGCCCACAAGCCACTGAGCCATGCCTGCTGTGCAGGTGCTAAACACTCAGAAAGAAAGGGGTGGCCAGTTGAAGGTGCTGCTGCTTTGCTGCCCCCCTGTCACATACCACTGTATGGGTGGCAGCCCACAGATCATTCTTTCCTATTTTTGTAAATACAAACATGTCTAACTCAGGGGACACATTGTCACCAGGAGATGAAATGGCAACATCCCAAGTGACAAAAAGAGAACATGTCCCCAGCCTTTTCATTTTTTTGTGGATTCCAATATGAAGACAGATGTTGTTTAAGGATGGTAATTTCAAGTTTTGCTTTGTTATAAGAGGTAAACTGAAGTCCTTTATGTTTGAGGATGCTGTCTGTTCCACAGTTCTTAACTAGAGCAGGCTATAAACCAGCACCAGGTATTTTAACAGACTGCCTATTTTAGACTTCGATATCATCTGTTCCTCATATTTTTGCAGTCCCAGTGTTTCCCTTCCAAGATGTGTGATATAGATGTACAGGGTCTTTTAGTCTTCTTTTCAGTGACAGAAGCCAAGATCTAGAAAGCCTCAATTTATCAGCTATTACTGTACAGATTTTTTTCCCTCCCTGATCCTTTTCCCAAAAAGTGGAGTGTGTATAGAGTTCCAAAAGAAAAATGGAGCATGTCCTAGGAATGCATCCTTCTAGCCTGGATAATTCCAAATATCTAATTCTGAACTAATAAAATGGGTTTTGCTTCAAATGAAATATAAAATTCTGACACTCAATCTGCAAATAATTGTATGCTGCGTAACTGGCACTTCAGTAGTTTTTGTTTGTGATATATCCAGAGGAAGAGATGGATGCACTGTCAGAATTAAAGCACTCTCATGATTTGTCCATATGTTTCTGCTTTGGTCCCCAGCTTGTTCCATTTCTGTGCAGAGGATAAAGCCTCTTCTTCATATGCAACACAGCCTCCAGGGTAGGCAAGGAAAAGAGTGAATCTTTCCTGCGTTCCTCCTTACCAAAGAGCTGGCTTGAACTTGGATGCAGCTGAGTTTTGCAGCACCGTATCCCTCCTGGCTCTGAAGCCAAGGAACCTGAGGCTCATTAACATGATTTTCAGAGGATGTGCATTCATCAGCACTTGCCCAGCAAAGACAGCAAGAAACTGGAACTCATGTATCTTTGAATGCCAGGCTCCAGTAGGGAGCAAGTATCATACTGAAGATTGGTTGGGAAGAGCTGGATGCTGAAGGGTAGCAATCCTGAACCAGATTGGTCTTAGACTTTAAGATCAAAAGGGTTTCAGGTCCATCAACATTCAGGATGCTGCAAGTACAGTCAAACTAAGTTTTCTGAACTCTTTTGCTCCCCAATTCACCCATAGCCATTGACTGTATCAAAGTAATATTCTCAAAACACACTATACTGTGTACATTTTTATTATCAGAGCAGGACCCTGAACAGTCAGGTCATTGAGACTCTCCTAGCTTCCTATGCACTACAAGTGAAGCAAAGATCAGCTGAGATACCACCAGCTGCTGGAGAGGTTCCTTGTGGGACATAGAATGGGACATGAACCTCCTCAAAAACCTCCTCCTCTTTCTGCTATAAAACCTACACAGCTCTGGCAGTCCCTTCTGCCACATAAACTCTTACCAGCCATCTCCTCCCACAAAGCAAACAGGAAGAATTTAAGGCATCAAATAATAATTAAAAAAAATCTCAGCACTGCAGAACAGAATCTGAAAAAGAATGCCAGAAACTCTATGAAATCCCCTAGGGACTTAGCTATTGATTTTGCACTGCAGATGGTCAGACATCATGGAAACGTGGCAATGTAAAACCTGTTGCTAGATTCATGGTGGGTGATTCAGTTCAAGCATTGTGGCTTAACTTCACAGAATGACACTTCTGACATTTCAAAACTAGCACTTGCTTGCGTCAGATCAGGAGGATGTGGCCCTGACTCCAGCTCCACAGAGAGTTGAAAATCCACTGGCAAAGCTTTAACCTCTTCATAAGACAATAGCAGATAGTGCTTTTTAAGTAGTTTTTGTTTATCTTTTTTTCTTTTGTTTCTAATGGACTCCTTCTGAATTTGAAAATGTCCTCTCTACTTTTGTTCTGATTTCCCCAGTGGAAAGAAACTGAAGAAGCTGATCTACGTCAAGTCAGAAGAAATGAGGCAAAGTTAATATGATTCAGGAAACAGTGTTTGATCACTGAATGTTGCCAAAGAGCCAGCAAGAGCTGGGCAAACCACTCCTGTGGGAGTTCTGCCATTGACTGCATGGGCCCAGAATCTCATCCATTTTTAGTAGAATTGGATGAGTGATAAATCAAACAAAAGAACAGCAAGTTACTTGGTGTCCAAATAATATTTGTATGTTCTAGTCTTTGCTGTATGAAGGTTCTTAGTTTTCTGGGACAAGTCTAGTCAAGCACTTTGTCCATAAAGTGACCATTGGCAGAGGTCAGTTATATTTGCCAAGCTGGACAGTCTTACATATCACAATTCCATCCTTGTTCAGTAATATCTCATTCTTTATCTTCTTGGAATATACATGGCAAGAAAGTGTCCCTGTTTTTGCAAGTAGCTCTCTGACCTATTCACACAAAAGCCAGAACTTTTCTACACATTAGGAAAGAAGGGTTTTCTGCAAGAAGAGCTGCTGCTTCAGGACCTGTTGAGTAAAAAGGGGTACCTGTTACATTCTACTGCATCATAAAATATATACTGGGTCTTGAGTGTCAGGAGGGCACCAGAAGTCAGTAAAGGCCTGGTCTCAGAATAATCAGAGGGAGAAATAAGATACATTTTACAGGAATGAATGGAAAGGCTGATCTACACTCAGCTTCACACCAATGACTCATGTGGGGTGGGGCCATGCTGGCACCTGCCTGGTTATTCTGCTATAGGCAGTAGCTCACGTTGCAATTTATCTACCTTTTGGCTGAAAAGTAGCAAAGATATGATCTGAGACCCAGTTCCATCCTACCATGGTTAAAGGAAACAACTCTGTTGAGGATACTAGAGGGGAATTCCTCTATTGATGACAACATGAGAAAAACACTATCTTAATATTAATCTTATCTTCAAAAGCTTATGCTGCTATTTCTCAAAAACTGAGACTTGGACAATTTATATACCACAGCTCTATGGGTTCAGATAGAAACTTTAGACTCTGTTAAAATATTTCAGTCCTCCAAGAAATGCCACCTTAACACACAAAGTTTAAATGTTCCACGTGAAGTAATTTTCTAAGGCATCCTTAACAACTCCATGGTAAAGATGCATTCAGTTCAACATTTTCAGTGAGATAATTTCCATGGCACACAGTTTAGTACGATGCCTTGAAAATGGCCATCTCACAATCCTATGTGAAAAATTAAAACATCACATGTTTTTCATCTCGCTGCAATAGAGAAAAATTGGTCTATTTATGCCAGTGGTTTTCTGCAAAAGCTATCTATGTACAAAAAAAAAAAAAAAAAAAAGGCTGCTGTTTTTTTCTGGGCACATTGGCATCTGAGCTGTTTATTGTGGTCGGACTACATTATTGCAAACAGAACACAGCTACGCTGTGCCCTACCAGCCATAAGAACTGGGTGAAGCTCTGGTAACAGTTTCACCATTGTCAGTGATCTGCAATGAAAATGGGTTCACAGGAGGTTACCTGAGGTTGGAATTGTTCCCACTGAGTGGTGTGGAGCCAATCTTACTGCTGTTAAGTATATTTCCTTTATTTGACGGTTCTTGTCTTTTTTAATTTCTCAATTAATTTCTTATCAGTATTGGTCTTCAATAGAGGATACCCAAACTTACTTTCTTTTCACTTTGTACAACTTAGACATTTCTGAGACAGAAGAACAAAGCACTGAGTAATCCTGATAATGGTCATGGGGTTTGACCCTACTTTGCACAGTCACATTAATTTCCTTTTAAAATTTGCGATCTCCCACATTTTTCCTGTAGAGCTGCCAGAGAATTCCACCACTTGCCCAAAGCATTTCCATTTGAAACTGTAGCATACAACACCAATGCCCACCTCTGCTATAGAGGAGGGGCAGCATGGCCATTGGCCTTGTCTACTCAAATGAGCAGCAGCCAATAGTGTGAAAAATTTCCTTATAGTTTGAAGCATGTAGAAGGTTTGGGTGGTACCCCATGGAGGTGATGGTCATTATACTCCTTGGCATTGTTGTACCATTGATGAGGATCTCACCCTATGGGGGACAGATCCTAAGTGCTATCCATTGCCCTTTCATATAATATCTAAAGCTTAGATATTACATGAAACTGGTTGTGAAAATGAAAACATCTTTTCTCTTAGGTGTACCATGGTCTAGCTACCCTTTTTCTAATACACAGTATCAGGGGTGTAGCTGAGGCAGCAGCAGCAGCTAAAACCAACCAGCTCAGTACAAACTACAATCTTTTGCAGTTGTGCAAGGTCCACAGAGGCCACTTCACCATTGGAGCAGGTTCTGCAGTCTCAGCTGAGCTTTCTGCTCCCCAAGGCATAACCGGGCGTTTCAAAGCGACTTTGGCACCACATATGGCTACAGTCCTGTGCTTGGAGCAGGTATGCAATACCACTCTGCCCTGGTACTTCTCAGCATGGGCAGCAGCCTGCTTTCCTCTCTGGACCTCAGTCACACAGTACTCTTTTACACAGAGCTTGTGGAAGCAGGGAAAATAAAAGTCAGCACGCTATGAGCATGTATTCACATGTGTATGCAGTCAGCCACAACACTATCAACACTGTGATGTTTTACAGCGATGGCTGGGATTTCAGAAGTATAGTAGCAGTGTAAAAAGTACAGGCAAATTGATTTGCAATGTTAGCACAAAACTCAAAAGAGCAGTCCCACTATCCTCTGGAGAAATTTACACTTCTATTGAAATAAAAAAACCCCACTGGATCCTCTAGAGTTCAGAAACCAGTCAGAACATCTGTACTTCTAATAATAAAAGTCTACCACACATTCTGTGTGAAGAAACTTTAACTTCTAACCAAAGGCACTACCAGGAACTGTAGCTACTATCTAGTATTCACAGAAAAAAAAGCAGTTCTTTAGTCCTGTGCTAGGAGCAGAGAAACTCACTGAATGGTACACCTCTTTCAAACAAACCCTAAACCCGACACGATTTCCAGCCACAGCCCTCAGTGACATCCCTGGGACAGAGTGGATCCCGTAGCAGAGGCACGCTGACGCTACTTCTGCCACTCTGGGGAGAGGCACCGACGGACTCGACGGGAGCCTACCTTGCCCAGAAACGGGAGCCTACCTTGCACAGACGGGCTCACGGCCTCCGAAGCCCGGAGCAGGGCTGCTCCGGCGGGCACAGGGCGCGGGGTACCCGGGGCTGCTCCGGCGGGCACAGACAGCGGGGTCCCGCTCGCTCGGGCTCTCACAGGTGCCAGCGCGCGTCTCCTCCGCTCGCAGAGTTTGTCATGAATGTCCCCAGCCGGGTCCCAGCGAGCCCAAACACCTCGGAGCCGTCAGCCCTCGGCCCCGCGGTCCCGTCGCAACTTCTCCTTGCCTCGGCTCTCCGCTGGGAAGTTCGGCGGAGCCGCGGCGCCGGAGCGGGCTCCGCTCTCTGCGGAAACTCGCCTGCCCCACCTAGAGGAGCCCCGCGGGATGAAGAGGAGCCCCGCGTCCATGCCCGCCACCGCCGAGCTCGCGTTTGGCTGGTGAACAGGAGGCTTTATCTGGTTTGGCCGAGAGAAGGGGAGCCAGAGCAGGAGAATGCTTCTGGGGAGCTCCTGAGAAGTGAGGGGGAAGTTTGATGACCGAACTGGTTCAAATTAGTGAATGTTGCCATGGCAAAAATCAAACTATCCTGCAGAAATACCTGATTTTCAGATAATTTGGGGTGGCTCCTCTGAAGCCCGCTTCAGTTTCCTATTTTTCAATCAGTTTTGGAGACTCCCTGGACTTCCCACAGGACTCTTGCCAGGGAAGGACAGCACGGGAGACATCAGGAATCACTGGTTCTCCAGGAGCACTCACAGCTCCCTGCTGCTTCTAGAAAATTCTAAAGCATAACCTAGATTTTTTTCAAATTGAAAATGTCATAGCTACCTTTCTGAACTATTGATTCTTTTCTTCCCAAGCAAAATTGAAATATTCTTATACAGTTGTATCGCTCTATATTCTCATACAGTTTTCTAAAGGTTGCAAATTCTGGCTGTCAATTAGCTCTGTGCAAGGGAATTGCCAGTATTTCTGCAAAGACAGTGTTCCTTAAAATAAAATAAAAAAAAAATGACATAACCTACACAGATAGCATTATATATCACTGAAGGGAAATAAATGAAATTAAAAACACCCAGCCCACCTGCAAATGGCTTGAGAGCAGTTAGAGCACAACTCAGAGGTCATAAAGGAGAAACATATCAAAGTACACCTCCTTTGTTGAGCATCCAGTATGTAGTATGAAAAACTGACAGTGCTTGGTCAGTGGAAAATATTTTTCCAAGGAGACCTTTCAACCTTGTTGGATACAAGATTCTTAAGTGTGTATTCTGGTGTGTGTTCTTGTCATTCTGCAGCTGACCTTACAGTCACCATCCCACTGGGCAAAGGCATGCATTGAAAGCAGGGGTGCTTTGGTTCTTATCTAACACCTACCAGACTCGATAGTATGAATCAACATTAAAATATAATTGGGAATTTTTTCATTTTATTAAGAAACATATTCAATACAATGGTTCCAGTTGTCAAAAGCTGACCCTGGACTACATAGCAAGTTGCTTCCTTCTTACCTGCAGAGAAGGAAAGATTACAGCTGTTATCACTACAACAGACAGAGCATGGCTAAGCCTGTCTGGCCTTCCACAGGGACTGCTTCTCTTAGCAGCAGGTGAATTGTTCCTGAACCTACTTCCTTTCTGAAACAAAGTTATAAGAGAGACAAGGATGAAGGTGGTGGTATCAGGGCAGGTTCACTGGAAATGATGGAATAAACCAGGAAAGAGGTTGCTTCCCTACAGTCCACAGGGTATATCTAATATTTATTCCTGAGAAGAATCAAAGGCAGCAGGATCATGAAAGACAGAAAATAGTATGGAGCAGAGGGCAGAGGGAGAACAATAGTTGTTTATCCCCATTGCCTGTGGAAGCAAGGCTTATACAATGTTTGTGTTCCCTCCTAATAGAAATTGAATCTATTGGCTAATAAAAATACATTCTCAGAAGCCTCTAACAATAAGCAGCTGGCTAAAGACAATCATCCCCAATTTATTGCCCAGATTTGGAGAAAGCACACTGTGAACACACCTTATGAGAAAGCAACAAATCCATGCAGACAGAGACCTCACACATTCTCCAGCCACCCAAAAAGCATATATCTTCTTAGACCACACAAGTCAGTCAACCCACAGAACACAAATCTGTAGGAAATCAGGATTCATTAGTTCCAGTACTTCTGGGGCAAGATGTTTTTCTGAGGATGGTTTATCATCATAAGTCTGAGAGCCACTTGTTGCCATGATTCTTCTTAGTTTTCTGAGCGTTCATATTAAAGCAGAAGTGTAGCAGCTTCTCACACTCGTAAATGTAAACAGTGGACCATGTTTTGTAAACACTGCCCTTGTTATGAATTCCTTCTCCATGAGAAGGGGAGGTTAAATGACAGTCTCCTGGACCAATGCGGGTGAGAGGTGGAATAACCCCCCTCCAATCCATGGTCACCTTACTACAGATATTTAATAAGAAGAATAAACAAGGCACGGACTCCTGCCCTGCTACTCTGAACCCAGACCTCTGTCTCCTGAGTGTCCTTATCTAGCTAAGCTCGCAGTGATAGGCACTGGAGAATTTTATGTTTTAAATCTTTGGGCCAAAATAGGTTAATTTTCATTCTTCTGTTTCTCCCAGTCTTCAAAGCAGCTAGGCTGTGCCAAGGGAAAAATCACAATATGGGTGCCCAAGGTCCTGCCTCTGGGTGAACTCCTCATGGTTTGAAGTCCTCATCCTATGAGGGCTGACATCTGGCCCAGAGAAGCTGCTCTGCAAAGGCACTATGTGAAAAAGAGAAACTCATATCTTGCTGGCCCAGCCACAGCGGAAAATGAAAGAAGAAGAGCTACCTTTGTCAAAGAGCCACCAAAATGACAGTGTGTTTTTTAAGCTGCCACATTGATTCTTGGCATCAGGTAACAGGCTGAAAGGATTAACTACACCTTTCAATCCTCTGACATCCATATGTCTATCCACCCTCTCTGACAAGTGAAATTCCTGCACTCAGCCGGAATGAGGGGACATGCAGGCATCAGTGACAAAATAAGTATATGCAGCCACAAGAAATGAAAGGACGGGTGAGTCATGATGAACCTGTGAACTCTGGACTTGTGAGGCTTCTTACTGCTTACCTTTTCTACCAGGATGGAGGTCTGTATGGCACATGAATATCTGTTGTCACACAATCATCCTTCCACCCTACCTTCAGTCCCACCAGAGGCAGTCCAAGGGTGGAGCATGTCACTGCAATATTCCTTAAGTTTGTCCAAAGGGCCTGTGTCTTCCCTCAAGTCCTGGGAGAGGTAGAATGAGGTGAGAATTGCCTGTACTACGTGCCTAAAACAGACAGTGGGTTGGCCTGCTGTGTGTTCTTGCTCCTGTCATCAGCTAAGTAAAGCTGATGGGACTCTCCTTTTGCATTTTCTGTCTCCTTTTTCTGCAGGGGTTTTCTGCATCCCCCTGCCCCTCCACTGCACAAGACTGGCATCCAGAGGTGGTACCTGAGGAGAAGGAGAGAGGTTTGTAGTCCTTGGAGATACTTTCTCCTTTGTGGTAGAAAATTGTCTGGTTTATAACTAAAGTTGAGCTGTCTAAAGGTCTCCATTGTCTCTCAGAAGAAGTGATGTTCATTTTATTGCAACACTAAGAGCTGAGAAAGATACTGTAAGAGGGAAAATGAAATAATTGAGCAGAACCTCCTAGGAATGAAAACCTAATACTTCTGGAGGTGTGCTTGATAAAGGTCCCCTTTCCCAGAGCTTACATTTATTTCCAAAAATACAAAATTACAAAATTACAAGCACACACCTGCAAAGGGCTCCCATAAGCATACTGCCTGCTTCAAAAGATGGACTCACTGATGTCAGACTGATGACTACACATGAGCATACTCATCCAGGGCTTTTCTAACCCTGCTCTTTCCTTCATAACCCCACCAGTTGCCTCAGTCAGATTTATTGCAACACCTACCACTACCCTCAGCCTTTCACAGTCAACACCTTCTATGTCCATGGGGTTGCCCTTTACTGGTTTTATCTGTCCAAGAACCACAGAACTGCTTTCAGATGCCACACTTTTTATTAGGCCAGAGAAAACACACATGGGTGCTGGTTTATGTAGAGACTAGAGTGATAAAGGTCTCTTACAGCCATAAAAGCTTAGTTTATTTCAAATGGTACCTTTTAGTGATTCTTCAGGTTCAACTGACTCACTTCTCCAGCTGACTCATTACAAGCCCCCAGCCTCACAGATATCTGAGAATTGAAACTGCTTACTAAGTCACAAAACCCTACATGGTATTTGGAGAACTTCTTCCAAATCTTCACAGAGACTGTTTTGGGCTAGCCCATTTAAATATATTTCTGATTTTCAGAATTATGTCTTTCGCAAGAACCCAGTTCCTAGTTTGCAAGAACCTAGTTCTGAAAACTGCAAAGCAATTAGCTTAGCTCAAACACCCACAGAAACCATGCCCTTGAGTTTGCAATAAATATTTCAAATAATTAACAACGTATTTCTGTGCCTTCTAGAACACGGGTAATTAACAAATATATTAATCATGACTTCTTTCCTAAAAGGAAGAACTCATGCCAGCTACTGCATAAGTAGTTTAAAAAAAAAATTAAAAGTATATAAAAATACCCTTTCCTTTGCTGCTGAGAAAGAACACCTTATTTGTTATATTTTATTTTCATCCCAGTCTTTCATAAACTCAGGCAGGCAGAACATAGGAGGATGGATCCAAGCACAAACCTTTCTCAAATATCTGAAAAGCCAAGAGAAGAGAGGAAGCTAGGAAAGAGTTAAACTGAAGGGCCAGGAACAAATGGAATACAGGACTCTTGAGATACACTGTGGTATCAGAAGTATTCTTAAGAGGCCTCTTCCTGCATCACAAAGGTCTCCTGGAATTTTGCAATTGATTTAATAATAACCCTGGATGCTAGGACAGTCAGTAGCTCAAACCCTTGATGTAGACTTTGGATACAGCATTTTAAACCAGTTATAGGTGGATATTTACTGTGTTACACTATATTTGAATCTTCATTTGTACCTTCATTCTCTGCAGCATTTGTGTTTGCATGTATTGCTTTGCATTGTAATTTTTCACTTTTGCATATATGCTGACCTTCTCTCTTCACTGACATTTCTGTACTTACTGTTGTAAAATCACCTGCTTTACCAATGTCTTTCCATGTAGTTTCACTTAGTTGTATTTCTTGATGAATATTCTCCAAATAAGACATTTGTCAAACTGCTGGTTTCTTTTTCTTAATCTAATCTTATTTCTAGAACTAGGTCACATTTTGTGAGGTTTCATTATTTGGGGAGGAGAAAGAACTATGAATATTAAAGAACATTAATCTCTGATGTTTCTGGATTTGTCATTTGTTATTCCAAACTTTTGCAGTACTGTGAAATATTTCTTCCGTCTTCAGTGTTCTTCTCTATCTTATTTCAGATTTTCTCTGCTGAAATCATCCTGCACAGAAGATGACAATGTCAGAAAGTTTCTTTATAACCCTAAACTTAAGGGGAGCTCTTAACATATGAGTATATTCAATGTAAATTATGCATACTTACACACATGTTAATGTTCTGCTCCAAGCTGACCTTGTATTTTCTCTATCTTTTGGAAAGAGTCTAATTTTATCAGTATCTATCTTTGATATCAAATTGTCAGAGGCAATGACAGTACTAGAAAGTCAGATTACAATTTTCTCAGTCACAGAAGAAAGGGAGAAGTTTTGCCTATGCTAATATTTACTGATGGCTTCCATTAGGAAACTTCATCATAGCACAGATTTTGACTTAAGGATATAAATTTTGGAGAAAGTCAAATTTGTAGTTTGCTTTTTGCTACTATACACACTGATCTGAGAGAGTTACACACCTCTGAATATTGCTATTTGCATTTTTACTATGAAAAGTGAATTATTAAACCATCCAGACTTTCTTCTTACAGTGAAGGTGCTCCATTGCTGTGGAAACTGAACCAACATTTTCCCCTGAAATTATTTCTTGTTAATGTTATTGGCATTGTAGTGCCGATCTGCAAGGAAATCTCCTGTGCTTGTAATGACTCATTCCTGTGTACAGGAAAAATGCAAGAGCTGGGAAGAAACAGAATGTGAGAGGAGAGGGGAGACAAAAGCGAAAAAAGGGAGACAAGGGAATGGAAGAGAGGAAAACATAGGGCAATGGTTAAGTTTAAGGGAACAAAGAAGAGAATGGGATAAGACAGGCTAGAAGGATGGAAACATTAACATAAAAGGAGAAAGATATGAAGATTAGCAGGAAGAACAAGATGAGGGAAGACTTACAGAGGAGGAGTATGGGAATACACAAGACAGAGAGTCAAACAGACTTGATTAGCTGGTTTGATAACCAAGATGCCATGGCAGGAACAAACAGAACTGTGAAAATTCCAGAAGACGGGATTAAACCTGTTTACGGGAAGAGAGAAGATTCAATCAACTTCTGCAAGCAAAGAATTGTTGTAAAATACATGAGCTTTCTGTGTGATTTCTAACCTGATTATTGTAGTAGAAATTATTAACCTGTCTGAAATAGTATATAAACTTTTGAGTAAAATCGAATTCTTATTACCGAATCAGTCTTCCTGTCTCTCAATCAATCGCCAATAGAAGAGAGGGAGAACACTGGGAATGACCAAAGGTTAGTATAATTTTAAGGTTTGGGTTTACTTTTTCAGTGTTTTGTTGGTTGTTTTTTTTCTTTTGACATCTGAAATTAAGATTTGCAAGCTTCTTGTGTCCATATATATATATCTCCATAGCTGAACAGCCACATACCCACACGTATGACTGTAAAGGGAAGAGGGGGCTCAGCAGGAGACCAGAACTAACACGGCAAAGCCAGAATCCACAGTATGCCCACACTGGCTTGCTTCTGCAATTTCAGTCCCCAATTTCAGTTCAGTGGATGTGCACTTGCCCCAGTCAATGTACATTGAACAGGTAGCACTTGGAACAGTCCCTCTGTTCATCCTTACACAAAGTGCAAGCAGGAACATTATTAATGACAGAACCCTACTACGCATACATTAACTTTCTTATGGAAGTTATCCAAGTACTATGGATGTCTCTTGTAAAACACTCAGTATTCTAGAGCTTTATGAGCAATATTGATTGTATCAATCAATACAGCTTGTCTCTAAAACAGGTGGTGTTAACCTGATGCAATAGAAAAGAGAGGAAGCCATAGGAGTAATGATAACCAAATATGCCAAATAATTTCAGACGTTTGATTTCAAATACCTCAGGACTGGCATTTCAGGCAGTATCACAATATACAGCACTTGCTGTATTCTGGGGGGGTTTGCAGTGGCTTCAGTAGCAGTCAGAAATTGAATCACTCTGTCAGGCCTGTATTGTGCATCTCTTGGGGAGCAGGGTAATAAGGCAGGGAGCCTCGGAGTTTCCAGGGCAGCATTGGCTGCCTGAAGTGCTCAAATATTCCTTCTTCTCCTGCATCTCTTTGCCTTTACTTTTGTATAGATGTTGCAGCAAAGGAAGCAAAGTCTAGTAAAAAGCACAGCACAGCATGTAACCAAACAGAATATGATATGTCATGGATTGATATTGGCCAAATGCCAGGCATCCACGAAAGTCATTTGCCCACTCTCTTCTGGTATAGTTGGGCAGAGAAGAGGAAAAAAATTATGTAGGGCTCATGAATTGAGATAAGGACTGGGATAGAAACACTCAAAGGGCAAAACAGGTTCAAATTAAAAGGTATAAGGTAAATTTATTATTAATAGAGTCAGAGGAGAATAATGAGAAGTTAAATAAGCCTTTGAAACACCTTTTTTCACCCAGCCCCTCCCTTCTTTCCACTGACAGCACAGGGAGATAGGGCCTGAGGGTTTTGGTCAGTTTATCACTGGAGAGCTTCTATTCATTCAGGGAGAGAAGTATTTCTTCTGCTGTGCTGTGGAGTCCCTCCCATGGGCAAACAGTCTTCCCAAAACTGTTGTGGCGTGGGTCACCCATCTGTGGGGTGCAGTCTTCTACAGATAGCTGCTATAGTTTGGAAGCAAAGAAAAAGTTCCTCTCTATCTCTGGAAGCAGGGGCTCTCTCTCTCTATCCAGGTCTCCTACTGGATCACAGCTTTCTCTGGCATCCTCCTGCTCCAGTGCAAACATTTTCCACACAGGCTGCAAGTGGATCTCTGCATCCCCCTTGGACTTTATGCATTACATGAAAGGGGACAGTTTGTGTCTTCAAAGTTTTCATCATGACCTGCAGGGGAATCTCAACTGCAATGCTTGAAGCATCTTCCCCCACCTTATTTTTTCCACTGGCCTTGGTGCAGCCATATTGTTTTCCCTCACATGTCTTCAGTACCTGGTCTTCTCTGACCAGAAGAAAAAGTGCTGCTTGTAGGTATCGTTGCCAACAAGTACCACTAATTCAAACATTCCTGCAGGATCCCGCAGTGCCGAAAGGTTGATTTTGTCTAGGTTCCATGTGGGGGAATCGCTTGCCAGGTTTCCACTGCTGGCCATGCTGGCACTGTTTAAGGCCTTTCCTCATGCAGGAGGCTCAGAAGGAGAAGCTGCTGCTGCTGTCCCTGCCCTTCTGCCCGTGGTGTGGCTGGCCAGGGGTGGCCAGGCAGGCAGGGCTCACTGCAGGCTGTGCCAGGATGGTGGCAACCACGGCGGCACAGCGGCACAGGCCGGGATGGCAGCGGCCACAGCGCCTCGCCACCCTTGGAGAAAACTGCCCGTGTGCTCTTTTGATTTTCTTCTTACATATGTCATCACAGAGGCGTTACCAACCTCTCTAGTTGGGCCAGGAGCATATCCATCTTCAGAGCCATTCGAGATTGGCTCTGTAGGACATGGTGGAAGCTTCTAGCAGCTTCTCACTGAAGTTACCCCCTGTGGCCCCCACTCACCCTCCGCTACCAAAATCAACACATGGTGGTTTGTACTTGCAAAGTAATTTGAGCAAGTCCTTAAATTCACTCTCAGACGCCTAATTCTGCTTTATGTTTATATAACCCCTGCCAGTGGGGCAAAGCTCGTCTCCAGCCCTGTCATACTCAACTGGTGACTCCCCATGCTTGGTTTGCACACAAATCACTTTTCATGGATCAGGCTCCATCCCTCAAAGTTAACTGAAACTTGACCACAGCAAGCTTTGTCACCTGGCAAGAGCAGTAGTCACCAGCACATTACAGTCATGAGTATAGAGGAGAGGGAATTTTTTAGTTAGCAGTTATACCTCTTCAAATAGCTGCAAGGTACTAAAGCCATTTAGCCACCTAAAAAGTGAATTAACTTGCAAGAATTATTTGTAGATATTTCAAGCATGTCCTGAGCCGTGAAACACCTTGGTTTTAGCATGGTTTAGAACTGAAGGCTTTCAACTTGTCCATTAACTTGGCCATCAGCTTGGTCTGTTTTTCTCTGTTGTGTGTAAACATTGCATAAAACCCTGGAATATTCTTGGAAGAATCATTTAGAAAAGGTAACTAGAGCAGTGTTTTAAGCATTTGTTGTAATGGTGATCATCATAAGTTTTTTGATACAAAATACACAATCATCACTTCTATTTAATAAAAGAGTATAAACAGGGCATGAAGTGTATTGAGTTTATAAACATTTTATAAAATGTGGTTTTTAAATTGGTGGCTATTTTAGCTTTGGTTCAAACCATAATCTAATGAAGTTTGGACCATAAAATTATGGGTACAAATAACCACAGTGATGTCACAATTTGTCACTTAAGTGGTAGAAAAAATCAAAAAGGCTTAGGTCATGAGTCTGACCAAAACAAATGTCTGTGTCTAGTAGAATAAACCATTCCACTCACCACCAGTCAGCTCCTTCTCCAGAGTGACAAGAGAGTTTAAATTCACTTCCTTAAAGGTCAATTACAGTTTTATTACTCTTAATAGATGTAATTCATCTTTAATCCAGGAATCTTGTATTAAGAGGAATTATTCAGAATACTTTTCAAACACATGCCAGTAGCACATTTTTCAAACACAGTGCAATGAATTCCCATTTTGTTGATAACTTCTTCCTTGGCAGATCACTTCCCTTCATGAATGCAGTTGGTTTGCACATTTGATTAATATTTTAATATGGTATTGCATCACCTGAAATATATGACTGTAGTGTGTTACTACATTTCAAAATACATAATAAATTGAAACTGGTTAATAAATTGTCAGCTGGTTAAACAGATCAAACCCAGCCTTGCAGTAGTCCTTCCATTCAAGTGCAGGTGACTCAAGGTTAGCAGGTGGTCAGGAGGTGTGGGTGACACCACCATCTGTATCATCTGCTGACTACTGTTGGGCTGCTCTCCAAATATTCTTGTTTTCATTTTAGAGGTGAACTCTAAGGCCATGTGCTTGCTCAGAGGTAGAATCCCAGTTCTGTTTGTGCTGAAGCAATTCATAACTTCTCTCAGACCAGAACACACCTTTTCTACCTTGCCCTTAGTTCCTGCAGTGCATCAGCTGAACTGGTTGGGATCCTTTGCCAAAAGAAATGCACAGCTTTTTTCAAGATAATTTTAAAATTCTAATTCCTGGGAAAATACCCTCAGAATAGAAGGCATATGTAGGTGTGTGAGAGGCATGTGTGTTTGTTTCCCTTTCCAGCGCAGCTAGCAACACAGTAGTCAAGGTACTCCCCTGGTACATTGGGTCTGAATTAAACTGGGGGCTTACACCGAGACCTCTACCAAGAATTTTCACTGCTCGCTGGTTAAAGGCTTTCATCTTCTTCATTTTTTCTTTTAAACTAAAGGGTGAATACAGTGAAAAATGTATCCAGGTGTTGGCAGTTGCCAAAGATTCTGTTTTAAACTGATGCATTTTTCTGTGCCCAGGGAATTGATTGCTCAGTAACATCAGTGAGCATGCAAAGAGTGTCCATGAAGTCAATGAGCCACAGTTGGAGCAGCTCCTGTTCAACAACAGCAGAAAGTATCTCTGTGCTGGCAGCTTGCATGGATGTTTTAAGAGCTGTGCCTTCAGAGTGAGATATGAGAGCCCAACTAGTTGAATTGCCTTTGAAGGTACGTTCATATTGAAGATACATTTGTCACAGCAAGCTCACACCAGCACTTTGGTGTCTCAGGGTAGCTTTTCCCTGAGATTCTCCTCGGGGTTGCTTCCCCTGAGGTGTGTAGGGTTTTTGAGCTTTTCTTGCCTGAAAGGTCCAGTGCCAGAGTCAGAGAAGACAGAGTCTGCCAGTGCCTGTTTCCAAGGCTGTTTATTCTTTCATTATCTTTCAGTTCTTTCTCAGCTGTGCAGGGCATCCCCAGCAGAGCAGGGCACGCGGCAGACTGGGGCGGATCAGAGGGTCCCAGACATTCTGTACCGTTTTCCTGATCCAACCACCATCCACAACATACATTTTATTTACAGAATTTTACAAATACTTACTACCTGTGTTAACATGTCATTTCTACTCTAAACCAATCCTTGTGATCCAACTCAGCAGAAAATGGGAGACAAGGACAATAACAAGGAGGACAGGACCACTCCCCAATTCCTCCACCTTGCCTCTTCAAGCCCATATGCTAAAAATCCTGGGTTCTACATTCGCATTCTGTCATAAACTAACTACTACTTATATCAAACTCTCTTGGCTTGTAATTCTTTGTACAATGTGGGCATTCTCTCCCATGGACTGGGATCAAAAGCAGTGTCCTCCTGGGCTCTGTGTGAGGCTGTCTGACCATCCTGTACGGATCTCAGACCCCCCTGTCCAGTCTCCAAACCCTCCTGCCCAGGTCTCAGACCCTTCAGGGCAACCATGGGAATGCCCTGGACTCTG
Organism: Cisticola juncidis; assembly: GCA_013400215.1. Lineage (NCBI taxonomy): Eukaryota > Metazoa > Chordata > Aves > Passeriformes > Cisticolidae > Cisticola > Cisticola juncidis. The sequence goes on along the minus strand of VXBR01004079.1, from coordinate 207,314 downwards.
ACATAGGTGTACTTAACAAAGACCCTCAGACAGCTGAAGAGATTATGCCAAGTGCAGGGAGAGCAGCAGGAACAGAAACAGTGGCCAGGCTGCAGAGGTGCCTCACCCTACACACCCACAGCACAGCCTGGTCTGTAAAAACACTAACTTATCTCTCAAATTACAAATAATTGAAGACTTTATAAACTCTTTTTTCTCTGCCCCCTGCTAATACCACTTTTGCTTCTATAATGCATCCAGATGATCTTAATTTGTAATTTGGGAGAGACTTAATTACTGTAATTGTTAAGAAAAGTTAATTTAAATGCTTACAGAGTCAGTGACCCAACATGCTCAATGAACTGCTAAGGTTGGGCACAGAAGAATGTAATCTTAATGTACTGAATTCCTTTGCTTCGGGCAAATACAGGACCAAATGTTCAAAGCTGCTTCTTAAATTGCACATACAACATCTGAGGAGACTTCTGCCTACATGTGAGAAACATGATTTGCATGCACAAATACATAATTTAATTAAAAAAAATGCACCCAGGTAAACACTGAAGGCAGTTTTCTATGCTCTTTCACATGAATAAAAATACTAAATACTGTACCATAATATTTCTGAGCAAGTCCTTTAGAGTACCCTGTGAAATGCAAACTTTTGCTTCTGCATCTACCTCTGTAGCTTGTGATGTCCTGTTTTGATGGAACCATGCTTTCCTTCTAGCAGTGTGGTTAGGCTTAGCTATTGACGGGCATATATTGAGATTCTTGATTCCTAGGAATATTTGGAACACTGCTCCTTCTTTAAATATAGTTTCAAATCACTCTCATTCTAATTTTCTTACAGTCTTAGGAACCTTCTTTGGTGTTGCATTTTTTGGCCTTCCTGCACTTTTTTCACCCTCTTTCTTTAGACAAAAGTAGGTATTTCCATCCCCTCCAGGGCAACACACTTCAAATCCTGTTCTCCAGGTGGGTGATAAAAGTAAGAGGGTTCCAGCACTGGAAGACCACGCTCAGCAATTTCAACAACTTTGCCAGTGCTTGGGAAGACTAAGAAAAAATTATTTGAATTCAGAGTGGGCAAGGGGTAGGCATGCCAAGTAGATGAGGAGAAAAACCTTGTGAGAAAACCTTGGAGTCCGAGGAGGATGAGAAAAATTTGGACTGGGAGCTGGATATGGAATGGAAAATGTGAAGCAAGATGAAAACTGAACAAGACTGTAGTGGAGGGGACACGAGGGCAAGACATTGGGTGTGGGTACTCACTGTGGTGAGAGGTGGTGGGGGCTAGGGAGGTGCATGGGCTTGGGAAGTGGTGCAGAGGGCTGTGCTGAAGAGTGCAGTGAAGTAAGTAATTCAGATAATGACTGCAGACAATGCCAAAAGAGAGAGAACTGAGATGGCACAGGGAACTGTAATGCTGGCCCAGCACCAGTAAAGTTCACAGCAGAATGGGTTTGGCTGTGTAGGTTTTATCTACATACTAGCAGAAGCAAAAATGGTGTAACAAGACATAAAAAAGCCCCAGAAGTCCTAGTTTATATTGTGAACAGTTTGAACTGTCCTTAACATCTCTATTTTATCAGTTATACTGTAGTAAAACAAGCTGAAATGTAAACAGTCTGGATACAAGTAGCAATGATTAATTAGTAATTTTCTCAGAAGTGCCTCATCCAAACAGCATGAGCTGTATTCCCATTAAATGCACAAAGAAATCTACTCTACATTAAAAAAGCTGAATTTTCCACAAAGCTGCACAAATTTGTCCCCAAAGCTCTAAATATCCTCCCCTGCCTCACACCACAAATGCAGCAGACACAGCTACTCCAGTGAAATTATGAACCATCAGAGGATTGTCCAAGAAAGTGAATTTGGTGTAAGACTGATGTGGGCTATCTATTGGGGCTGCCAAGGGCCTGGGTCAGGCAGTGCAGCTGTGAAGGTGCCCTGACACCTCGGAGCTGTGCCAGGCAATCAAAAGGGGGGTGGCAGACTCTACTCTCTGGCAGTAAATCAGCTTCTGTGTAGTAAGGTTTTGACATACAAGTATAGCCACTTGAAGCTGTGAAGAGACTTCTCCTGCCTGACAAGTGGTAGATACTTGATGCTTTAGACATGGCTTAAAGAACTTGATATTATGGCATGAAATTTTCCAACACAAGGTATTTTTCTCAGTTTTCAGTATGAGCTGTTCACTGACATCAGCTAGGCTTTTATCTTCACTCAGGCAGAAAGGACAGCAAGCATCACCCATGTTTCTTGATCTCTGATCACTGATGGGTTGGTCTTTCTAGCCTCTGCAAGTTCCTACCTATTCTTATCATCTCTTAACCCATTTCTACCACATTTTTTCAAGGTGAAATTACCACAATCAGCAAGTCCTATTTTTTTTTCCCTTACCACACTAAAGGTATAGACTGATAAATACACAGGGACATTAAGTCCCTGATCCACATAGGCTGATGATTAAAATTCTCTTGGGAGCTCTCCCAGTGACCAAAACACATGTGTCCTTTAGCAGGCACTGGATCAAACTGTGCAGCTCAATAACCCCTTGTGGAAAAAAAAAATTACTTAATGAGTCTAGAGTAATTTCAGACCCTGCTATACTTCCTGCCTTCTGCTATTTTACAGAGGAGCAGACCTCTCACAAGCCTTGTGTTGCTCCTGCCAGTCTCATTCAGAAACCTCAGATTCTGAGGGCATGTCAGATGGCAGTAAGCCACGTATTGTTCAACAAGATAAACCCAAAATCAGTCTCATTCTTTCCTTGCAAACTTGTGGTAAATTTAAAAATAGATACATTTTGTAGACTTGCAATTCCATGATGAGTGCTAGAGTCAGTCTGGGCTATACATAGAATGTTATGTCACTGTGTCCCATCTTTATTTGTAAAGATGAAAACATTAGTCAGTGGGGACAGATTTCGTATCTAAAGAAATGCAGATGTTTTACTGGTGAGTGGCTAAAAGTCAAGGTTCTGTGAAATACCTGCTAATTTCCAGTACTTTAAATTGGTATTTCATCATATGACATTAATTTCATCTGTAAATATGCTGGTCTGTTGCTAGATAGGCTGCCCTTTTTTACTTGGTGTGATTTATTTATTCATTCTCCAGAGCCTAATTACATCTTCAGTTTTATATAATAAGTTTGAACTCTTTCCCTGCAGACTTAACCTGCAAGATCTGGGGGCATAAAACTTAATCATCTCTGATAATTACGTGATGGCACCCCTGAAAATTAAGTTACAGCAGCTGCAAAACATGTGAAACAATGAGACTTATTTATATGATAGTCCTGATAAAATCCTGTAGAAACTTTATGATATGCTTTATTGACCTTCTCTAGGGTAATGTAATGATACATCCTATGTCAGATCCACATCACTGTAATTGAATTTTAGGGAATTTCTATGATGACTCAAAAATTGAATTTGCTCCCTGGTGCCTTTTCTTTCAATACAATCTAGATCCTTTTGTCATTCCTCCTTTTAATTATGAAGATGGGGAGACTAGAGAAAGTGTTATCAGTCTTTCTTGGCCTAGAACCCTTTGCTTACGCTAAAATTTTCCATCGGAGACCATATAGTGACTGCATTTTGTGCAGGATGGGCTCAGGAAGTTTTCCACTACTTTACATATGCCAGGCAAGAGACTGGTACCAGCACACCCTTAATTTCAACATTCAAGCCCTATCACTGCTCTATATTATCCAATTACCTGTGCCCAACTGGACTCCACTGTGCCTTATGCAGCTCATTCCTGTGAGGAGACATGGTCATCCTCCCTGTGCAATGCCGGGGAGGGCTGACTTCCACAGGGCAACCCTCTCCTGGCATGGCTTAAGCCCAGGTGCATCTCTGTGAATTAACTGTAGACATATCTATTGAACTTGGAACATATCAGAGGTTTTGGGACAGCCTGTAATACACCTTCAGTTTTGGCACATCTCTACTGACTTAGAGGAAGGTTGCAGGGATGTTTGAACTTGGTGGGTTGCACTCCCTCTCTCTTCATCTTCATCAGTACTTGTTCATGTATTTTGTTAATAAGTATAGACACAAAAAGATGAAGTGGGAGTACCAATATGGTTTTTAGGAGCCCAAGTTGACTGCAGTTCACTCCAAAAGGTGCAGCCAAACCACTTTCTTTCTCCAAGCTAATAATGGCTTTCAGTAACAGTGAGTGAGAGCACATGCAACAACGAGTTCATGGCATTTCTCCTACTGGGACATAAAGTTAGATAGCTTTCTCTGCACAGTGACTGGAGATCCCATCTTCTCTCTTGTCCTCAGCTGTGCTGGGTTTCTCTTTACCTCTCCGCATTCAAGAAAAACAGTCTAAGTGTATTAAAAGAACAACGTTTTATGATAGGAAGAAATTGCCTCAGTAGGATTCTTTAACTGGAGCAAATGTGTGTTACTCATTACCCATCTCCTATGCAGTGAAATCATTTGAAGGCACAAGCTCTCCTTCCTTCCCTCTGTATGAAATCCTCAAAAGAAAGTGCCACTGCCAAGGCTGTGGCATTTACCAGCAGCTCACACACTATTTACTTTCAAGATTCCCCACTAAAATCCATTTACTTCTGGTATACAGCAGAACAGATCTATATAGGATAAAACATAAGGAGAACAGTTGCTTAATATAGTGGGATACCAGACTTTTACTTGCACTGTTGTGCCCTGGTGCTGTTGCTCCACAGAGTCTACTTTGTACCTGTCCGTGTCAAATCAATATCCAGTGGCCTCGTGAATTCCCATACATGCTCAGAAGCTGTCTGGCTGCAAGTTAGTCTGCTCCCTTATCTCTCCTCTCTTGTGAAGAGTGGCAGAACTGTATAATAAAACCTTTAAAATTGGATCTGGTTGGCAACAATTCTTAAGTGAAACTAGAGAGTCCTCCTCTTGCTGCCTTTCTGATTTTTTCTTTCTTCCGAAATTGTTAAGACAAATAATGATACTAAAATCTGTCACTTTCTATAAATTTTCTACTTTATACAGAACCACAATAACACAACAACAATGTTGGGATAAAAACCCCACAATTTCTCTATTTAAAACAATACCATTTTTGCACTCTTTTGGCCACCTCTGATGTTCTGCAGGCTACTTTTCCTCAGACCTCCTCTTCCCTTTGTTGTTGTTAAAATGCAAAACACAGAAGCCTTTGTGTTTGACAGAAAAAGATCCTATTTCTGAGAAGAAGAGCTATTTTTGTAGCTGAGCAAAGCATGGTTACGTCTAGACTAGAGTGGGAAATGGCAGCTGACAAAGAAAACCAGAAAGGGCATGGCAAGTTTATCTGCAAAAGCAGGAAATACAGGCCAAAAATGCATATGGTGTGTCATTATAAGCAATTTTTAAAGATTTTGTGTTTTCACTTCATTCTCATCCTAAACAGTTTGTGATATCTGTAAGTATGCTACAGATCTATTTGTTGTAAATATAACCATATACACTATGCCAATCTGTATGACTTCAGTAAATGTTCAGTACATTTGATGAAATCAGGCCCTTGGAGTACCTGCTGGTTTTCCACCATGAAAAGCAAATTTCTATATGTTCCAGAAATGAAGCAAATACCTCATTCCATAAATACTTCAGTGAGTCTTACATTGTATGTATTACACTGGAGTTTGCCCACAGGAGAACTGCCTTTGCCTCTGGTACTAAAATGACTGATAAAGAACTTCAAATAAATAAATAAATAAATTATGAAGGTTGCCTAATCAATCTTCAAACTACAAATCAAATTAAATAACTATTTCTAAACCAGTTTGTTCTACTGTTCCATTACAAGTAAACTATCCCTGTAATCTATATTCATTTTCTTGGTCTTTTATCCAAGACAAATCAAGAGAAGTTAATGTGTTAGATAATGGGCTTCAGTAGTCTGGCTTTTGACTTTGGTTGGTTTGGTTTTAATTGGTCTGTTGATACCTTCCAGAGGCTAAGGATTCTGGCAGTATAAAGTATGTATTTTGTGCACTTTAGGTTTGCATCTTGTTAAGATGTAGACCTGGGAATTTAGTGGGCTTGGAAATGAAGAATCAGAGAATAATGTGTTCATGTGGCTTAAGGCTTGTATTAATACAAACAAATAGGACTGCAGTGTTGGGAGTGTGGTTGTTTGTTGTGTTAGCCAGTGACAAATTCTGTGGTACCCACAATAGGTGACACTGTGTAGGTCTCTGCCCTTACACATCATCAGCAGCACCTGCAGGAAGGGCAGAAATGTGGAGCAGGATAAAGAGGAGGCTTTTGGTTGGACCAGCTGTCCAAAACTCTGACCTAGGTGGTTCTGGGGTAGGAACTGCTCCAAGGGAAAACAGTGTGGATACTCACTGTGGATGCCGTGCCATTTCTCTGAGCCTCATCCCATGAGAAATTGGCCTGTGTGCAAACAAGCATGACATGAGCTATGCATCCCCTGCTGTTGTCAAGACACTTCCACACTCAGAAGGGGATATGGGAAGGTGAAGTGTGGCTGGTGCTCAGCGGCAACTTCTTCCCTCACTCTCTGGGGCATTTCCAGCGGCCTTTTAGCTGTTAGTTTTAAGAAGAACACACCGTAATACTGTGCTACAGTATTGTGTTTTTCCAGTTTTATAGTTTTTTTTTTTGTTGTTGTTGTTGGTTTTTTTTTTGGTTTTTTGGTTTTTTTTGTGAAAATTGGTTCCATAGGTATGGAGATGAGCTGAAACTGCTCTGCCAAATCCAATGCCCTGGGTGATGGGAAAGCTGATTAGTGCTCTAGTTTTTCTACTCATGATTTAGGCCATTCCGCATTAACTAAATTAAATAAAGAAAAGGGCTGTTCTGGGAGAAGGCGACAGTATTGTGTTATACCTTTCAGTAATAAAGCGCCAGCCAGCTTGGTAGCCAGCTAAACATTTCTGTGTTTCTAAACATACTCTGAGGAGGAAAAATGTGCTATTGCAAAGTTCATTGATGGCACACATCAGGACTGCCTGGGATGTACTCTATTTCTGGGCCATGCAGGAGTGCAGGATTTTGGCTTGTGCCACAGTTTCTCATGATCCCTTCTCAGTATCTCTTTTGAGAGAAAAATGGATTTACTGTCATTTGTTGAATTTCAGTGCAAGAGATTGCTGTGAAAAAAAACCAAGCCACATTGTTTAATAGTATTTAGGTTGGTTTTGTGATGCTTGACTAAAACACTACCTAACAACCTATTTTAATAAATCATTAATAGCTCGATTTCAGCAGAGTCCATGCAGGATGAAAAAAATTTCTAGGATTAGGCCCTGGAAGCACATTTTCTCCAGGTTAACATTTTAGGTTGATTTTGCTTAAATAAATATCTGTATTACCTAGATTACTGCATTTCAGGTCTAGCCTATGGAAACCACTCGTAATAATGATTTTGCCTTTCCTAATGATTTTCTCCCAAGCACAGATTTATTTAAAGGCATATGAAGTATATTACAAGTCTCATTACATTTCCTGTAAAGCCAGCATTATATATCAGATATTGAGAGATAAACTACAATGTAATTTGCTCCGGGCAGCCTCAGTAAGAATTTGCTGGATCTGTCCCTCTCTCCAGAGAGCCCTGCCTGCACAGAGCAGCCATACACGACTGTCACTCAGAAGCCCAGTCCTTCTGTGATTAGGCTTTTTTGCATTCTATTTCTGGGCCATGCAGGAGTGCAGGATTTTGGCTTGTGCCACAGTTTCTCATGATCCCTTCTCAGTATCTCTTTTGAGAGAAAAATGGATTTACAATAACAATATATATATAATTGCAAGGAATCTTGCAATTTCTACTTTTACAATATTAGCTGGAAAGGAATTTATTATGGATAAACAAGATTTAATTAGGTTCCTTCAATCTTCATTGTCTCCCACAATTATAGTAGATTCAAGTCTTCTGAAACCATTAGCTTTTTTCAGAAAGAGGTCGATGTGTTTATTAATTTGCCATGTATGAGCCTGTGAATGATGAAGTAAGAAATTAGATGTACAAATTCTACATTTTTCAGATTATGTTGTGATGTTTTTTTCCCAATGGACTCTAAAATTTTTAGAATATCAAATATGTACGAAAAGGAGGGTGGCAAGCTTTTAAACAGAAAAGTAGAGAAACTTCCAGATTTTGATAAAAGGCATACTTTTAATCAAGGTTTGTTTTTTTTTTTAACTATATCAATAACTTTCGATAATAAAGCTTTTTTATTACCTCATCCAACTATGGAAAGGTTTCTTGTTAAATTAAATAATCTCTTTTGAAGGATGTTAATTTAGTCTCCTTTACTAAATTAAATACCCAGCTATGGGAAAAAGGTAGACCATAATTTGAATTGTAAAAAATGTATTAATGCCACTAATTCCAGTTCAGGAGATACTAAAGTCAGAATGGATTACTGAAAGAAATAACTGTAGAGGAAAGAAGATTTATTATTATTTAAATTATGAAAAATTCTTAATGTCACTAATTCTCTCGCAATCGCTTTTTGTGTAACAAGCCATTTATCATTAGGATCATTTCAGCTGTGGTAATAAATGGGTGCTGACTAAATGAGTGGATAAAGGAAGGTTTCCGGTACTGGGTGTAAGAACAGCACTAAAAGCTGTAGATCTATCTATGTTCCTTTTGAGCTCTGGGGCAAAAAATGGTGTTCTTTTTCTTTCTTAGGTGTTAGTTCCTTGAATATGTGGAAGTCTGAAGTCTCCTGGCAAACACACGTCTCTTATGCAAACTCAGGGACTCTTGTTGCCAGCAGTGTACTCTGTGTCTGCTCATGTAGATGCTGTTTAATCCCACTGGAGGATACATTTTCATATATAAGGAATAATCTAAACACTGTCTCCTACTTAGGAGAAGAAACATTAAAATATTTTCTATTGTTTGGCATATCAAATGCATCAGGAATTTCTTTTCTTTCTGTCTAAAAACCATCTGTAGAGAGGGCTTTGCTATTTACAGGTTCCAGCCCATGAAAGCTGGGTGTGAGTTACCTCAGCCTAAATCACATCTCTGAAAGATGCAGGGCCAATTTATCTTCTCTCGAAATACAGTGGAGGAGATCTGCACAAGTTCATTTCCCTGAAGTCTGGCATCTGATGGAGTCCTCTGAGACTGAAAGGAGAGGGGTTTGTCAAGGCTCAGCTGTTATGAGCATTGAGAGCTTTTTTGAACTACTCTGAGCTCTCAGGTTTGTTCTTCATCAAAGAGCTCCACGTCTCTCCTAGCCACTTCTCACAGCAAGAACTTCAAAAAGAAAGGAAGAATTACTGGAGACAGGTCTGTGATACACTGATAGCTGAAAAGGAGCTGATGCTTTTCTGCTTCTTCTCTGCAGCATCACTTCACCTAATATTATTTCCTTCAGGGTATCTGCTGATCATCTGTAAGGCATGAGGAGGAACCCCTCTCTATAATCTAAATGCCTAATTTGTCACCAGCTGTTTCCTGCACACACTTTTCTTTGAGCAGCTGGGAAAGAGGTGCTCTTGATGATGTAACATCCTCAGGTAAGACATTAGCAGCTACATCCACATCAGCATTTTAACCCTGACCTGGAATGTAGTTTTGAAGTTGTGGTCTTGGTTGTCTCCACTCGCGGCAGCGTGGGTTGTGTCACAGCAACGCTACTGGGTGTGTGAATGGGGTTTCCTGAAAGAGATTAAACCAGGAGTGTCCCAGCTGCACACCCAACATGCCCCAATGTGGTCCTGGGGGTCAGACTAGCTATTATCACCCCTGAATTGTATCATGTAAATGTCAGGTTTCCCATATCAGTGGTTTTGCTCTAGAAATCCATATCTGGTGAGTTTCTTACTTGTTGAGGTAGATATAGTCTGTCCAGTTCATACAGTGAAAGCTAAGGCAGTTTGTGATCTGCAGTCAGAAAGGTGTCATCCTCCTGGATGGTTTGGCAGGGAGGAGCAGAGTGTGACCCTCATTCAGAATACAGTGATCTACCTTGAAACATCCATGGGATATCCTGTGACTGTGGAAACTGGAAATCACAGAATCACAGAACTGGAGTTGGAAAGAACCCACGAGGATCATAGAATACAACACCTGGGTCTGCACAGCACCATTCCCAAGAATCATACCCTGTGCCTGAGACCATTGTCCCAATGCTCCTTGAACTCCATCAGGCTGGTGTTGTGACCTCTTCTCTGGGATGGAAAACCCTTTTCTAATATCCAGCCCAATCCTCCCCTGACATAACTTCTGGCCATTCCCTCTGGTCCTGTCACTGGTCACCACAGAGAAGAGATCAGTGTCTGCTTCTCCTTTTCCCCTCAAGAGGAAGTTTTAGACTGCAATGAAGTCTCTCCTCAGCCTCTTCTTATGCACACTGAGCAGACCAAGTGACCTCAGTCACTCCTCACATGCCTTCCCATCAAGGCTCTTCACCATCTTTGTTGCCCTCCTTTGTACTCTCTAATAGCTTTAGTATCTTTTTTATATTGTGGTGACCAAAATGTTCTCCATTTCTCCTAATTTTTCCTCTGCTGCATTAAGGGTCTCCCAGTCAGTCTCTCCATGGCAGGAGAAATAGCACTTTGATTGAAGCCTCCGTTCAAGTCAATGGTAACTGGATTCAGTGACCCTGCAGATCCCATCAAGCCCTGTTCTTCTCCACCTACACCCAAATGTTAGAGAAGAGCAGATAAAAACAATCTTGGAACATAGACCAAGAACTAATGTCAATGCAGGGTGCTGGATTCCCAATTACTTCAATATCTTTTTTCACAAATTACTTTGTATGGTGGTTTTCAGCTATCTTAGAAAGCAGCCACTGCTGACATGAACTTTGCTTTGCTGACATTGTAAGGCAGCTGATCTTGAGACACAATCAGAGTCCATCCCCCAAGTGCTTGAGGCATTAGCAAGTTGGTGTCTCTGCAATTTCCATGAATTTTCTCTGAAAGTCTTAAAAAAAAGTCACTCTGACTCTATGCTGCTGAGTAGCTACTCCAGGAAAAATGACTGTCTTCAGCCTCATGACCTTCACCAGCACCATGCAATATATCAGAAAGAGATTATTTTACCCAGAAAAGATACTGCTGGAATTTAGCTCTCCTGCCAAAATGCTGCCTAAAGAGAGTAACATTTGCTAGTGTTATGAAATGCCTTTCCCCCCAGAATTTTTGAAAGTAGAAAACAGAGCCCTGTCTCTATCAACAGTAATGACTTCATTTCTCTCTCCTTTAAAAAATCCTTATTTCTCCATCAAAGCACAGTTTTATTTTTATGCAACATGACAAAACACATTGATGAATCTTAAGTGATGATATAATGTTGCTAGAAACTTTCTAAGACTTGTAGTTACCTGACTTTGTAGGATAAAAATTACATTAGATGTCCCTCTAATCACTTTCAGTTATGAACATGCCAGTCAGCTATGGGATGTCCCTGTGAGCCCCTGGTGGTACCCTGCCATACCCTGAGAATACCTGGAGGTGTCCAGCTGGCTCAGAAGCTGCCCATGCCACCTAGCTTTTCCCCAAGTACACTCCTGCCCCAGAACCTACTATCTCTGGCTCTGACACCCTTGAATTGGGGTATATCCAGCCTGATCAGCTCAATCTCCCTTTGAAAACCAGTCTTGCAAGCTGGGGAATTGAAAATGGGCCATTTCCAACAACTTTCTGGTGACAGCAGCCCAAGGATAATTTTACATCTTTTAGTTCCTCCCACAGCTTTTGCAGAATGCAAGTGTGGGTCTGCCCCTCAGGTGTGGATCTGTGGTGATTTCTTTCCAAAATTCTTGCTTTTCATCCAATAGTTGCATATTGTGTGTCCTGCAGTGAGGCACTCTCCAGTCTGACTACAAACCAGCTCCTTCCACCTAGAGCAGACCATCCTGTCCCTTTACTGGTGTGTAAACAGGTCTCTTCAAGGCAGTGCAATGGCAAAACATTGTTCCCTTCTCTCTGTTTGCCTCTATTTCTCCTAGTGAAAACCCACTCTTGCCTCTTAGTATTTCTCTAGGAAATATTCCTTGCAAAAACCTCCATCTATTTTCTTTTTATTCTCCACAGCCCTGTGGATATTTATAAACTTTCCAAATTCTACCATTTCATTATTTAGCTGGGTATTAAAACAGTAAACAAGAACAGACTAGGCCCTGGGATGGATTTACTCCATCACTCTGCCTGAGGCAGGATGATCTGAACTCATGTTGTTCCTGGCATATATTTGTCTAACCTGTTCATGAAGGAAATTTTTATCCTCCCCAGGACTTTCCTTCTCACCATATGGGAGATTGCCAGCAGTCATATCACCCTGCCTGTATTTAGCCCTGTGGTGTGCTGACAAATATACCTAATTCCCCTGACAGCCCTGAAACCCAGGTTTACATCACACACCTAAGACATCACAGCTTTATCACCTGCTGGTTTGTGCACTGGTGGTTGCATCCTGTATTTCTCTGGGCTATGGTCCCACCTCCCCATTTGGCACACCCTTTGCACTGAGATTTGCCAATACAAAATTGATTTTAACAAAATTCTATCTCCAACCATGCCCCTGCCTCTTTTGTTTGGGCTGTGGAAAAAGGTCTCTCCTGCACTGAGTTCTGCTCTTCTCCTCCCTAGCAGGTGCTCCTCTCCTTTTGTCTGCCATTTGAAAATGTGGCAAATTTAGCTTTGAGGAGTCAAATAGTAAAGCTGCTTCAGTCTCTCCGTGTGATGGAGGTTCCTTCTTATGCAAGGTTTCAAAATAACCCTCACTTCTCTTTTTGTATGGGGTGGTTTACCCCAAAACCTTACTGATGGCTCTTTCAGTAAGCAGCAGACAGCTCTTACAAGCCTTCAAAAGTCTCATAGTTGTTTTTTAAGACAGAACGCACTTGATTCTGATTAAGAAAAAATACTAGGCTTTGCCTGTAGCAGCTGTTCAGGCGGATACACAAACGTTGTATCTGAATGATGGACCACCTCCATCTGAATGATGGACCACCTCCTCCACAGCAGGGCATTTATTCAAGTTTTTGTTGTTGTACATGTTAGAAAATATCCTTCTTCCTCACTGTTTTGGGAACTGCTTACATGGGTGTCCATAGCATTTCTGGCAGGGATATGCTTCCAAAGAGCGTCAGACCATGATGCTTAAGCTGTTGATTTAGCCAAAGTAGATTGAACTGCTTCAGGCCTTAGCTCTCTTTGATTTTTCTTGGCATCCAATTCCTCCTAATACGTTTTCTCTATTACAGATTGCCACAAGACAGTTAAAAAAAAACCCAACAATACAAATCTGTTTCTGTGAAAGTAGACATCAATGCTTCCTTCAAATTTGAAGCTGCCAGGCATCTGAAATTAAAATAGGTAATAGAAGGACACAAATTGAACCCCACTTGCCATTGAAAGCCATCCCTGGAGGCACTAGACCTTGTTCTGCCTTTGCCAGGAAAAAATTCAACTGTGTAGACCTCTTTTTCAAGGACGGGAAGCTGATTTGTCAGTCTTCTTCAGACAATTACGATATATCGGTGGCAGATTCAGTCCATGCTGTTATTCAATGCCTCTCCACAGCTGAGAATTCATGTTTGGGTGCCTGCTATGGGAGAAATGCCTCACTGGTGTGCCCAGTAGCATATCAGAGATGTATACTGATTTATGTGTGAGCATAAACAAGGCTGGAATAGCTGCATGCTTGAAATGTTTCCTTTTCATCTGTACTTCTGAAGGTTTGTGCCAGTAACTCCTGGGATCTGTTTTAACTACTGCCTCCTGCCTCCAGATTCTGCAGGGCTGAAGGATACAGTCCATAGAATCACAGAATTGTTTGGTTTGGAAGGGTTATCTAGTCTTAAAGACTATCTATAGTCTTAAAGACTATGTAGTTCCAACTCCACTGCCATGGGCAGGCATACTTTCCACTAGACCAGGTTGCTCAAAGCCCCATCCAAGCCTCTTTGCATTTTCTCTCACAGGCCTGGAGATCATCAGATCTCAATATACACATATGTGGACAGTGCATCTTCAAGAGCCACAGTCTTTGATAGAAAACTGTCCTTCTCCCCTCTGTTAGAGAGGTGATAGAATACCTCTGTATTTCAAGATCTGCATTCTGGCATATTAACATTTGTTAGCATGTCAAAGTAAGAGCAAGGAGCAGTAAAGCTTAACATCTTTTCCCAGCTCATTTTTTCAGAAATAATTATAGTAGTTTGGCCCATATTATTAATACTACAGGGCTTGGTGATCCATTTGCACCAACAGGAATTGATTAAATCAGTTTTGGCCCCATTGTCACGGAGGTCACATTACATTGCCTTTCCAACTTTTTGTTGTGTAACTTACTAAAAATACATGCGATACTTCTTAATATTCACCTGACTTTAGGCAAAATGTATAGTTTTTTGTTAATATTTATTAGTTGTTACTTACATGGCCATTGTAAACTAGTGTTTGGTTATAAAAACCTCTATTTTGTCCTGCACTAGCCCAGGATAGGTGAGTTCCTAGACAAATTTTTCTGAGAAAAGAGTTTATGATATGTTTTGTCTGGGGAAAAGAAGATCTCTTCTCAAATTTATTTGCACCAGCATTTCTTCTGTGTGCAGATTTTTACAATACACAGTAGCCCTGACATCATGCAAACATGGTTTGGAAGGGCAACACTGTAGAGTCTGTAGTTTTATTGATTATGTTCAGTTTTAAATTATGGGGTGAAAAACCTAATGTGCAATACCCTGGACTATATAATTAATTTATGCTCTGCAAATGAGTTATAAATACTATTCTGCTGGGCCACATTAATGATTTTTGCTCAAGGGTGAATTATTACAGAAGGACTAAGACACTATGAGCTGGCCTTGGAGTTATAGGCTATTATAATTTGGTTTCTCAGCTGGGACATAAAGAGATGAAAATTAGCACAGGAGAAAGAAATACTTGATTTTTGTATTTCTTTGTTTGTAAATACAGAACTGGGTATAAAATAAACATTTCTGCAAATGAAAGAAAATGTACTTTGATTATATTCAAGACCTTTTGTTGTGGTCTAGCATAGGTGGTCTAGCAAACAAACACTCTGATTGTAATGCCCATGAGGAAGGTAAATCCCAGAGAAGTGTGTGAAGAATGCAATTTTGGATTTGTGTGTACTTACACAGAAATCCCATATGGATGATTGCTCTTTGTCCAGAATACATGAATGTCTCCACATACACATTGCCCATAGGAAGATCACCCTAAATGCTGGGCACTGAGTAATTGATTAATTACTGTTTTACAGGCAATGCACTTTCTACATAATTTCTCCAGCTAATATTTCTGATGAAAAGTAAATAACATTTTTAAGATTTTGCTATTAGTGCCTTTAAGAGCATACTGCTCTGACAAAACCCCAAAACCTGTTTTTTTTTAATGGTGAAAAATTGCAATATTTCAACTTGGGAAGTCACTTGAAACTTAACAAGGATATCTAAATTCATATCAAAACTAATTTAAAGTTATAAAAATAAGCACAGATCACATGAACAGAAATTGAAAATTATATTGCCTGTTTTGTTGAATCCTATAAATCTCAGAATCTGAAATTGTGTTTCCTGTAGAAGCAAAAGCTAAAGATACAAAATCTGAAATACTTCCTAATACATTTTCTCTATACAGAGGCATAAGTGAACCCCTCCTATTTACTGAGGCCACAAAAAAGCACCTCCTCCTCTGGCAGCTATTTATGAGGTAAGAGGCGGAGGCTGCACCAAAACTGAACTTCAGGATCATATTTGACTCCTTGCCTTCTGCAAAACGTGTAGGCAGCATCTCGCAACAGCTGAGGGTGACTTCCTGCTCATGGCTTATTGTAGTAGGGGATTGGTATTGACCTGCAGGGAATTGCATCACAGTGGTCTCTGCTAGGGGAGAAAACCAACTTTTTCCACATTATTGCGATGGCTCAAGTCAGTTGAATTTACTATTTCCTCAGGAGAGACTGTGCCCTTTCACCATGAGATTAATTTCCTCTTCTATTTTGATGGAGTTTGTTGACTTTTATGACCGCATTTACAAAA
This sequence comes from Cisticola juncidis, assembly GCA_013400215.1. Taxonomy (NCBI): domain Eukaryota; kingdom Metazoa; phylum Chordata; class Aves; order Passeriformes; family Cisticolidae; genus Cisticola; species Cisticola juncidis. The sequence goes on along the minus strand of VXBR01004079.1, from coordinate 191,321 downwards.
GCAGGCAGTGACCACAACTTGCAGTTGACCCCAGCAAAAACTACTAAGTGTTCAGCTTTTCTAAAGAAAAATACAAATCAGCTAATTAGTGAGGACACAGTATGCCACCAAATGCCACCAAATTTTGTATGCAACAGGATGTGTCAAACTGGGTTATCATATCAGATTATCTTATTTATTATTTCTGAGTAGAATCTTTGCTGCTTTGATTTAGAGAGATGATCAGACTGTTCTATTTTGTATGCATCCAGAGAAGCTGATAGTTAGTGAAATATAAATAAATACTTTTCTACCTAGATTGAATTTGGAAAAAGTGTTTCTTCAGAAAACTTGGCAAACTATAAAGGGAATTCTTTTTTTTTTTCCTTTCCTTGTTTCCTCTCCTCCTAGTTCCACCTGGTGTTCCTGTGTGGTATTGTTTTCCTTAGCTATCCTCAATGTTAAATAATTCATAAGTTATATCTATGGTGCTAGATACTTACAGGCCTCCCATCAGACCAGTCTTCCCTGAATATTTTAGACTGATTTTTTCAGTCCACATAGCTAGAAAATATGAGTAAGTCTGCAAAAGTGCCTAATGTTGGAGCATGATGTATAAGATCAGCATCAAGAAGATTAGGGCACCTGGGAAGGTGAACCCTAGTGTGAACTGGAAACATTGCTGCATTTCTTGAGCCATTTCTTGGTATTTCCAAACTGAAAGATACCATTTATGCTATTATTTAAAATCTTGTCTCATGCATTAAATAATAGCACTTCTTTATATACTGAATTTTTTCTTTTCCAACTTTCAATGTTTGCCTTTTGCAAACTCAGTGTTGATGTGCTGGAACTGTTATTACCAGGCACTTAGAGAATGCAAATACTACAGCTTTTCTAGAGAGATGAGTCTGACTTTTAAAGATAAATATATATAGGAGAAAGATAAAAGCATAGGAAAAAGCTAAATTCCATGTTTCTTATTCCTCTTTTCTGGCACTGCAGAAGCAGTTATGCTAAATGACAGAGGGGAAGAGCTATAGCTACAGTGAGTGAAATTTTGAAAGCTCCTCTGTAAGACATAATGTGCCTTTGGAGATCTGGCTGATTCCTTCTCTTCCTTGATGTGACATTACAGTCAAGACACCACAAAACCTGTTTTGGTCACATCAAATCAGAAATTGGACTGGGGAGAAGAAAATATGAAGTCATACCTACTGTCCTTCCAAGAAATAAGTGCTGTACAAATCCTTAAAGCCTTGTATTGAAGGCTGGCTGTAACTCGTTCTAGGAATCAAGTCCTCACAAGGTGTCCAAATGCTTTCTATGAAAGAGACATCAAAAGACGTCTCCTTATTTAACAGACCACAGTATAATCCTGGTGAGTGTGCCCTTATTAGAGCAGAATTTACCTCTTTATTTATTATTCATGAGGCCATTACAGCATCTTCAGAAATATATTCTGCAGCAGGTAATCTAGTATGGGAAAACAAAGATGCATACATCTAATTATAAGTGACATTGAAAAGATCCTGTAGCAGCATACTTCCCTGGCACTGGCAAAGTACTGCATTATAGATTAAAGCAACACAAACATATTACAGTTTGTATAGTGTTTCACTGTTGCTGGATGTATGTTGCTAAGAAACAAAATTGAAACATCTCTTTTGAACCTGAAGCCTCTTGTGAGTGTGGTGTTGCGTATGTCATAAACGTTTTTCCCTTTAGGATGGATTAAATACCAGACCAGGAAAAATAGGGAAGGTTCATTAGTCTTGCATGCTTTCCAATCTACTGCCAATGAACCCAACAATCACAGAAGTAAAAACTATGTATGTTCTTGGATGAAGTGTTGACAGCTGCTTGTTTGAATATTAATAAAGTCTATTGAGCTATTCCATGCCTGTGTTGTCTGTAGCTTGAAACGGTGAAGATTTCTCTGTATATTACATCTTTATGTTTCTAAGTACACACCTGTCTGTGGAGATGGTACCCATTTCTACCCTAGAGATAGCATGCCTCACTTTAGAGAAAATGACAACCTTGTACTCCATTAAACATTTATTTTGGCAGCATTGTTTGTTGCTGTTTCCCCTCATCAATGTAAAGAAGTCAATGCTGATTGAAAGACCACATGTCCTCTCTCACTTATGGTAATTAATCCTTATTCTTCCAAACTTTTACAAATAAAAGTCAAAGTTATTTCTAAACCACATGCAAGAAAAGTTAATTCTCCTTCAAAAGAATAAAATTAAGTCAAAAGTGTCATAAAGGAAGAACTTTACAGTGCACAGTATTGTTTCATGTTTAACTGTAGATGGTTTGTTAAGTTGATCATGCATTGATTAGCTGATGGTGAAACAGCAGTTTCTGCTGGCTGGATGTGCTGGGTAAAGTCTGAGGAAAACACTGACAACTCAATGGTTCAGTTCAGTTCCTGGGAAGGGGAGACCTGGATTTTTCATTTGCAGAGCTGAGTACCAGCCACCTTATGACAAGAACAGAACTGCTGTGCTTGCACAGCATAGGGTAGGTAGGCAAATAGGCCTCCAGAAAAAAACCTGGGCTCCTGGCAAAGAAGTTTTTGGCTGGTTGCTGCAAGTGGAATAATATTGATTAAATATTTATGGAGCAGGGTTTGACTAAAATTGGAAGTATTAACTAGCCCCAGCTGAACACAGCCCAGTCCCCATGAGGGCACACAAATTCAAGGAATTCAGGTGTCAAGTGCAAATTTACTTCAACAAGCAGGACTGGGATGGGTTCACACCAAAGCCAGTCTGTAACTCCCCTCCTCAGCTGGACAGAGGGGAGAAAATACAACAAAAGGCTCATGAGTTGAACTAAGGACAGAAGGAGATCACTCATGAGTTACCATCATGGACAAAACAGACCTGACTTAAGAAAACAGATTAAATTTCTTACCAATCATATCAGAGTAAGACAATGAAAAATAAAATCAAATCTTAAAAATATCTTCCCCTCACTCCTCCCTTCTTTCTGGCCTTAACTTCATTCCCAGTTTTCTACTTTCCCCCTTCAAGTGATGCCGACGGACAGGGGAAGGGGTCTGGGGTCAGTTCACACATTGTTTCTGCCATTCCCTCCTCAGGAAGATGACTCCTCACACTCTTCCCTATTCCAGTGTGAGTCTCTTCCACAGGGTGGAAGAGAACAGGCTGTTCAGGAACAGGCTGTTGCAGGGTCTGTGGGTTCACAAATTCTGCTAGCAAACCTGCTCCAGTGTGAGCTCCTCTCTCTGCATGTCCATGGGACCTGCCAGGAGCCTGCTCCAGTGTGGGCTTCCCATGGGGTCACAGGCTCCTTCAGGCATCCACCTGCTCTGCCATGGATTCCTCCAGGGATATCTCCTATCTGTAAGTGGATAACTTCTCCACTGTGGACCAATATCTGCTACACGGGTCCAGACTTCTCTCCATGGTCTTCTCCAGGAGCTCCAGGGGAATCTCAGCTCTGGCACTTGAAGCACCTCCTCCCCCTCCTTGTCCACTGACCTTGATGTCTGCAGGGCTGTTCCACTCACATATCCTCAACTCCCCTCCCCAGCTGCAGTGGCCCAGGGTCTGCTCCTCCCCCTTCTTAAATGTTATCCCAAAAGCTCTACTGCCCTTGCTTTGTCAGCAGTGGGTCAACCTTGGAGACCACTGGCATTGACTTCACAAGACAGAGGGGAGCCTTCTCACAGAAGCCACCCCTGTAGCCCCCCTGCTACCAAAACCTGGCCATGCAAGCCCTACACAGAGACTTCATCAGATATCCTCAAAGCTGCTGTTGATTTTTCATGTGATTTACTGGGAAGAAATCAACTAACTGGAAAAAGTATTTTGAAAAATGGGGTAAACAAATTAATGACTAACTGAAGTATCGTTCTCTCAATTCTTTAAAATAACTGTTTTGCTACAGGAAGAAAATTCAATCACAAATGACAAAGACAAAATAAATAGAATGTGGGGTTTTATTATCTTACAGAACAGTAACTGACTCTAGAGAGGGCAAGGAACTATAATTCACTATATTCATGACCAGAAAAAGTTCCTCAAGACTAGGATAATATTCTTCTTCAGCCTCTGATGTCATCAAGCCCATTTCCACAAAGATTAAAGCTCCTTTGCTCCAGCATTATGTCCAATCCACTGCAAAGCAGGTAGTTTCATAAATGCTTGAGGCCCTAAAAAAGTTGCAGAAAAAGCTGAAGTTTACACTTTATAAAAGCCCCAGGTGCATCTTGAAAGCCATGCCCAAGGAAGGTTCTACAATCACATTGGAAGGCAGTGCCCTCCAGAAGGGCTGGATGTTTTGTAACACACAATGCCTCTGTTGGTATCTTAAAAAAATCCTGAACAGGCAGGAATGAAATAAAATTTGTCAGAAAACTGCAATGATTTGATAAGTCGACATAGTGAGACCAGCAATGGACATCATGCATTCTCAGAGGACATGCCATTTTAATTCATAAGTTCATTGAAACAAAACTACAGTATAATGCAGTAATTTTCCTAATGCCTAGAGTTTTAGCAATTATGTATCATTTTAATGGTCAAAATTCTTTGATTTTTTTCCCTAGGTTATTTTTTGCCTGTAGGATTTTCATAAAGACACACAGGCAAGGTGCAAGGGAGGGGACAGAACAGCCAGTCAGGGCTGTTGGGGAAGATAAGGCAGGACAGTTAAGTGTCTGCCTGAACATCTGCTGCCATTCCACTGCACTATCACACACATATCTTTCTGACCTGTGGTCTACATGAGCAACATGTAAGGAGACGTACATGGATGTACAGAGGTACATGGATGTCATTCTCTTCTCTGATATCAGTGTCGTGGTTAAACACAAGGCAAGCAATTATTTTCTCCTCAGTATTAAATTACTGTCAAGAGTAATTAAAAGTAACACATCCTCCTCAATGAGTCTTTTAAGCTGGCATTGAAAATAATCTTGAGCCCAAATGAATGGATTTTCTATGACTGTCTTATATGGGGGAACCTCAGACACTCTCTCCAGACCTTGATGCGAGGCCAGGCTGTCACACATGTGCTGCCAGGACAGGTATTGTACCAGCCAATGTATTTTGGGACAGTGGCCCTGCTGTAGCTTCTGCAAGCATTTTCAGCCACCAGTTCTGTACAGTCTGTTTTTTTCCAGGTTAACCTCTTCACGTATAAGAAAAAACTCTTTATGGAGTTTATTGCTAGGTTTCTACAGTGAAGGGGGATGTATATGTATATGTGGATGGATGGATGGATGGATGGATGGACCCACAAAAAGATCAATTGATCTTGATCAAAAATCTTATCTCCAGTCAAAGGAGCACAGAGAAGATCCCATAATTAAACTTACCTATTTTGCAGTAGTATTACCATGGTCTGAAATTTGATTGGTTTTTGTTGGATATACCTGGGTTTTTAAGTCAAATAAAAGGAAGGAAAGGTAGAGCTGACAAGTTCCCCTCTTTCCCTTTGCTTAGTATCAATATAACTCACTTCAGAAATCCAAAAATGCTTTAATTTTTTGAATCTAAATATAAATAAAGCAATGCAAGTAAAAATGAATGATCATTTAAACATATAGAGAAAATGCAGTAGTAAAAATGAACTGCTGTGCATTCCAACATAAGTTTAATTACATTGAATCATTCTAAAATAATAATGCCTATCATTCTTATAATGCTTTCCATTATAAGAAGGTAAGGTTTGGGAAGAACCATACAAATAGAGCAACATGTAATTTAGTAGGCAAATGTTCCTTCACTATGCAAACTGAATAGTTATTGTGCTGTAGACTCTTGAAAGCAGAGCAAGCATACGAGCAAGAATTGAGAATGATTTCTGTATAATCAAATCCCATTTGGCAGAAGACTGCAAAAGAGCTGGGCATTTTCAAGAGCAGCATGCAAACGCATAAAGGCAATGCTGAAGGTGCAATGTTCATATACTGTCCCAAGAAAATGCATTCCAAACCAACGTAGATATAGCTGCAGAAAGCAAAATCTGTCAAGTCTCTCCTCATCTGAATTAACAGCAAGACAGATTATGCAGGGAAAAGAACTAGGAAAGCAGAACACCCTTTTTTACTTTTAATTGAGACACTAAGTAATACCTAGTACATTGTTGTAATTTAAGGACAACTACAAATGAAGTCTTAGAATGCTTCAGTGTCCCTCTACTCTCCTGCAACAGTATTTTGCTTTTTTGGATCTCTTCTTGTCTCTGTGTACTCATCATTCTTTACATCCACCATGGGAATGAAGCCACTTCCACAGCCTGAGTTGCTTCTCAGCTGCCTTGTCAAACACATTCACCAAGGAATGTGTGGCAAAATGTGCAGCTACATCCCTGTGTGTAAAGCAGCACCTCTGCTTGAGAACCGTGTTAATCACATTACTTAATTAGTTCACAAATGATCACTTCACACTCATAATCTTCAGCTAGATGTTTTGGCAGCTGAGACAGGGAAATTAATAAAATCCACATTTGTTTAAAGTAAAGCTGTTACATCTTCTTTATCTTTTTTCTTTTTTTTTCATGTGTTTTATCTCAAGCTTCTGAGAGTTTAATCTTTTTTCTATTTCCAAACTTAATACTTTTACTTAGTATTTAATTTCCTAATATCCAATGTAATTTTTTCCCATGGTCTCTTTGGAAAGAAGAAAAAAAGTAGGTGTGATTATTTTTTTTTTTTCTTTCATTTCCTTTAGGCCTGGCCTGGAGTATCTTTATTAAGCCCCAGGTACAGGGAGGCACACAAACACACATAAACTTGTAAGTCTGAAAATGCTTCTCTTGACATCAAAGAACTAGGAGGTGTTTTTTCCTAGCTGGAGCCCAACTTGCAAGTCTCTTCCTCCTTTCATAAAAATGTGCTTTTGTTGTCTCTAGTCCTTTGTGCCATTTCTGTATAAATCTTTCACTCTCCTAATCTTTGCCTCCTTTCCTTTTTCCTTACCTCTTTTTCATCTCATGATCCCTTTTCTCTCTCCTTCTCTGGTTTCCTATTTCCTCCCTCCTCCTCAGTGTCCCTTAGCAATTCCTTCCCTCACTTGCAGTCCTCTGGGGTGGTTGGAGATCTTCCTGACCTCCTCTCCCTCACAAGGATCTGACGTAGCTTTGCTTGTGCTTCTGTGATGCCAACGAGCTCCTGTTTAAGAGGGTACTTTCCAGGTGGATTATAGCAGATTCTCATTTTAAGTGCATCAGCAATATCTTCTGCTGAATAATAAATGCTTTGCACATCTGCACCTATAATAAATTTCACCTATTTTAAGCCATCCCAATATCAAGGCACCCTCTGATCACCTTTGGGTGCTGGCTCTCCAGAATGCTTTGCCTGCTCTGGGGCTATGGAACTGGCCAACTCTGGTGACAGAGTACTTTGGTTGTAAACTCTGGAGGAACCAGAAGGAAGGAGGGATGAAAAGTGCCCCTCTAATCACTGGAAGTATTGGTGTGTAACACAGCACTTCTGGCTTTTATCTTTTAGCAGTGATATTTATATTTTCACTTCTGAAGGAAGTAGTATGAGGTGCTGAAACAAGGTTGCATTTCATCACAGATCTTCCAGTATTTCTCTCTCCTTGCTGAAACAATGCCTTTTATTAGTAAAGGTTATCCACAAGTTCTTTTTCTTAAATTAACAGTTTTACTCCAGAGAAAGTCCAAGTCCTTGATACTGTATTCCACATTTCTCCAGGAATTAGCATTATTTATAGTTTAAAACTGTTGTGTGTGGTATTTCTATCTGCAAGGGCATAGGTTCTAATCTTACTGGACATTACTCACCAACAAATAATGATCTGAGCTTTATATTGGGAGCTTTTATTTGGCTTTACACTTATTTCTTCTAGAGTAGCAAAAGAGCAGCAAGAGATTCATGGCTTTTCACACACTGAAATTTGGTAAATTTTATTATGCAGTGTCTAGATTACCCTTATCACAATAGGTTCAACTTTCTGTGCGCACTGGAAGTTTACTGTAGTCATGAAGCTGACAGAAAGATTTTGTGCAGCCACTATGACATAGCTCTCACAAAAAGCCGATTTCAAAAGTGTCACATAAGAGAAGGATAGGAGGGCTTCTGCAAGCACTTGGATTGTAATCCTAAATTCCAACAGTGCTCTGTTGCAGCACAGGCACAGATACAGAAGAAAAGTCTGGGTTAGGGGTTGGACCACGAATGAAGAATCTCTTTGGCAAGATCACAATGTATTTCAGTTGTAGTTTCTGGGTTAGGCAGGGGCCTAAATCATATTAATAGTCAAAAGTTAGACAAAAAGGGACTTGTCAAATGAAATATTTATATGAAGAACAGGGCTTCTTCGGCAGCTTCACTTAGGAGAAGCTCTGTGCGTACTCCACACGTGCAAGTGGCTGTATGTCACATTTTTAAACTTCCTGTGGTTAATAAGCACCACGGATGTGTCACCCCAAAATGTCAGGGTCTCTCCCCTTCCTGCAGGGACCGACCACCAGCTCATACAGGAGCCGGGCACATCCTGCTGCCGCCTTCGGGACGCGGCTACTGCGACAGACAGGACGGCACCTGGGCAGGCAGCTGGCTGGAACACAGGACATCTGGCAGAAAGAGAAGGCGCGACCCTCGCTCTTACTTTCACCCTTTCGGCCCCCTCAGGGGTTGGGCACGCTGCGTTAGCAATTAAATTACAATTATTTGGGGACGCCCCGGGCCATCGGCGGTGGCGGGGTGAGGCCCCGCGCCGCTCTCAG